>OZ025258.1:16622560-16991008 GCA_964019135.1 Arenicola marina
ATATCATCGGCGAGTGCTACCCCCCCCCCCCCCCTCTCCCTCCCCCTCCCCCACCTCCCTGTCTTCCCCCCGCCCCAAACACGACCTCCCCCTCTCCCCTCCCACTCCACCCAACAGCAGGGTCAGTAGGATTAAGTTTGTCACATATTGAAAAAACGGACACCCCCCCTCCCCCCTTCCACCCACCGTGATTACAGAGCGTCAGAAGACATATGTGCTTAAAAGCGACTTTATTAATTAAAATAACTCTGCTCTTCTTGTGCAATAATAGAGTAGCGTGCATGCTCAGCTATTGCTCTGCTAGGCCAACTCAAGCGGCCGGTGTGTGGTTTGAGCCCCACCTGTGCAAATGTTCCTGCTTCTGCAGCGTAAAGATCCCACGTGTTTATGTCTACGGGTTACTCCCAGGCACATGGCTCCTCTCTCCCTTGACTCCCCATTGTCGCTATGTGATCAACAGAGGTTAAAGCGTCTTACTTCAGCCTACCAACTAACAATCTTGCACACAGAAAACAGCGATAGACAGGTATCTTTTATTGTGATGTAATTAACCATCTCAGCAGAATGTTGGGTGGATTTCTTTCTTCGCTAATAGTGTAGCCGTCCAATATGTGCTTAAGCAGTCTTCACCCCCACATTTCCTACACTTAATCGCTTCCTACGCCCCACCCTTCCTTTCCTACACTTCATCACTTCCTACGCCCCACCCTTCCTTTCCTACACCTCATCAATTCCTGCCCCCCCCCGTTTTTATTCCCTAGACCTCATCACTTTCAACGCCCCCCCCCCCACCCCGAGCACTCTACCTTCGCAAACCTCATCACTTCCTTCGGCGCCCCCAACCATTCCTTCACTACACCTCATCATTTCTTACCCCCCCCTTCCGTCCCTGCACGTCATCACTTTCCACCGACCACCCCCCCCCCCGAACCCGCACACCGCAACCCCTTCCCCATGCCCCCCACTCCATCCCAGCCCGGACACACCGTTATTAGCGGCTCGGTAATCCACTTTGAAGGGGGTACCTTAGGGAAGGTGTCTGCAAGTTGCCCTCCATGGGAGCCTGGTGTAATCACCCTACAACCGAATCCACCCAAATCCGCTTCTTCACGACCCGCACTGAATTTCCGTTCATAGCCCCCCCCCCCCCAACCCGCCCCCTCCGTACTATGCGCCTCCTCCACCCCACCCCACCCCACCCCACCCGACCTAACGAGCCCCTCCCAACCAAACCCATCCGCTGTTGGGTACCATCACCGTATACCCCACCCCAAATCCCCGCCTCTATCCCCACCCGACCCCCAAACCAACCAACCAACCCCCGATCTTCCATCTTCGAGTCGCGTTGTAGGGCAGGAAGGGTGGGGGGGGGGGGTGGGTAAGAAGTGATGAGGTCTAGGGAAGGAAGGCGGTGGGTTGTCGTAGCGCTCTCTAGCGGACATCATGTCTGTTGAATTATTCACTTAGGAAGTCATTAACTTAAGGCCCAGGCTGTAATTGACATTGATCAAGGCACTCCTCGACAGTGAGACGGCCCTGGGGTCCCAATCCCGCATCCCGCGTCCCGAAGCAATGGCTGCTTGCCACCCCGCACCGCCACCCCCTGCACCCCCCCTCACCCAACCCCATTGCCCCCTACACCCCCGCCACCCCCCCACACCCCACACCCCACACCCCAGCCCCCACCCCACCCAACCCCCTTGCCCCCTACACCCCCGCCACCCTCCACACCACACTCCACCCAACCCCCTTGCTCCCCGCCCCTGCCATTCGCCCTTTCGCTACTCTCTGACAGTGAATAAGGCATGGTGCTTCGACTTGACTTCTTGGAACAGTGACATACAGGTCTGCATGCCCTCGGCGTACAATCTAGTATGTATATATCTTCGGTCATGTACCATACGGTTATTTAAATATGTCACACAATAACTGCAGAAAAAAATTGAGGCCGGAAGCGGTAGCAACACTAAACAATGATAGCGACCGCAATAGCGGCATCAAAAGCGACAGCAACAGCGACAGCGACAGCAACAGCGACAGCAACAGTGACAGCAATAGCGACAGCAATAGCGACAGCAATAGCGACAGCAATAGCGACAGCAATAGCGACAGCGACAGCAATAGCGACAGCAATAGCGACAGCAACAGCGACAGCAACAGCGACAGCAACAGCGACAGCAATAGCGACAGAAGCAGGGACAGCAATAGCGACAGCAATAGCTACAGCAATAGCGACAGCAATAGCGACAGCAATTGCTACGGCAATGGCGACAGCAATAGCGAAAGTTATAGCGACATCAAAATCGACAGCGAAAGACGGCGAAAGTCATTGTCGTATGCGACGGGGATAATCACATGCCAGGGTTACTTGTATTTGCAAGATATGGCGGCGCTTGGACGGGAAATTACTTAAACCTGGTAGTGAACGTTATGACTGCCCTACTTTTAGTTGCATCTTGTTACTCTTCGTTCAGCTGATGAATCGATGACGAAACCATCGGTGTTTATTCAAGGGCGTATGCAGAATTTCACTCTCTGCCTTCGACTCACTTCTATAGGGCTCCATTATATCTCTGTTGTCGCCTACTTCCTCAATCCTCGCTCGCCAGGGTGGCGATGCGCAAATTGATAGGCAAAAATGCGTCACGCATTTTTACAAATTAGTGCTGGGGACCCAGCCTAAGCCTGATAACACACGTTATCAGGTGATGAAAAGAAAGAGTTCAGTCACAATGGTACCTTGTTTGAAACAGCGACAGTTTTTTTGCTGTATTAAATACACAGACATAATACATAATATTATTATGTTTTATCCTTGAAGATTATAATATTGCAAGAAATTACAGCTAATTGAACCGTTTTTCAAGAATCTTAAAATTTGTCCCCGGCCGACAGCAGCGGTAAAAGCGAAGCTCGCGTGGCGCCACCGTGCGGGGAGCTTGGCAGAATTCATTGGAACTAAAAGTAGACCGTGAGTCATGGAGGTGCGGGCGGGGGGTGTGTGCGGAGGGTCGGGCAAGAGGATTCACCATTGCCGTTTGCCACCTAATACATTGCGTTGCCATGGCTACGGGGGTTCTCACGCGTCAAAGAACTATCCTAACAGAGGTCGCTCATTCCTCACGTGCCTAATTACCTCGCGTTACCAAGGGCAAATCCGGGGGGTGGGGGGTGGGGGGGGGGGGGGCGGGGAGAGTCCGGACACCCTGGAACCATTTTGAGGAATAATGGCGTTTTTCAATGCAAAATTTATGTCATCTGAAGAGTGGAGGCCCCCCCCCTCCCCCCCCCCCACCCTTTTAGTTGAGGAAGAACGCTATGTAAGGCGGCGTTGACCCTCCCTGGGTTGCAAGTTCTCATGGGACCCACGCCAAAAAGTTGGTGGATCTCCCCGGTCGCAGTTTTGTTCAGAGCCCCCCCCCCCTCCCCGCTGTCGCAAATTTAGACCCCCCCCCCCTCCCCCTTTGAATTATTGTGAACATCACGGTGTAGTTTTTCGATATATATTTATATGCACATGATACATGGCTAAAGGCGATGTGTTTGACACTTAACTACTCCGATTTATAAGTACTCTGGATAGCACGATGCCCCTAAGGCATGATGTTTGTACGGGTCAAGATATTGACCGAGCACTCGGCGTAACGAGACGCCGACACAGACAGAGCTAAATATTGCCCCTTTGTCAGGTTACGTTGGATATTGTTACCGCTGAGTACCGATACCTTTACCAGGCACACCAAAAGTTGGTCATCTGCAGTGGGGGTCAGGTGTCCCGAGGGCTGGGCGGGAGGTAAGTACTATTATACAAATCTGGAGGAAAAGGGGTGGGGGGGGTTTCTGCGCAGCGGGGCCTGCGTGTAAACCCGATATAGAGTGGGTTAATGGCAACATAATATACTTGGAGGTGAAAGGGAGTGGGGGGGGGGAGGCGGCTTTCTGCGGAACCCTTTCAAACCCAGCAATAACTTAAGTGCCCCCCCCCCCCCTCCCCCGAGTACCCCCCGCCCCCTCTCTGCCGGGCCAGGTTGCGATAAGGCTAGCTAGCTGTAGGGTGGTGTGTCTGTATGGGTGTGTGGAGGGGGGGGGGGGTCATCTTCAGATTATCGCTGCTCTCTGACAACAATCGAAGTGTATGAGGTCGGGTGGCAGGCTCATCCTCCACAGATGTCTGGTGAACTTTTCGGCCTTGATGCCCGCCTCGATAGCGCAGTGGGCTAGAGTGCTCGCCTTGAGTGCTCTGGCCACATGAGAGGCTAACGGCACGTGGATCGGTGGTTCGAGCCCCGCTGTGGCCATGTCTGTGTGGTCGCAGGATAAAGATCCCATGTCTTTCTTCGCAAAGAGTAGGGAATTACTCCCGGGGACATGGCTCCACTCTCTCTTCCTTCTTCAATTGACGCGATATGACCAAAAGTGGTTAAAGCGTCCTGAATATACAACCCACCAATCGTTGCCCCAGGGATTAATCGGGTTTAGTTAATACAAGTGTGCACAATGGTCGCCAAATCTACCAATCCATCCATAGACTCCATAGAGCGTGAATGACCAATATCGGAACTGCAGCACAAGTTGTCTTCCACCTACATTTTATTAATTAATACCGTTCTTTTAATTGCTTCTTTTGATAATAATTGATGCCTGATTTCAATTATCTACTGCCGTTAGGCATTTATTTCAGTTTCTTAAAACATTTATTTCAGTTTCTTAAAACATGTATTATCAGTTTTAGACGTGTACTCGTGAATTGAAATTTAGCTCCTAGTGTGAATCATTCATTCACAGTATTGAATAATATTTGATGGTCGTGTTAAATAGCCTAATAGGGCTGTACAGTTCTCGCGGGTTCTATTTCCGGTTTAGATCTGTTGGGGACCAACAAAAAACACGTGCTCTTAGAACGAGTGCGCATCACGCTGGTGCCTTGCTGCAACTGCGTGACTCGCACTCATTGTAGTCAACGTTTTAGTGTTGGGAACCGGCCGGCTGCTCGGTTTGTGCGTGAAGAATCGAGTGGGTGTGAAACCATTTTTTGTTTGCTTTGGTCCAGGCATGGCTAACTATAAAATCATAATATAATTCAAGATAAGACATTTATCTCTCCATAATGCATGTGGTCCGTTCGATGAGACTGTTGGAAGCGTTGTATTTTGATCCAAATCATCGATGTTTACAGTTCTACGACAAACGGAGCACTATTGTCCTCACCTGCTCAGTCCATATAAGGAGCGTTGTTACGTAACCATAGATACCGCGCGCAGACACGCGCGTCATGATTATTATTACGTCATACGACATGGAAAACCCCGCGCAGCACGTTAGATCGCCTGACAGTGACAGTCACTCATGAGACAACCGCATTCTGATTTATCAACTGCCTAACCGCTCATACATTACATAAATCTACTCGGATGGTTAAAATTCGGATATGCACATAACTTCAGTGGTTATTTGTGCTTCCAAGGACAGCTTTAGCCGATCTTCTGTGTGAGGCGAGTGAAGGCAAACAACCGGAAGGTAGGCAGCACGTACAGGCCGTTGATGCTAGGCATTGACGTAGAGCATAGGTATCCCTGTCTCGTGGAGTCTCGATAAGATCCCGAAGTGACAGCCCTACACAATAATAGTAATTCTGAAGGCGGCTAAAATCGTATAATCTGACTCAAAGCGCCCTGCGGCCCCCTTAATAGACAATCGGTGCCATAGTGACATTGCGTAGAACAAAGAAACATGACGTCACGGACAAACGAATTGTGGTTATAGATTTAAACTGCTCACCTAGAAGCAGGTGCCACGTTTCTTGGCCACGATATATATTGATACGGTGTAAAGAAGGCGAATGGCGAAAGAAGCTAGGTGACATGTTAAAGCCCAAGACATATGTGAGGTAAACTTGACTTTAATTAAACTCGTAATAAAAGTAATACCGCGAGTTTTGCATGGCGTTAGGAATTTTATTGGCCATTTATCAATTTGTAACCAGCCCCTCATTATCATTATACGCCGGAAGCCGGGGCAGACTGCTACACCTTGCTGTCTGGCCAATAAAACTGCCTAACGCCCCGCTAACTCGCGCTATTGTTACAGTTATGCCAAAGCTCCAATTTCATTCATTTACTTACTGTTTGAATATTTATGTCCCGTTTATAAACATTTAGTCCTGGTTTGAATAATTCCTGAATTGAATAATTCCTGAAATATTCGCGACTTGTTAATTATTAGTTTATATCTTAAGTTACATATCGAGCTGTTTTTTTCTATTTTTGAATGTCGATTTTGCGTATAAGAAAACAGACCTAAGGCCTAAGGTTAAGAACAAACTACAATAATCTACCATGATAGCCAACGCCAATTATCTGCCAATGACCAAAACAATCCAACTTCTTTAATTTTCTCTCCACAAAAGTTTTACCCTTGTGCCTGTGGTGAAGCGTCATACATGTGTGCACATGTTGTTTACTGGTCCCACCGACAGGGGGCGCCCTAGCGCCAAACTATGACCACAGAAGCGTCCAGAGTGCCGTTTCCCTTTGCCGGCGGTCGTTCACACAATATAAGAACACGTGAAAATGAAGTCAAGTTTGTGAAGAGCTGATGCAAGATACCAAAAGGACTCCTCCACCTTTGGCAGGTTATACAAGTAGCGCCCTCGCTGATATAATCATCTTATGTATCTGGTAGCAAAACAACTGTATCAATGTGTTCTCTCTATCTGTTACTGTCACTCTCCCTCTCTCTCCTTCTCTCTCTCGCTGTCTTTGAGGGACCACGCGTTCCTGAAATCAATTCTGTCGCTTATATATATATATACGCTGATCGGACTTAATATCTCGGAGGGGGAGCGATCATGCATGTTTGTCATCCACGTCTGAATAACCGGAAGTAGAATAATTGTGTAAGCCACAGATGATAAAGTGGACGCACTGCAGATAATGTCAAACAAAGGCGGGACGAACAATCAAATGATGTCATTAGGGATGGATAATGAAGGATTTTCACAAGGAGACATAGTGGCTGTCAATTATAAAGGAGTCAAAAGCGGATATGACAAAGGGGCAGAAGCTGGCATTGACGTCAAAGCTGGAGAGATCCTTGAATCCAATCTGGAGCTCACGTCAGAAACCACGTGGGTGCCAGGCAGCAAGCAGGATCCCTTCCGGAGCTATCGTATCGGGAGACAATGCCTTCTGGTGGCAATCTGGATCTGCATCGTAAGTCACGTGTTCTAGTATAAATCTAACTAGCCTGGTGTTCTGGGAGATCCGGGTCAATTAATAATCAAAAAACTATTTTCGGGGGCCTAGACATAAATTCGCGATGTACGTAGAAATATTACAGGGGTTATTATTTTTTGTGCTTACTTGCGATTACAAATTTTGACTGAAAGTATGTCCTTTTTGTCAAACGATAATGGTGTTTTGCTGTCATCTGCACTGACCTTGAAACGAAAATCCTCTAGAATTATATAATGCCAAAAAAAGAGTATATTCACACAAGGGCGGATCTAGGAATTTGCCAACGGGGGGGGTGGGGGGTTGCTCTGAAAACTTGCGACCGGGGGGGGGGGGCGAAGGGCGTGCTCGGAAAAGCCGATTTTAACAGTGTTATGTTCAGGTTCCAAGGTGGGGTGTTGCTCTCTGAAAACTTGCGACCGGGGGTGGGGGGGGGGGCGCTTGGGCTTGGAGAACCCGACTTTAACAGTGTATGTTCAGTTTCCCAAGGGGGGGGGGGGTTGCTCTCTGAAGACTTGGGACTTTAATATGTATGTTAACATGTATGTTGTATGTTCTGGCTACCCCCTACCCCCCCCCCCCCCGCCCCCCCTAGATCCGCCACTGGCACAGAGCAATATAATATTGTTGATATTCGAAACAAAACGAGTCAGGTGGCCGGATTCTCCAGGGTAATTTTTTTAGGAGCACCATTTTGCAGAGAGGACATTAACCAGGCTTCATATTATGGGCCGAGAAGCTAGTATTCATGATATGGTCAATCTATCGGGTTTCCACTTGTCAATTATCAAATGTTGACTGACCTTTTCCGCTACCGAACGTTCTGCCGAAAGTAGCAGATTTTTGTTTAGAGGCGGTTTGTCCACAACCGTGAATGCAACGAGTTTCCACAGACAAACAATACACACCAATATCAACCAAACCACAGGATTTGTTTTTCGCTCAAGTTATGATCTTGACCTTTGCATTGTGACCAAGAAGGACGGCTGGTCGTTTGTTCGCAGCCCGTGAAAACAAAAAAGTGCCCACAAACAAAAAATACATGCATAGTTAGGGGTCTAGAAGGGGTAAATGGCGACACGCGACAAAGGCATATTTGAAAACTCGACATGACGTTGACCTCCAAATTCCGACACTGAATATCTGAAAGCGCCACAGCGATACATAGTTTTGAGAATAAAAAACGACACTGAACTTAGCCAAAAAGCGACACGGAACGTCATGAAAAATCGATAATTCGACACTGAGAATTTTGAAAAGTCGACACTGGATCCAGGAAACCCCCTTCCAGACCCTTACGCCATACATGCATCCCATTTGTCTCTTGCTGATGGGCGTTTCAGGGATTGTACGCTGAGATCGTTGGCCCCACCTTACCCGACCTCAAGGACAGTCTGGGGGTCAACTACGAAGAGGTGTCAAAAGCCCTGGTCGGGAAGAGCGTCGGCGGGGTCGTCGGCGCCATCTTGGGAGGCTTCCTCCACGAGCGCTACAACAGGCACACGGAGCTCCTTATGGCCATAGGTCTCTTCATGGGCGCCGCGGCCACTGTGGTAACCCCCTTCAGTGTGTCACTCGGCATGCTGGCGGCCATGTTTGGGATCAATGGTCTCGGGGAGGGGCTCATCAATGCAGGTTCGGCTACAATTTCACTTACTAATTGTTTCTTTATACGATTTCTTTACGCGAGATTATTGTTTAATGCATGTATTAGATTTTCAATGTGAGATATACTCGTTGACGATATGGATGCGTGCTGTTAAACATGCGTATTTTCGAAATGCTGTTAATAATGAAGGTTTTGATACCTTGTATTTTAGTATCCTAGTTGAGATTCCGATATGAGTACTACAGTTTACTTAGATAAATAAAGGTATAAAAAGCCCAATCTACAGTCACAAAGAATTCGTTCGCGTTAGCAATATCCGCGAGAAATAGTCTACCACAAAACATTCATTTAATCTGATGAAATGTTGTTTTGCTAGGGGGCAACACCATGGTGATGCATCTGTGGGGGGAGCGGGCGGCTGCTCCCATGCACTCTCTTCACTTCGGCTTCGGTCTCGGCGCCCTGATCGCTCCCCAGGTGGCGAAACCGTTCCTATCACCAGATTCTTCCATTGAGGATGACGTCACCACTACTAGCGCCCCCTGGGCCACAACCGATGCATTTTGGAATGCTACAAGCGCGCCCCCTGGCGAATCACGAATCCAAATACCCTACGGAATCATCGGGGGACTAGTTGCAATGTTCGCTTTTGTCGTGCTGGGGCTGTACTTCAAAGGGCCGCCGAAGAATTTCCCCATCCGGGTTCCCAATAAGACATTTAAGACCATGATGACGCCGGCATCCTGCGGCAAAGGGTTCGTCTTCTTCGGCGTCGAGCTCCTGATTTGTTTGTTTATTTACTTCATGCAAGCGGTAGGTGGAGAGCGCGCAATGGGTAAGTTCCTCTTCTCCTTCGCCGTCGAGAGTGAGGTCCAGTTCAGCAATGAGGATGCCTCTAACCTGCAGACGGCGTTCTGGGGGAGCTTTACGGCGGGGCGCCTCCTAGGTATCCCCATCGCCAGCGTCGTACCGGTCCGCTACATGATCCTTGGGGATGCCATCGGCGGTACGATAACGGCCATCACACTGGCTATCTTCGCCTATAATAACAGACTGGCGCTGTGGGTGTGCTCCTGTTTCATGGGATTCTTCATCTCCGTCGTCTTCCCCAACGGGATGTCCTGGGCTAACATCTACCTGGATATGAACAGCGTCGGGGTCATGACGTTAATCGTCGGCGGGTCCTTCGGTGGGTTTCTTTACCAGTACTTGGCTGGTTATCTCTTCGAGAGGGACCCTCGCTATCTGATGTACCTCATGGTAGGCTACGGAGGAGCTCTCATAGTAATCTTTATCATAATGCAGTCGCTGGCATCGGTCCACAGCAAGAAAATCGCGGCCAAGATCAAAGAGAGGGATGGTTATAGTGAGGAGGATGCTTATGTAATTGTGGTAAGCGGCAACGAGGAGAAGGCGGCCGCTTCCACCATCGACACGCGTTTGTAACGCGTCTACAGCGGGTGGTAGCTAAATCGATTGCAGCGTTCTGCATTAAAAAAGCTACGCGTACATTATCATCAACTTAACGCACACACGGACCATAATTGAGACAGTTTAATTAATAGATAACCAGAACGTATTAGCGTTGCATATGACCCTGTTTCGTGATTACCAGTGTTCAGACTATCATAGCAGGTTGATATATGATAACATGATGACAAAAATAAAACGTTGTTCAACATAGCATAACAAATCTGGATATTATATGCCTATATCGAAAAACGTTTACACAGTCAGTACGAGATCTGATGCGAGAACCCACGAGACAGGCACATTTATCTCAGCATCGACTCTCTGTCGATGCTGTTTTATAATCTGTCTGTGATCCGTAATTCTCAGAGGACGTTTGCCTTCACTCGCTTGTGACAAAAAAATCAGCAAAAAGAAGCTAAAACTCCTACATTAATGAAGTGCAGTATCATAAATCAGCCAGTAGTTTCATCTAATATATATGGCCTATATATGGCAAGCAAGTAGATAGTGGTTGAATCCGATTGCGGCTGTCACTGGGTGACCGTCATTGCCAGCCAGGTGGCCAAGTGTCAGGCTGGCCGCATGTCGATCTGGCCACGTGTCGATCAAGCTGGCCACGTGTCAGGCTGGCCGCCTGTCAGGCTGGCCATATGTCAAACCGGTTCCGGTTCTAGGAATGTCGAACACTCAGTTTAGCTGACCGGTTTTTGTTTCATGTAAATCGGTATTGTACACGTGAATTGTCTAGACAACGCATTATTAATTTTACTCTCGAAGTGCAGTAAGTGACGGCTGCACAGCGAAATCGATATGTGCTAATGAGTCGCGTGCGCGTTTTCTTAAAATGTTTCTATGACGTAATACATTACAACGAATCGAATGTCTGCGCGCGGTGACCATGGTGACGTCAGCGACGAGCCTTACCAGGCCTAGGCCTCGTTCGCAAGCGACCGCTAGTCGACTAATGGTTGACAATTCGGCTGCCGAACGGTGACTAGTCCGACCATCTAGTCGATGGTCCTTGGTACTCCTCCGGTCACCAAGCCGATACAGCGAGGTTCTAGTCAAAGAACACAGGGTAAAATGTTCTCTGTAATACAATTCAGTGACGATCCAGGATTTTGCACAAGAGGGTCAGGGCACACGGTGGTTAAAGGTGCTTGTTATTGTTGTTATTTCCGCCATGAAACAGATTGTCAACCCTTTTCGACTATCCCGCGTTCGGCATTAGGCTGTAATGCGCAGGCGCAATGGCGAAATCTAGGTCAAGAAATAGTCGACTGGCTGTTGCTTGCGAACGAGGCCCTATTTGACCGATCAGTCAGGAGCAGAAATGCAACCGGGGGGGGGGGGGGGGGGGCGGGGGTCGTGTTCCCAGATCACGAAGAATCAATTTCTTTATTCCCAGGTCACGATGAATTCAAAGCCAGACTCTCTGCAGGCAATAGAAGGGCGGATACACGATACAAAATTGACGATTTCCCGATTCACGGTTATTAAATATTAAAAATCCCAGTTCACGATTAATGAAAATCCTTGATCACGGCCATGGGCTAATACCCAATTCCTAGTTCAAGAAGAATTATATACTCCTCATTCCCAGTTCACGGTGAAATGAAAAGCCCAATCCCGATGAACGCAAATACCCCTTGCCCCCATGTGATGTGCACCCAGTTTTAAGAGCAAATACGTTTTGTTAGTCCTCAAAGCACCTAGTTTACAACTTTACAACTGAATTAGGATCTATATATAATAAGTTACTAGTATATTGATATAAAGAGTTCATATGGCATAGGCCAAAAATGCTTAAACATTCAGACTGTGGGATTCTGGTTAGAACGGTCTGCGCCTGCGCATAATGGGCCCAACATCAGTGCTATTCCCACGAATTTAAAAATAAATATCGACAGCTTTCTCTGACTGATTAAAGAGTAACCGAGATGTCAGAGACATTTGATAGCTTGATGCTGTCTCTGTCTCGATTCTGGTGGCCTGATTTATTACCATCCAACAGGCAACCATCACGCAGCGGACAGCCTAAATAACCATCCTTCCACAACGAGTTACGGCAATATAGACAGCTAAATCACATCAGGCTGACGTTAAAATTGTCACAGCATGTCAGGAGCTCTTCCAAGGTCAATATGTTTTGTCAATAAGTATATTTAGTTATGACATTACTAAAGACTCTGCAAGGATTACACTACGAATGAACGGTAGGCGTGGTGGTGGGTGTGGTTACTTATTGGGGAGACAACATCACTGGTGTGGCTGTTTGTTGTACTATGGAGACAATGGTTGATTAACCTTTGCATTAACGCACTACAAGATAACGGAAACGCGAGCTAAGAGTCCTTGGAACCTCAAGAAAGTGTTGAGTACTGATTGGAGCAAAGTAAACGCAAGCTACTGGGGTACTCCAATGGCCTATAATGGAGACGGCTGAAACTTCAAAACCGAACTATAAAAATAGTATATACAAGGAATTTACCAGAACTGTTATGGCATGTAACGAGCCTCGAGGTCTCCCATTCGTCTATTATCACCACATGGACTGTTCGCAGAAATCATTGGCCCCACATTACCCGACCTCAAGGACAGTCTGGGCGTCAACTACGAGGAGGTGACTCAAGCCCTGATAGGGAAGAGTGTCGGCGCCATGGCAGGCGCCATCTTGGTGGGATTCCCCCACGAGCGCTACAACAGGCACACGGAACTCTTACAGAGAAAACTTTACAGAGATGTCAGGGAAAAATGATCGATTTCCCAATCCTACCAATAAAAGACAACTTCATCTGTATGATGCAAAATGGAAGTGAAGAAGTTGCGCGGTACTTAGCTGAGGTGTTGGTATATAGACGAGGGCTATTGTACATAACTTGTCAAGCGTACATATGTTTTGGTTTTCATTGTTTAATTTAAATGAATTTACTACGTTATATATACTACGTTAACTGACTAGTGCCGTCTGATGGCTGTTCTAGTACTGAGGCTAAGTTAAATTCACTTATAAGTACTGCAGGACTGGGCGAAATAATATTTGTATTTATGTATTGCCTGTGTATGTGTTCTTGCAAGTGACTATAAAAAAAATCTATCTATCATAAAGGTGTCATGCGTCAAACTACGCATAAGCTTTACTGCGCATTTATAAGCAAATATTGTCCCAAACGTCCTACCGTACTGCCACCACAACACGAGGCAAGATCATGGGTTTGTAGGAAACTTTGACTCTTTTAGCCTTGATGAGTTGGACTATATATAAAATATAGTCACGTAGTATTCGATGTAGGATTTTATTGAACTTTGCATAGACAACTATTAGATAAAAGAACGCTGTTGTCTCCCAATATAAGAACACGTGTAAATGAGGTCAAGTTTGTGAAGAGCTTATGCAAGATACCAAAAGGGCTCCTCCACCTTTGGCAGGTTATACAAGCTGATATAATCATCTTATCTATCTGGTAGCAAAACAACTGTATCAATGTGTTCTCTCTATCTGTTACTGTCACCCTCCCTCTCTCTCCTTCTCTCTCTCGCTGTCTTTGAGGGACCACGCGTTCCTGAAATCAATTCTGTCGCTTATATATATATACGCTGATCGGACTTAATATCTCGGAGGGGGAGCGATCATGCATGTTTGTCATCCACGTGTGAATAACCGGAAGTAGAATAATTGTGTAAGCCACAGATGATAAAGTGGACGCAGTTCAGATAATGTCAAACAAAGGCGGGACAAACAATCAAAAGATGTCATCAGGGATGGATAATGAAGGATTTTCACAACGAAACATAGTGGCTGTCAATTATAATGGAGTCAAAAGCGGATATGACAAAGGGGCAGAAGCTGGCACTGACGTCAAAGCTGGAGAGATCCTTGAATCCAATCTGGAGCTCACGTCGGAAACCACGTGGGTGCCAGGCAGCAAGCAGGATCCCTTCCGGAGCTATCGTATCGGGAGACAATGCCTTCTCGTGGCAATTTGGATCTGCATCGTAAGTCACGTGTTCTAGTATAAATCTACCTAGCCTGGTGTTCTGGGGAGATCCGGGTCAATTAATAGTGAAAAAAACAATTTTCGGGGGGCTTAGACATAGATTCGTGATGTACGTAGAAATATTACAGGGGTTATTATAATTACTGTTGCTTACTTGCGTTTAAATATTTTGACTGAAAGTATGTCCTTTTTGTCACACGATAATGGTGTTTTGCTGTCATCTGCACTGACCTTGAAACGAAAATTGTCTAGATATATAACGCCAGAAAAAGAGTATATGCACAGAGCAATAAAATCTAAGCTAAGCAGCAATAGTTATAGGGTAGGCCTAATAGCTTGATATTCGAAACAATACGAGTCAAGTGACCAGATTCTCCATTCTTTTTTTATGCCAAGGTTCCTGTTATATTATCTTACAGCGATATTTTGTAACACCATTTTACAGAGGCTTTATATTATGGGGCGAGAAGCTAGTATTCATCATATGGTCAACCTATCGGGTATCCATTTGTCAATTATCAAATGTTGACTGACCTTTTCCGCTACCGAACGTTCTGCCGAATGTAGTAGATGTTTGTTTAGAGGCGGTTTGTCCACAACCGTGAATGCAACGAGTTCCCACAGACAAACAATACACACCAATATCAACCAAACCACAGGATTTTTTTTCGCTCAAGTTATGATCTTGACCTTTGCATTGTGACCAAAAGTGACGGCTGGTCGTTTGTTCGCAGCCCGTGAAAACAAAAAAGTGCCCACAAACAAAAAAAGCATGCATAGTTTGATATGTGTGTCTTTATTGCACTTTCGGGCCACGGGCCCATGGAACATATACAAACATTTACATAATAAGTTGCACGCTACTTAAGATTTAAACAGTGTAATTTTGCTGCATGGTAGCAGAATGCACCTAGGTTATTCAGGAATACAGTATTCTTGGAGCGCATAAGTGTAATAAATCTTACTTTGCTTGGAAAGCTAAAGCTAGGTAAATATTTTATGCGGAGTTCTTTATATAACCCGCATATCATCACAAAGTGGTATTCATCTTCCAATATATCGATTCCCTTACTCTTACAGTATAAACAAAATCTTTGGCGTCGTTCCTTCTGACCCCTCTCTCTCTCGACAGCAAGTCTATGATTACTACAACGCTGCTTGGCAAGGGCTATCCTGTGTCGCTTGTGGTTAATTTCATGTAAATACATTTCTGGTTCTAATAATGATTTAATTTCACAATAAGTATCTAACTTTGTTAAAGCGTGAGACTCTTCTATCCAAGTTTGCTTTGCAATATCAGACAGTCTGGCTTTCAATTCAGATATAAAACTGTTCGTATCTCCCACACTTTGGCTAAGCCACACCACACCAAATCCATTGCGAAATAATAAATTCTTCACATGCGTTACCCATTTGGTTCTGCCTGCCTGGTCTAAATTGGACAACATCGATATTGTAGCAACTCTTCGGATATCTCGATCTATCATAATCTAACACAATTCGTAGCCAGTACTTGATACATTTTATCATAGAATAAACGCTCATGGGCAGCCGACCACATTCGCCGATCGCTGCTACATTAGACGTTTTCGACGACACTCCGAGTACACTTTTGCAAAATCTCGTTTGCACCCTTTCTATTTCTTGCCTGTGAGTAAACCCCCAGCTTTCGGCTCCGTACAGTAGAATTGGTACAACTAGTTTGTCGAATAACTCCCACAAAATAGCTACAGGTAAGTCGTACTTTTCTCGGATGCGACGGAGAAACAAGGCAGCTTTGCTTCCTTGCTGACTCAGAGTTTTCAATGGGACAGACCATTTAAGGCTTGATGAAAATAATAAACCAAGGAATTTATAATAAGTTACCACTTCAATTTGTTTTCCATTTATATACCATTTTTCATTTCTTCTGAGTTTGCCACCATTACGGAAGACAATGATCTTAGTCTTAGTTAAGTTAATCTTCATACCATGCCGGTTACAGAACTGTTCAAGGACATTAAGTTGTTTCTGAAGCCTTCCGACTGTATCGTTGACCGATGCTATATCGTCTGCATATGCAAGTTTAATAATGCTAGGACATGCTTCATCAATATAAATACCTAGGCATCCTGCTGTTTCAGACATTCGAATCAGTTCATCAAGATATATAATAAATAAAACAGGGCTGATCATACACCCCTGTCTGGTGCCAGTTACGCAATTGAGAAACTCAGACAGTCCCTTCCGTGTCTTAACACACGACCTCGCCTGTGAATACATATTTCGCAGAACGTCCAGGAATTTACCATGAATTCCCCTTTGGATTAGCCTAAACCATAAATGCATGTGGGGGATCGAGTCGAACGCCTTGCTAAAATCAATAAATGCGACGTAAAGTCTACCTCCTTTTTTAGACAAGTACTTTTGACCCAGTGCATATAGAGTAAAGATGTAGTCAGCGGTTGACCTATGTTTTCTATAAGCTGCTTGCTCTTCACCGATTTTACTATTCTCTTCAACGTAATGCATAAGCCTATTATTTAACATTTTTGTGAACACTTTACCGATTGTACAAAGTAATGTAATACCTCTATAATTATTGACATTATTCTTCGGGCCATTCTTATGAATTGGGCTTATAAGCCCCTGCGCCCACTTTTCAGAGAACTTGCCAGTTGACAAAATAAGATTAAATAGCTGATGAAGCGGATCAATTAGCGTATCAATCCCGTAACGATAAACTTCGTACATCAAGCCATCTATTCCAGGTGATTTCGCGCCAGGCAGTTCTGACACAACCCCTATTATTTTATCTTTCATTATTTCAGAGTCTAGCTCTTCGATACCATTTTTACAAGCGCTACAGTTCTGGTCGTGACTGACTAATGACTCATCAATATATGCCTTGAAGTCCTCATCGACGTTACCTTCCATATTTAACAAATCTCTAAATTGGTTTTACCATTCTTCCACATGAATCTCATGAGCAGTCGTGTTAATGCTATTTACATTATTAACCAATTTCCACAATCGTTGTCCCACCATTCACATGTACGTGTTATTTTTGTTATTTTTGTCCGCGAGACGCATTGCTTTTTCATATTCGTTGCTGCCCGCGTTATGACATCACCAATTATGACAGCTGCTTTGTTAACATCATTTTCAGCCACAGCATTCTGAAAAGTACTATATATACTTTGACAGTTCTCCGCGAGGCTTTCACAGAATTCCTGCCCATTATTTTCTTTCCACCTATACTGTACGTACTCGGTAGGACTGTTGTCATTGTCAACTTTAGAAGTTACAATACATTTAATAGTTGCCGCTATGGGAAAATGATCTGATGTACCGATCGAACCGACCCTGAAGTCAAATTTATGAAAGATCTCAGTCGATGCCAGCATGTAATCTACGACGCTACACCCATGCATAGTTAGGGGTCTAGAAGGTAAATGGCGACACGCGACAAAGGCATATTTGAAAACTCGACATGACGTTGACCTCCAAATTCCGACACTGAATATCTGAAAGCGCCACAGCGACACATAGTTTTGAGAATAAAAAACGACACTGAACTTAGCCAAAAAGCGACACGGAACGTCACGAAAAATCGATAATTTGACACTGAGAATTTTGAAAAGTCGACACTGGATCCAGGAAACTCCCTTCCAGACCCTTATAGTTACAGGCCATACTTGCATCCCATTTGTCTCTTGCTGCTGGGCGTTCCAGGGATTGTACGCTGAGATCGTTGGCCCCACCTTACCCGACCTCAAGGACAGTCTGGGGGTCAACTACGAAGAGGTGTCAAAAGCCCTGGTCGGGAAGAGCGTCGGCGGGGTCGTCGGCGCCATCTTGGGAGGCTTCCTCCACGAGCGCTACAACAGGCACACGGAGCTCCTTATGGCCATAGGTCTCTTCCTGGGCGGCGCGGCCACTGTGGTAACCCCCTTCAGTGTGTCACTCGGCATGCTGGCCGCCATGTTTGGGATCAATGGTCTCGGGGAGGGGCTCATCAATGCAGGTTCGGCTACAATTTCACTTACTAATTGTTTCTTTATACGATTTCTTTACGCGAGATTATTGTTTAATGCATGTATTAGATTTTCAATGTGAGATATACTCGTTGACGACATGGATGCGTGCTGTTAAACATGCGTATTTTCGAAATGCTGTTAATAATTAAGGTTTTGATAACTTGTATTTTAGTATCCTGGTTGAGATTCCGATATGAGTAACACTGTTTTACTTCGTAAATAAAGGTATAAAAGGCACAATCTACAGTCACACAGTCATACAGTCATTCGTACCCGTTAGCAATAACCACGAGAAATAGTCTACCACAAAGCATTCATTTAATCTCATGAAATGTTCTTTTGCTAGGGGGCAACACCATGGTGATGCATCTGTGGGGGGAGCGGGCGCCTGCTCCCATGCACTCTCTTCACTTCGGCTTCGGTCTCGGCGCCCTGATCGCTCCCCAGGTGGCGAAACCGTTTCTATCACCAGATTCTTCCATTGAGGATGACGTCATCACTACTAGCGCCCCCTGGGCCACAACCGATGCATTTTGGAATGCTACAAGGGCGCCCCCTGGCGAATCACGAATCCAAATACCCTACGGAATCATCGGGGGACTAGTTGCAATGTTCGCTTTTGTCGTACTGGGACTGTACTTCAAAGGGCCGCCGAAGAATTTCCCCATCCGGGTTCCCAATAAGACATTTAAGACCATGATGACGCCGGCATCCTGCGGCAAAGGGTTCGTCTTCTTCGGCGTCGAGCTCCTGATTTGTTTGTTTATTTACTTCATGCAATCGACAGGTGGAGAGCGCGCAATGGGTAAGTTCCTCTTCTCCTTCGCCGTCGAGAGTGAGGTCCAGTTCAGCAATGAGGATGCCTCTAACCTGCAGACGGCGTTCTGGGGGAGCTTCACGGCGGGGCGCCTCCTAGGTATCCCCATCGCCAGCGTCGTACCGGTCCGCTACATGATCCTTGGGGATGCCATCGGCGGTACGATAACGGCCATCACACTGGCTATCTTCGCCTATAATAACAGACTGGCGCTGTGGGTGTGCTCCTGTTTCATGGGATTCTTCATCTCCGTCGTCTTCCCCAACGGGATGTCCTGGGCTAACATCTACCTGGATATGAACAGCCTTGGGGTCATGACTTTAATCGTCGGCGGGTCGTTCGGTGGGTTTCTTTACCAGTACTTGGCTGGTTATCTCTTCGAGAGGGACCCTCGCTATCTGATGTACCTCATGGTAGGCTACGGAGGCGCTCTCATCGTCATCTTTATCATAATGCAGTCGCTGGCATCGGTCCACAGCAAGAAAATCGCGGCCAAGATCAAAGAGAGGGATGGTTATAGTGAAGAGGATGCTTATGTAATTGTGGTAAGCGGCAACGAGGAGAAGGCGGCCGCTTCCACCATCGACACGCGTTTGTAACGCGTCTACAGCGGGTGGTAGCTAAATCGATTGCAGCGTTCTGCATTAAAAAAGCTACGCGTACATTTTACTGAGACAGTTTAATTAATAGATAACCAAATAGATTACTCTCTGTCGATGCTGTTTTATAATCTGTCTGTGATCCGTAGGCCTACTTCTCAGAGGACGTTTGCCTTCACTCGCTTGTGACAAAAAAATTAGCAAAAAGAAGCTAAAACTCCTGCATTAATAAAGTGCAGTATCATAAATCAGCCAGTAGTTTCATCTAATATATATGGCCTATATATGGCCAGTAAATAGATAGTGGTTGAATCCGATTGCGGCTGTCACTGGTTGACCGTCATTGCCAGCCAGGTGGCCCAGTGTCAGGCTGGCTGCGTGTCGATCTGACCACGTGTCGATCAAGCTGGCCACGTGTCAGGCTGGCCGCGTGTCAGGCTGGCCGCGTGTCAGGCTGGCCGCGTGTCGGGCTGGCCACGTGTCAAACCGGTTCCGGTTCTTGGAATGTCGAACACTCAGTTTAGCAGACCGGTTTTTGTTTCATGTAAATCGGTACTGTACACGTGAATTGTCTAGACAACGCATTATTAATTTTACTCTCGCAGTGCAGTAAGTGACGGCAGCACAGCGAAATCGATATGTGCTAATGAGTCGCGTACGCGTTTTCTTAAAATGTTTCTATGACGTAATACATTGCTACGAATCGAATGTCTGCGCGCGGTGACCATGATGACGTAGGCGACGAGCCTTACCAGGCCTAGGCCTCGTTCGCAAGCGGCCGCTAGTCGACTAATGGTTGACAATTTGGCTGCCGAACGGTGACTAGTCCGACCATCTAGTCGACCGCAGCGAACCATGCCGCCACCCACGGTTCCTCTGGTCGATTGTCGTCCAATAGGGCGGAGGAAAATGAGCAGTAAGCAGTGTTCGCGTCATCTTTGTGGCGTATACTTGATCTGTGACTTCGTTTGCAAGTTTATATACATTTAAACGACTTAAAATATAGCATGGTTCATACACAATTGCTTATTTTGCCAATTTATCATGTGATCGTGCTAAATGTTCACATGATCGAACTAGGACGCTCGTTTACAGTTCCCTTATCTCTACTGTTTAGATTTTTTTGAGTTTTTTGGGGGGTTGGGGGGGGGAGTCCTTGGTACTCCTCCGGTCACCAAGCCGATACAGCGAGGTTCTAGTAAAAGAACATAGGGTGAAATGTTCTCTGTAATACAATTCAGTGACGATCCAGGATTTTGCACAAGAGGGTCAGGACACACGGTGATTAAAGGTGCCTGTTATTGTTGTTATTTCCGCCATGAGACAGATTGTCATCCCTTTTCGACTATCCCGCGTTCGGCATTAGGCTGTAATGCGCAGGCGCAATGGCGAAATCTAGGTCAAGAAATAGTCGACTGGCTGTTGCTTGCGAACGAGGCCCTATTTGACCGATCAGTCAGGAGCAGAAATGCAACCGGGGGGGGGGGGGGGGGCGGGGGTCGTGTTCCCAGATCACGAAGAATCAATTTCTTTATTCCCAGGTCACGATGAATTCAAAGCCAGACTCTCTGCAGGCAATGGAAGGGCGTATACACGATACTGAATTGACGATATCCTGATTTACGGTTATTTAATATTAAAAATCCCAGTTCACGATTAATGAAAATCCTTGATCACGGCCATGGGCTAATACCCAATTCCTAGTTCACGAAGAATTATACTCCTCATTCCCAGTTCACGGTGAAATGAAAAGCCCAATCTCGATGAACGCATATACCCCTTGCCCCCCCCCCCCCCGCGCCGCCATCTATGGTTAACCTGAACATACAACGTTTCCAACGTTTCCATCGGATTCGATCTTTAATTATATTAACATTTTAGGTGTTAGAATGTCTGGACCAAAGCAAATAAAACGTATCTTCACACCCACTGGATACCTCAAGGATAAACCGCGCAGCCAGCTGGTTCGATCCCGGGCACTGGGAACATTGACACCGAGTGCGCGTCACGCAGCCGAAACAAGGCACCATACAGTGTGATGTGCACTCAGTTTTAAGAGCAAATACGTTTTGTTAGTCCTCAAAGCACCTAATTTACAACTTGAAATTGAATCTATATATAGTAAGTTACTAATATATTGATATAAAGACTTCATATGGCACAGGCCAAAAATGCTTAAACACTTAATTCAGACTGCGGCCTTCTCGTTATACAGTCTGCGCCTGCGCATAATGGGCCCAACATCAATGCTATTCCCACGAATTTAAAAATAAAGATCGACAGCTTTCTCTCACGGATTAAAGAGTAACCGAGATGTCAGAGACATTTGATAGCTTGATGCTGTCTCTGTCTCGATTCTGGTGGCCTGATTTATTACCATCCAACACGCAACCATCATGCAGCGGACAGCCTAAATAACGATCCTTCCACAACGAGCTACGGCAATATAGACAGCTAAATCACATCAGGCTGACGCTTAATTGTCACAGCGTGTCAAGAGCTCCTCCAAGGTCAATATTTTTTGTCAATAAGTATATTTAGTTATGACATTACTAAAGACTCTGCAAGGATTACACTACGAATGAACGGTAGGCGTGCTGGTGGGTGTGGTTACTTATCATTCGAAGACGACCCTCGATCGAGGGATATCCCTAGAACGAGGGTAAACAGCGAACTTTACCCTCGATCGAGGGAAGTCGACTGACGTCATCACATTGACTAAATTTTTTACGACAATATGTTCATCACCAGTGTGGTCAGCTACATGCATAAAATACATTTGGAGGGCAGAATTTAAACTTAGAGGGCATGAAACCGGTAATACGACATGCAGAGTTGAATTTTCCGCAAAACTGTCGACGCGATTGAAAGCGATATAACTTACTTACATGCGCCATCTTAGATTATTTACATTTTAGAATCAAAACTAAAAGTATCTCAAAAATGATGATGCATATGTTGTATATCTCTTTGAGTCTGTAAAACAAACATTTCGACATAAAACTGCGCGGTCTATGTTTATCGCGCGCGGACGTGATAGCAAGCCGCGGTCGACATCACACACAAAATACCGAACGGCGAACAGGCGCGCAGGGGTATAAAGCCGACCACCAACTTCTGCTCCGGTGACCAAATTGCTTCTCTCCGGATAGCCCACAAGCTTTCAGGATTTAAATTCAAGACAGAATGTACTTATTTGGCATGGAGAAGAAGTTGGTGATACACAAAATTATGGAATATATTGCTTTAAAATCCATCGAAGCGATTGGAAGATATAGACGTTTTTATCAGGCTCACATTATGGCATGCCATGAACATATTGTCGTAAAATTTTTAATCATGTCACTAGGTCATGTATCTAGGTCATGACCTGTCCCTAATATATTTAACTAACTTTAGAAACTTTTGGCGAATCAAAAGATTCGGTACAATTCGATCTATGATATCTGTTGTAACATGCCTCATAAATGGTTGAGCGGAATTAAATGAATATGATGACGTCAGTCGATTTCCCTCGATCGAGGGCAAAGTACGCTGTTTGCCCTCGTTCTAGGGATATCCCTCGATCGAGGGTCGTCTTCGACCTACTTATTGTGGAGACCACTTCACCGGTGTGGCTTTTTGTTGTACTATGGAGACGATGGTTGATTAACCTTTGCATTAAAGCACTACAAGATAACAGAAACACGAGGTAAGAGTCCTTGGCACCTCAAGAAAGTGTTGAGTACTGATTGGAGCAAAGTAAGGTGGAAGCTACTCACCCTATTTTTATAGATGTAAAGAAGTGTAGTGGTGTCAGGAATACGTCATCAACTTTGATCATAACCGCACGAGAGCTATACATACGCTGTTTTTTTTATTATAATTCCTATAATGTGTCATATCTAGCGTAAATCATTCATTTACTGCGGACGTCGCAAACCGGCAATACATTCAAGCATCTCCCAGTGCAATATCTCTCTGAATAGCTGCTGAAATTCGTGTTGTAATTGGATCCTCTGCCAATAGGAAACGAATATAGGATGGCTTCAATAAATGGGCCCCTCAGTAGACCCGATGATGTCATTCGGTAAAACTTGAATAAAACAGGGCGCGAGTTGTAAACAAATAACGCATCTGGAGATGGATAATAAGGGATTTGCACATTCAACACACGAGGTTAACCCTGGATTCGAGAAATGCAATGAAGCGTCCTTGAAGTCCAATGTTGGGGACGCCCAGGAGTTCGCCGTGGCGGTCAAATCCCAAGCCACTTGGGTTCCTGGCAGCAAGGATAATCCATTTCGGGGCTATCGGATCGGGAGACACTGCCTCATGGTGGCAATCTGGATCTGTCTCGTAAGTCGTGGTATGAAACTGGTGTCTGATCCTCAACAAAAGGCGTTTATACTAATGGACCGGCTGTCACACTAAAATATACATATTTATATTATTTCTATATTAATAACGCCCCGAGCTCATCAGGGGCAGATTGCCTGTGTTAGATGTACATGTAAAATTGACAAAAACATGTGACACTCCGTATCAGATACGACATTGAACGTAAATGGAAATGAATGAATATGTTGCTGTCCAGTAGTTATCATAAAGAAAATGTTATTATCAGGACAGTCAATTAAAAAAATAACATAACCTGTTATATAATTATGATTTCAAAACATATCTAATTCGCGACGTTGATAAATGTTGTTTCTGTGATGAAGTGCAAGCCACAACCCATGCTGTAGGATTGCAAAGGGGCCGAAAGGCTTAGTTCAGATTTCGGAATTAGTCATACCTTGCAAAATTTACTTTAGTACTACTTGGAGTATATTAAGTTATTAATGTCAACTTTTTTTATCCATCATATGTTAGTTGATACACAAAATGTAGCTATCGCGCACAAATGGGCATATCAACTTGGGCAATTAGAAATGTATTAAAACTTGCTTCAAAACCGAATTATAAAATTAATATATACAAGGAATTTACCAGAACTGTTAAGGCATGTAACGAGCCTCGAGGTCTCCCATTCGTCTATTATCACCACAGGGACTGTTCACAGAGATCATTGGCCCCACATTACCCGACCTGAAGGACAGTCTGGGCGTCAACTACGAGGAGGTGTCTCAAGCCCTGATAGGGAAGAGTGTCGGCGCCATGGCAGGCGCCATCTTGGGGGGATTCCTCCACGAGCGCTACAACAGGCACACGGAGCTCATTATGGCCATAGGTCTCTTCCTGGGCGCCGCGGGCACTGTGGTAACACCCTTCAGCGTGACGCTCGGCATGCTGGCCGCCATGTTTTCTGTCAGCGGTCTTGGCGAGGGCCTCATCGACTCAGGTAGTTTGATAAGATTTTTTTTTTATATACGTCGGTATGTAAAAGTCAACAATAAACATTAGCGCAAGTGCTATTGACCGACAATGATAAAATGACGTGAGCTGATGAGATAAATATACTTAAGATAATGAAAATATAACAACCATTCGATCATCTATTTCAACCTTACCCATTAGCTATGATGCACAATTTTGCACGACTTACAGTGACACATGAACACATCCGAGGGTGACAGCATTGTTTTTAATGCCTCGGCAGATTTGACTAACTTTGCTTCCTTGTTGAGCATATTCCATGGCTTGCTACCTTGATACTTCACTGAATTTTGGCCATAAGCTTTTGCCTTAAAGCGCGGTAGAGTTGGTCCGTTTTCTAACACGTAATTGCTTTCCTTTTAGGTATACATATCTTGAAGGTAACTGGGCCCAATCTTGTTGATAGTCTTGTAAAGTTCTGATGCTACGCTATTTACATAGATCGATACACACCACCCACACCCGTCTTAAATGTATCATCCTCCATTCCCGCCCTGACCAGTGAGGAACTTGCCCCACCAAATTTGCTCTTTGTTCACTACACATGACAGCGAATATCGCCTTGCATTGCATCAGCCAAGAGCTGTAAATTGCAGGGCACATTTATAAGCTATAAGTAAAACACCTTTAAAATTTGTTGATTATTTTGAAAATCAGTTTGAAAATAAAAATGGTATATTGCCACAAATCCAGTAAATTAATGCAATAGGCTATATTTGTAGAATGTTTGTTGATTATTTTGAAATCAGTTTGAAAATGAAAATGGTATATTGCCACAAATCCAGTAAATTTATGCTATAGGCTACATTTGTAGAATGTTCATATGTAATATGTTATATAATTATGTAATATATGTTTCATATGTATTATGTTATATAATTATGTAATATATGTTTCATATGTATTATGTTACAGAAGAAAACTGTTACATAACTGTTACCTACTTCATATGTTATATATGTAATATGTTATGTAAAATGTTACATGTAATATGTTATGTAAAATGTTACATGTAATATGTTATGTAAAATGTTACATGTAATATGTTATATATGTAATATGTTATATATGTAATATGTTATATCTTATAAATAGCTGACTGTATATTTTGCATGAATGACCCCCCTTGTCTCATTTTCTAGGTGGTAATACAATGGTGTTACATCTATGGGGGGAGCGAGCCGCCGTTCCAATGCACTCCTTACATTTCGGCTTCGGTCTCGGCGCCCTGATCGCTCCCCAGGTTGTACAGCCGTTCCTGTCACCGGACGCCGTCACTGATGACCAGGCTATGACAACCAGCGCCCCCTGGGTGACAAGCGACGCGTTTTGGAACGGTACAAGCGCGCCCCCTGGCGAATCACGGATCAACATACCCTACGGAATCATCGCTGGTCTCATCACAATGTTCGCCTTCGTCGTGCTGGGGCTTTACTTCAAAGGGCCGCCAAATAATTTCCCCATCCGCGTTCCCAATAAGACATTTAAGACCATGATGTCCCCAGCATCCTGCGGCAAAGGATTCGTCTTCTTCGGCGTCGAGCTCCTGATTTGTTTGTTCATTTACTTCATGCAAGCGGTCGGGGGCGAAAGCGCAATGGGGAAGTTCCTCTTCTCCTTCGCCGTCGAGAGTGAGGTCCAGTTCAGCAATAAGGATGCCTCCAACCTGCAGACAGCGTACTGGGGGAGCTTCACGGCGGGACGCCTCTTAGGTGTCCCCATCGCTAGCGTCGTACCTGTCCGCTACATGATCCTTGGGTACGCCCTCGGAGGCACCATCACGGCCACAACGCTGGCAATATTTGCCTACAGTAACAGACTGGCACTGTGGGTGTGTTCCTGCATTATGGGTCTCTTCATGTCCGTGGTCTATCCCAACGGGATGTCCTGGGCTAACATCTACCTGGATATGAACAGCGTCGGGGTCATGACGCTCATTGTCGGCGGGTCCTCTGGCAGCTTTATTTACCAGTACCTGGCCGGTTATCTTTTCGAGAGAGATCCCCGCTATCTGATGTACCTCATGGTAGGCTACGCTGCATCTCTCATCGTCATCTTTATCATAATGCAGTCGCTGGCATCGGTCCACAGCAAGAAAATCGCGGCCAAGATCAAAGAGAGGGATGGTCATAATAGTGAGGAGGATGCTTATGTAATTGTGGTAAGCGGCAACGAGGAGAAGCCGGCCGCTTCCACCATCGACACGCCTTTGTAGCACGCCTACAGCGGGTGGTAGCTAAATCGATTGCAGCGTTCTGCATTAAAAAAGCTACGCGTACAATATCATCAACTTCAGCAAATTTGGTAATTTCTTTTGGCCATGATAGCTTCAAGAGCTGGGACACGGCAACGGCTTAACGCACGCACGGACCATGATTGAGGGTTTAATTAATAGGTAAACCAGAACGTGTTAGCGTTGCATATGGCCCTGTTGTGTGATTACCAGTGTTCAGACTATCATAGCAGGTCGATATATGATAACATGATGACAAAAATAAAACGTTGTTCAACATAGCATAACAAATCTGGATTTTATATGCCTATATCGAAAAAAGTGTACACAGTCAGTACCAGATCTAATGCGAGAACCCACGATGAGAGGCACATTTATACTCGCTGTCGATGCTGTTTTATAATCTGTCTGTGATCCGTACTTCTCAGAGGACGTTTGCCTTCACTCGCTTGTGACAAAAAAATCAGCAAAAGAAGCTAAAACTCCTGCATTAATGAAGTGCAGTATCATAAATCAGCCAGTAGTTTCATCTAATATATATGGCCTACATGTAGCCAGCAATTAGATAGTGGTTGAATCCGATTGCGGCTGTCACTGGGTGACCGTCATTGCCAGCCAGGTGGCCGAGTGTCAGGCTGGCCGCGTGTCTATCTGGCCACGTGTCGATCAAGCTGGCCACGTGTCAGGCTGGCCGCGTGTCAGGCTGGCCGCGTGTCAGGCTGGCCGCCTTTAAGGCTCGCCATATGTCAAACCGGTTCCGGTTCTTGGAATGTCGAACACTCAGTTTAGCAGACCGGTTTTTGTTTCATGTAAATCGGTATTGTACACGTGAATTGTCTAGACAACGCATTATTAATTTTACTCTCGAAGTGCTGTAAGTGACGGCAGCACAGCGAAATTGATATGTGCTAATGAGTCGCCTGCGCGTTTTCTTAAAATGTTTCTATGACGTAATACATTACTACGAATCGAATGTCTGCGCGCGGTGACCATGGTGACGTCAGCGACGAGCCTTACCAGGCCTAGGCCTCGTTCGCAAGCGACCGCTAGTCGACTAATGGTTGACAATTTGGCTGCCGAACGGTGACTAGTCCGACCATCTAGTCGACCGGAACGAACCATGCCGCCACCCACGGTTCCTCTGGACGATTGTCGTTCAAGATGGCGGAGGGAAATGAGCAGTAACAGTGTTCGCGTCATCTTTGTGTCGTATACTTGATCTGTGACTTCGTTTGCAAGTTTATATACATTTAAACGAATTAAAATATAGCATGGTTCATACATAATTGCTTATTTTGCCAATTTATCATGTGATCGTGCTAAATGTTAACATGATCGAACTAGGACGCTCGTTTACAGTTCCTTATCTCTGCTGTTTAGATTTTTTTAATTTTTTTTAATTTTTTTTTGGGGGGGGGGGGGAGTCCTTGGTACTCCTCCGCTCACCAAGCCGATACAGCGAGGTTCTAGTCAAAGAACACAGGGTAAAATGTTGTCTGTAATACAATTCAGTGACGATCCAGGATTTTGCACAAGAGGGTCAGGGCACACGGTGGTTAAAGGTGCTTGTTATTGTTGTTATTTCCGCCATGAGACGGATTGTCAACCCTTTTCGACTATCCCGCGTTCGGCATTAGGCTGTAATGCGCAGGCGCAATGGCGAAATCTAGGTCAAGAAATAGTCGACTGGCTGTCGCTTGCGAACGAGGCCCTATATGACCGATCAGTCAGGAGCAGAAATGTAACCGGGGGGGGGGGGGCGGTGGTCGTGTTCCCAGATCACGAAGAATCAATTTCTTTACTCCATGGTCACGATGAATTAAAAGCCAGACTCTCTGCAGGCAATGGAAGGGCGGATACAGGATACTAAGTTAACGATTTCCCGACTCACGGTTATTTAATATTAAAAATCCCAGTTCACGATTAATGAAAATCCTTGATCACGGCCTTCAGCTAATACGCAATTCCTAGTTCAAGAAGAATTATACTCCTCATTCCCAGTTCACGGTGAAATGAAAAGCCCAATCCCGATGAACGCAAATACCCCTTGCCCCCCCCCCTGCCCCCCCCCCCCCCTCCGCCGCTATCTATGGTTAACCTGAACATACAACGTTTCCAAAGATCGGATTCGATCTTTAATTATATTAACATTTTATGTGTTATAATGTCTGGACCAAAGCAAATAAAACGTATCGTCACACCCACTGGATACTTCAAGGATAAACCGCGCAGCCAGCTGGTTCGATCCCGGGCACTGAAAACATTGACGCGTCACGCGCGTCACGCAGCCGAAACAAGGCACCATGCAGTGTGATGTGCACCCAGTTTTAAGAGCAAATACGTTTTGTTAGTCCCCAAAGCACCTAATTTACAACTTGAAATAGAATCTATATATAGTAAGTTACTAATATATTGATATAAAGAGTTCATATGGCACAGGCCAAAAATGCTTAAACATTTAATTCAGACTGCGGCCTTTTCGTTATACAGTCTGCGCCTGCGCATAATGGGCCCAACATCAGTGCTGTTCCCAAGAACTTAAAAATAAAGATCGACAGCTTTCTCTCACGGATTAAAGAGTAACCGATATGTCAGAGACATATGATAGCTTGATGCTGTCTCTGTCTTGATTCTGGTGGCCTGATTTATTACCATCCAACACGCAACCATCACGCAGCGGACAGCCTAAATAACCATCCTTCCACAACGAGCTACGGCAATTTAGACAGCAACATCACATCAGGCTGACGCTTAATTGTCACAGCGTGTCGAGAGCTCCTCCAAGGTCAATATTTGTTGTCAATAAGTATATTTAGTTATGACATTACTAAAGACTCTGCAAGGATTACACTACGAATGAACGGTAGGCGTGGTGGTGGGTGTGGTTACTTATTGTGGAGACCACATCACTGGTGTGGCTGTTTGTGGTACTATGGAGACAATGGTTGATTAACCTTTGCATTAACGCACTACAAGATAACGGAAACGCGAGCTAAGAGTCCTTGGCACCTCAAGAAAGTGTCGAGTACTGATTGGAGCAAAGTGAACGCAAGCAACTGGGGTACTCCTATGGCCTGTAATGGAGACAGCTGAAACTTGCTTCAAAACCGAACTATACAATTAGCGCCATGGCAGGCGCCATCTTGGGGGGATTCCTCCACGAGCGCTACAACAGGCACACGGAACTCTTACAGAGAAAACTTTACAGAGATGTCAGGAAAAAATGATCGATTTCCCAATCCTGCCAATAAAAGACAACTTTATCTGTCTGATGCAAAATGGAAGTAAAGAAGTTGCGCGGTACTTAGCTGAGGTGTGGGTATATACACGAGGGCAATTGTACATAACTTGTCAAGCGTACATATGTTTTGGTTTTCTTTGTTTAATTTAAATGAATTTACTACGTTATATATACTACGTTAACAGACTAGTGCCGTCTGATGGCTGTTCTAGTACTGAGGCTAAGTTAAATTCACTTATAAGTACTGCAGGACTGGGCGAAATAATATTTGTATTTATGTATTGCCTGTGTATGTGTTCTTGCAAGTGACTATAAAAAAATCTATTTATCATAAACGTTTCATGCGTCAAACTACGCATAAGCTTTACTGCGCATTTATAAGCAAATGTTGTCCCAAAAGTCCTACCGTACTGCCACAACAACACGAGGCAAGATCATGGGTTTGTAGGAAATTTTGACTCTTTTAGCCTTGATGAGTTGGACTATATATAGAATATAGTCACGTAGTATTCGATGTAGGATTTTATTGAACTTTGCATAGACAACTATTAGATAAAAGAACGCTGTTGTCTTCCAATATAAGAACACGTGTAAATGAGGTCAAGTTTGTGAAGAGCTTATGCAAGATACCAAAATGACTAGTCCACCTTTGGCAGGTTATACAAGTAGCGCCCTCGCTGATATAATCATCTTATGTATCTGGTAGCAAAACAACTGTATCAATGTGTTCTCTCTATCTGTTACTGTCACCCTCCCTCTCTCTCCTTCTCTCTCTCGCTGTCTTTGAGGGACCACGCGTTCCTGAAATCAATTCTGTCGCTTATATATATATATACGCTGATCGGACTTAATATCTCGGAGGGGGAGCGATCATGCTATGTTTGTCACAGATGATAAAGTGGACGCACTGCAGATAATGTCAAACAAAGGCGGGACGAACAATCAAATGATGTCATTAGGGATGTCAATTATAATGGAGTCAAAAGCGGATATGACAAAGGGGCAGAAGCTGGCACTGACGTCAAAGCTGGAGAGATCCTTGAATCCAATCTGGAGCTCACGTCAGAAACCACGTGGGTGCCAGGCAGCAAGCAGGATCCCTTCCGGAGCTATCGTATCGGGAGACAATGCCTTCTCGTGGCAATCTGGATCTGCATCGTAAGTCACATGTTCTAGTATAAATCTACCTAGCCTGGTGTTCTGGGGAGATCCGGGTCAATTAATAGTCAAAAAACAATTTTCGGGTGGCTTAGACATAGATTCGCGATGTACGTAGAAATATTACAGGGGTTATTATAATTACTGTTGCTTACTTGCGATTAAATATTTTGACTGAACGTATATCCTTTTTGTCACACGATAATGGTGTCTTGCTGTCATCTGCACTGACCTTGAAACGAAAATTGTCTAGATATGCACAGAGCAATAAAATCTAAGGTAAGAATGAATAGTTATAGGGTATGCCTAATAGCTTGATATTCGAAACAAAACGAGTCAGGTGGCCGGATTCTCCAGAGTAATTTGTTTAGGCCACGGTTCTTGTTATATTATCTTACAGCGATATTTTGTAACACCATTTTGCAGAGGTTTAATATTATAGGGCGAGAAGCTAATATTCGCGATATGGTCAACCTATCGGGTTTCTACTTGTCAATTATCAAATGCTGACTGACCTTTTCCGCTACCGAACGTTCTGCCGAAAGTAGCAGATGTTTGTTTAGAGGCGGTTTGTCCACAACCGTGAATGCAACGAGTTCCCACAGACAAACAATACACATCAATATCAACCAAACCACAGGATTTTTCTTTCGCTCAAGTTATTATCTTGACCTTTGCATTGTGACCAAAAATTACGGCTAGTCGTTTGTTCGCAGCCCGTGAAAACAAAAAAGTGCCCACAAACAAAAAAAAACATGCATAGTTAGGGGTCTAGAAGGTAAATGGCGACACGCGACAAAGGCATATTTGAAAACTCGACATGACGTTGACCTCCAAATTCCGACACTGAATATCTGAAAAAGCCACAGCGACACATAGTTTTGAGAATAAAAAACGACACTGAACTTAGCCAAAAAGCGACACGGAACGTCACGAAAAATCGATAATTCGACACTGAGAATTTTGAAAGGTCGACACTGGATCCAGGAAACCCCCTTCCAGACCCTTATAGTTACACGCCATACTTGCATCCCATTTGTCTCTTGCTGCTGGGCGTTCCAGGGATTGTACGCTGAGATCGTTGGCCCCACCTTACCCGACCTCAAGGACAGTCTGGGGGTCAACTACGAAGAGGTGTCAAAAGCCCTGGTCGGGAAAAGCGTCGGCGGGGTCGTCGGCGCCATCTTGGGAGGCTTCCTCCACGAGCGCTACAACAGGCACACGGAGCTCCTTATGGCCATAGGTCTCTTCCTGGGCGGCGCGGCCACTGTAGTAACCCCCTTCAGTGTGTCACTCGGCATGCTGGCGGCCATGTTTGGGATCAATGGTCTCGGGGAGGGGCTCATCAATGCAGGTTCGGCTACAATTTCACTTACTAATTGTTTCTTTATACGATTTCTTTACGCGAGATTATTGCTTAATACATGTATACCTTGTATTTTAGTATCCTGGTTGAGATTCCGAAATGAGTACTACTGTTTTACTTAGTAAATAAAGGTATAAAAGGCACAATCTACAGTCACAAAAAAATCGTACCCGTTAGCAATAGCCGCGAGAAATAGTCTACCACAAAGCATTCATTTAATCCGATGAAATGTTGTTTTGCTAGGGGGCAACACCATGGTGATGCATCTGTGGGGGGAGCGGGCGCCTGCTCCAATGCACTCTCTTCACTTCGGCTTCGGTCTCGGCGCCCTGATCGCTCCCCAGGTGGCGAAACCGTTCCTATCACCAGATTCTTCCATTGAGGATGACGTCACCACTACTAGCGCCCGCTGGGCCACAACCGATGCATTTTGGAATGCTACAAGCGCGCCCCCTGGCGAATCACGAATCCAAATACCCTACGGAATCATCGGGGGACTAGTTGCAATGTTCGCTTTTGTCGTGCTGGGGCTGTACTTCAAAGGGCCGCCGAAGAATTTCCCCATCCGGGTTCCCAATAAGACATTTAAGACCATGATGACGCCGGCATCCTGCGGCAAAGGGTTCGTCTTCTTCGGCGTCGAGCTCCTGATTTGTTTGTTTATTTACTTCATGCAAGCAGTAGGTGGAGAGCGCGCAATGGGTAAGTTCCTCTTCTCCTTCGCCGTCGAGAGTGAGGTCCAGTTCAGCAATGAGGATGCCTCTAACCTGCAGACGGCGTTCTGGGGGAGCTTCACGGCGGGGCGCCTCCTAGGTGTCCCCATCGCCAGCGTCGTACCGGTCCGCTACATGATCCTTGGGGATGCCATCGGCGGCACGATAACGGCCATCACACTGGCCATTTTCGCCTATAATAACAGACTGGCGCTGTGGGTGTGCTCCTGTCTCATGGGATTCTTCATCTCCGTCGTCTTCCCCAACGGGATGTCCTGGGCTAACATCTACCTGGATATGAACAGCGTCGGGGTCATGACTTTAATCGTCGGCGGGTCCTTCGGTGGGTTTCTTTACCAGTACTTGGCTGGTTATCTCTTCGAGAGGGACCCTCGCTATCTGATGTACCTCATGGTAGGCTACGGAGGCGCTCTCATCGTCATCTTTATCATAATGCAGTCGCTGGCATCGGTCCACAGCAAGAAAATCGCGGCCAAGATCAAAGAGAGGGATGGTTATAGTGAGGAGGATGCTTATGTAATTGTGGTAAGCGGCAACGAGGAGAAGGCGGCCGCTTCCACCATCGACACGCCTTTGTAACGCGCCTACAGCGGGTGGTAGCTAAATCGATTGCAGCGTTCTGCATTAAAAAAGCTACGCGTACATTATCATCAACTTAACGCACACACGGACCATAATTGAGACGGTTTAATTAATAGATAACCAGAACGTGTTAGCGTTGCATATGGCCCTGTTTCGTGATTACCAGTGTTCAGACTAGCATAGCAGGTTGATATATGATAACACGATGACAAAAATAAAACGTTGTTCAACATAGCATAACAAATCTGGATATTATATGCCTATATCGAAAAACGTTTACACAGTCAGTACGAGATCTGATGCGAGAACCCACGAGACAGGCACATTTATACTCTCTGTCGATGCTGTTTTATAATCTGTCTGTGATCCGTAGGCCTTCTTCTCAGAGGACGTTTGCCTTCACTCGCTTGTGACAAAAAAAATCAGCAAAAAGAAGCTAAAACTCCTGCATTAATGAAGTGCAGTATCATAAGTCAGCCAGTAGTTTCATCTAATATATATGGCCTATATATGGCCAGTAAGTAGATAGGGGTTGAATCCGATTGCGGCTGTCACTGGTTGACCGTCATTGCCAGCCAGATGGCCGAGTGTCAGGCTGGCCGCGTGTCGATCTGGCCACGTGTCGATCAGGCTGGCCACGTGTCAGGCTGGCCGCGTGTCAGGCTGGACACGTGTCAAACCGGTTCCAGTTCTTGGAATGTCGAACACTCAGTTTAGCAGACCGGTTTTTGTTTCATGTAAATCGGTATGGTACACGTGAATTGTCTAGACAGCGCATTATTAATTTTACTTTACAGTGCAGTAAGTGACGGCAGCACATCGAAATCGATATGTGCTAATGAGTCGCGTGCGCGTTTTCTCAAAATGTTTCTATGACGTAATACATTACTACGAATCGAATGTCTGCGCGCGGTGACCATGGTGACGTCAGCGACGAGCCTTACCAGGCCTATATGACCGATCAGTCAGGAGCAGAAATGTAACCCGGGGGGGGGGGTCGTGTTCCCAAATCACGAAGAATCAATTTCTTTATTCCCAGGTCACGATGAATTAAAAGCCAGACTCTCTGCAGGCAATGGAAGGACGGATACACGATAGTAAATTGACGATTTCCCGATTCACGGTTATTTAATATTAAAAATCCCAGTTCACGATTAATGAAAATCCTTGATCCCAGCCGTCGGCTAATACCCAATTCCTAGTTCAAGAAGAATTATACTCCTCATTCCCAGTTCACGGTGAAATGAAAAGCCCAATCCCGATGAACGCAAATACCCCTTGCCCCCCCCCCCCTGCCCCCCCCCCCGCGCCGCTATCTATGGTTAACCTGAACATACAACGTTTCCAACGATCGGATTCGATCTTTAATTATATTAACATTTTATGTGTTAGAATGTCTGGACCAAAGCAAATAAAACGTATCGTCACACCCACTGGATACTTCAAGGATAAACCGCGCCGGCAGCTGGTTCGATCCCGGGCACTGAAAACATTGACACCGAGTGGGCGTCACGCAGCCGAAACAAGGCAACATGCAGTGTGATGTGCACCCAGTTTTAAGAGCAAATACGTTTTGTTTGTCCCCAAAGCACCTAATTTACAACTTGAAATAGAATCTATATATAGTAAGTTACTAATATATTGATATAAAGAGTTCATATGGCACAGGCCAAAAATGCTTAAACATTTAATTCAGACTGCGGCCTTTTCGTTATACAGTCTGCGCCTGCGCATAATGGGCCCAACATCAGTGCTATTCCCAAGAACTTAAAAATAAAGATCGACAGCTTTCTCTCACTGATTAAAGAGTAACCGATATGTCAGAGACATATGATATCTTGATGCTGTCTCTGTCTTGATTCTGGTGGCCTGATTTATTACCATCCAACACGCAACCATCACGCAGCGGACAGCCTAAATAACCATCCTTCCACAACGAGCTACGGCAATATAGACAGCTACATCACATCAGGCTGACGCTTAATTGTCACAGCGTGTCGAGAGCTCCTCCAAGGTCAATATTTGTTGTCAATAAGTATATTTAGTTATGACATTACTAAAGACTCTGCAAGGATTACACTACGAATGAACGGTAGGCGTGGTGGTGGGTGTGGTTACTTATTGTGGAGACCACATCACTGGTGTGGCTGTTTGTGGTACTATGGAGACAATGGTTGATTAACCTTTGCATTAACGCACTACAAGATAACGAAAACGCGAGCTAAGAGTCCTTGGCACCTCAAGAAAGTGTCGAGTACTGATTGGAGCAAAGTAAACGCAAGCCACTGGGGTACTCCTATGGCCTGTAATGAAGACGGCTGAAACTTGCTTCAAAACCGAACTATACAATTAGTATATACAAGGAATTTACCAGAACTGTTAAGGCATGTAACGTGCCTCGAGGTCTCCCATTCGTCTATTATCACCACAGGGACTGTTCGCAGAGATCATTGGCCCCACATTACCCGACCTCGAGGACAGTCTGTGCGTCAACTACGAGGAGGTGTCTCAAACCCTGATAGGGAAGAGTGTCGGCGCCACGGCAGGCGCCATCTTGGGGGGATTCCTCCACGAGCGCTACAACAGGCACACGGAACTCTTACAGAGAAAACTTTACAGAGATGTCAGGGAAAAATGATCGATTTCCCAATCCTACCAATAAAAGACAACTTTATCTGTCTGATGCAAAATGGAAGTAAGGAAGTTGCGCGGTACTTAGCTGAGGTGTGGGTATATACACGAGGGCAATTGAACATAACTTGTCAAGCGTACATATGTTTTGGTTTTCTTTGTTTAATTTAAATGAATTTACTACGTTATATATACTACGTTAACAGACTAGTGCCGTCTGATGGCTGTTCTAGTACTGAGGCTAAGTTAAATTCACTTATAAGTACTGCAGGACTGGGCGAAATAATATTTGTATTTATGTATTGCCTGTGTATGTGTTCTTGCAAGTGACTATAAAAAAAAATCTATCTATCATAAACGTGTCATGCGTCAAACTACGCATAAGCTTTACTGCGCATTTATAAGCAAATATTGTCCCAAAAGTCCTACCGTACTGCCACAACAACACGAAGCAAGATCATGGGTTTGTAGGAAACTTTGACTCTTTTAGCCTTAATGAGTTGGACTATATATAGAATATAGACACGTAGTATTCGATGTAGGATTTTATTGAACTTTGCATAGACAACTATTAGATAAAAGAACGCTGTTGTCTTCCAATATAAGAACACGTGTAAATGAGGTCAAGTTTGTCAAGAGCTTATGCAAGATACCAAAATGACTCCTCCACCTTTGGCAGGTTATACAAGTAGCGCCCTTGCTTATATAGTCATCTTATGTATCTGGTAGCAAATCAACTGTATCAATGTGTTCTCTCTATCTGTTACTGTCACTCTCCCTCTCTCTCCTTCTCACTCTCGCTGTCTTTGAGGGACCACGCGTTCCTGAAATCAATTCTGTCGCTTATATATATACGCAGATCGGACTTAATATCTCGGAGGGCGAGCGATCATGCATGTTTGTCATCCACGTGCGAATAACCGGAAGTAGAATAATTGTGTAAGCCACAGATGATAAAGTGACAGATCATATCAAAAAAAGGCGGGAAGAACAATCAAAAGATGTCATTAGGGATGGATAATGAAGGATTTTCACAAGGAGACATAGTGGCTGTCAATTATAAAGGAGTCAAAAGCGGATATGACAAAGGGGCAGAAGCTGGCATTGACGTCAAAGCTGGAGAGATCCTTGAATCCAATCTGGAGCTCACGTCAGAAACCACGTGGGTGCCAGGCAGCAAGCAGGATCCCTTCCGGAGCTATCGTATCGGGAGACAATGCCTTCTCGTGGCAATCTGGATCTGCATCGTAAGTCACATGTTCTAGTATAAATCTACCTAGCCTGGTGTTCTGGGGAGATCCGGGTCAATTAATAGTCAAAAAACAATTTTCGGGTGGCTTAGACATAGATTCGCGATGTACGTAGAAATATTACAGGAGTTATTATAATTACTGTTGCTTGCTTGCGATTAAATATTTTGACACCCGATAATGGTGTTTTGCTGTCATCTGCACTGACCTTGAAACAAAAATTGTCTAGATATATAACGCCAAAAGAAGACATGCACAGAGCAATAAAATCTAAGGTAAGAAGTAATAGTTATAGGGTAGGCTTAATAGCTTGATATTCGAAACAAAACGAGTCAGGTGGCCGGATTCTCCAGAGTAATTTGTTTAGGCCACGGTTCTTGTTATATTATCTTACAGCGATATTTTGTAACACCATTTTGCAGAAGCTTTATATTATAGGGCGAGAAGCTAATATTCGCGATATGGTCAACCTATCGGGTTTCTACTTGTCAATTATCAAATGTTGACTGACCTTTTCCGCTACCGAACGTTCTGCCGAAAGTAGCAGATGTTTGTTTAGGGGCGGTTTGTCCACAACCGTGAATGCAACGAGTTTCCACAGACAAACAATACACACCAATATCAACCAAACCACAGGATTTTTCTTTCGCTCAAGTTATTATCTTGACCTTTGCATTGTGACCAAAAATTACGGCTAGTCGTTTGTTCGCAGCCCGTGAAAACAAAAAAGTGCCCACAAACAAAAAAAACATGCATAGTTAGGGGTCTAGAAGGTAAATGGCGACACGCGACAAAGGCATATTTGAAAACTCGACATGACGTTGACCTCCAAATTCCGACACTGAATATCTGAAAGCGCCACAGCGACACATAGTTTTGAGAATAAAAAACGACACTGAACTTAGCCAAAAAGCGACACGGAATGTCATGAAAAATCGATAATTCGACACTGAGAGTTTTGAAAAGTCGACACTGGATCCAGCAAACCCCCTTCCAAACCCTTATAGTTACAGGCCATACTTGCATCCCATTTTTCTCTTGCTGATGGGCGTTCCAGGGATTGTACGCTGAGATCGTTGGCCCCACCTTACCCGACCTCAAGGACAGTCTGGGGGTCAACTACGAAGAGGTGTCAAAAGCCCTGGTCGGGAAGAGCGTCGGCGGGGTCGTCGGCGCCATCTTGGGAGGCTTCCTCCACGAGCGCTACAACAGGCACACGGAGCTCCTTATGGCCATAGGTCTCTTCCTGGGCGGCGCGGCCACTGTAGTAACCCCCTTCAGTGTGTCACTCGGCATGCTGGCCGCCATGTTTGGGATCAATGGTCTCGGGGAGGGGCTCATCAATGCAGGTTCGGCTACAATTTCACTTACTAATTGTTTCTTTATACGATTTTTTTACGCGAGATTATTGTTTAATACATGTATACCTTGTATTTTAGTATCCTGGTTGAGATTCCGAAATGAGTACTACTGTTTTACTTAATAAATAAAGGTATAAAAGGCACAATCTACAGTCACAAAAAATTCGTACCCGTTAGCAATAGCCGCGAGAAATAGTCTACCACAAAGCATTCATTTAATCCGATGAAATGTTGTTTTGCTAGGGGGCAACACCATGGTGATGCATCTGTGGGGGGAGCGGGCGCCTGCTCCCATGCACTCTCTTCACTTCGGCTTCGGTCTCGGCGCCCTGATCGCTCCCCAGGTGGCGAAACCGTTCCTATCACCAGATTCTTCCATTGAGGATGACGTCATCACTACTAGCGCCCCCTGGGCCACAACCGATGCATTTTGGAATGCTACAAGCGCACCCCCTGGCGAATCACGAATCCAAATACCCTACGGAATCATCGGGGGACTAGTTGCAATGTTCGCTTTTGTCGTACTGGGACTGTACTTCAAAGGGCCGCCGAAGAATTTCCCCATCCGGGTTCCCAATAAGACATTTAAGACCATGATGACGCCGGCATCCTGCGGCAAAGGGTTCGTCTTCTTCGGCGTCGAGCTCCTGATTTGTTTGTTTATTTACTTTATGCAATCGACAGGTGGAGAGCGCGCAATGGGTAAGTTCCTCTTCTCCTTCGCCGTCGAGAGTGAGGTCCAGTTCAGCAATGAGGATGCCTCTAACCTGCAGACGGCCTTCTGGGGGAGCTTCACGGCGGGGCGCCTCCTAGGTATCCCCATCGCCAGCGTCGTACCGGTCCGCTACATGATCCTTGGGGATGCCATCGGCGGTACGATAACGGCCATCACACTGGCTATCTTCGCCTATAATAACAGACTGGCGCTGTGGGTGTGCTCCTGTTTCATGGGATTCTTCATCTCCGTCGTCTTCCCCAACGGGATGTCCTGGGCTAACATCTACCTGGATATGAACAGCCTTGGGGTCATGACTTTAATCGTCGGCGGGTCGTTCGGTGGGTTTCTTTACCAGTACTTGGCTGGTTATCTCTTCGAGAGGGACCCTCGCTATCTGATGTACCTCATGGTAGGCTACGGAGGCGCTCTCATCGTCATCTTTATCATAATGCAGTCGCTGGCATCGGTCCACAGCAAGAAAATCGCGGCCAAGATCAAAGAGAGGGATGGTTATAGTGAAGAGGATGCTTATGTAATTGTGGTAAGCGGCAACGAGGAGAAGGCGGCCGCTTCCACCATCGACACGCGTTTGTAACGCGTCTACAGCGGGTGGTAGCTAAATCGATTGCAGCGTTCTGCATTAAAAAAGCTACGCGTACATTATCATCAATTGAACGCACACACGGACCATAATTGAGACAGTTTAATTAATAGATAACCAGAACGTGTTGGCGTTGCATATGGCCCTGTTTTGTGATTACCAGTGTTCAGACTATCATAGCAGGTTGATATATGATAACATGATGACAAAAATAAAACGTTGTTCAACATAGCATAACAAATCTGGATATTATATGCCTATATCGAAAAACGTTTACACAGTCAGTACGAGATCTGATGCGAGAACCCACGAGACAGGCACATTTATACTCTCTGTCGATGCTGTTTTATAATCTGTCTGTGATCCGTAGGCCTACTTCTCAGAGGACGTTTGCCTTCACTCGCTTGTGACAAAAAAATCAGCAAAAAGAAGCTAAAACTCATGCATTAATAAAGTGCAGTATCATAAATCAGCCAGTAGTTTCATGTAATTTATATGGCCTATATATGGCCAGTAAGTAGATAGTGGTTGAATCCGATTGCGGCTGTCACTGGTTGACCGTCATTGCCAGCCAGGTGGCCCAGTGTCAGGCTGGCTGCGTGTCGATCTGACCACGTGTCGATCAAGCTGGCCACGTGTCAGGCTGGCCGCGTGTCAGGCTGGCCGCGTGTCGGGCTGGCCACGTGTCAAACCGGTTCCGGTTCTTGGAATGTCGAACACTCAGTTTAGCAGCGAAATCGATATGTGCTAATGAGTCGCGTGCGCGTTTTCTTAAAATGTTTCTATGACGTAATACATTGCTACGAATCGAATGTCTGCGCGCGGTGACCATGATGACGTCAGCGACGAGCCTTACCAGGCCTAGGCCTCGTTCGCAAGCGACCGCTAGTCGACTAATGGTTGACAATTTGGCTGCCGAACCGTGACTAGTCCGACCATCTAGTCGACCGCAGCGAACCATGCCGCCACCCAAGGTTCCTCTGGTCGATTGTCGTCCAATATGGCGGAGGAAAATGAGCAGTAAGCAGTGTTCGCGTCATCTTTGTGGCGTATACTTGATCTGTGACTTCGTTTGCAAGTTTATATACATTTAAACGAATTAAAATATAGCATGGTTCATACATAATTGCTTATTTTGCCAATTTATCATGTGATCGTGCTAAATGTTCACATGATCGAACTAGGACGCTCGTTTACAGTTCCCTTATCTCCACTGTTTAGATTTTTTTGAGTTTTTTGGGGGGTTGGGGGGGGGGGTCCTTGGTACTCCTCCGGTCACCAAGCCGATACAGCGAGGTTCTAGTAAAAGAACATAGGGTAAAATGTTCTCTGTAATACAATTCAGTGACGATCCAGGATTTTGCGCAAGAGGGTCAGGACACACGGTGGTTAAAGGTGCTTGTTATTGTTGTTATTTCCGCCATGAGACAGATTGTCAACCCTTTTCGACTATCCCGCGTTCGGCATTAGGCTGTAATGCGCAGGCGCAATGGCGAAATCTAGGTCAAGAAATAGTCGACTGGCTGTCGCTTGCGAACGAGGCCCTATTTGACCGATCAGTCAGGAGCAGAAATGCAACCGGGGGGTGGGGGGGGGGGGGGGGAGCGGGGGTCGTGTTCCCAGATCACGAAGAATCAATTTCTTTATTCCCAGGTCACGATGAATTCAAAGCCAGACTCTCTGCAGGCAATGGAAGGGCGTATACACGATACTAAATTGACGATTTCCTGATTTACGGTTATTTAATATTAAAAATCCCAGTTCACGATTAATGAAAATCCTTGATCACGGCCTTGGGCTAATACCCAATTCCCAGTTCACGGTGAAATGAAAAGCCCAATCTCGATGAACGCATATACCCCTTGCCCCCCCCCACCCCCCCCCCCCCCCCCCCCCGCCGCCATCTATGGTTAACCTGAACATACAACGTTTCCAACGTTTCCATCGGATTCGATCTTTAATTATATTAACATTTTAGGTGTTAGAATGTCTGGACCAAAGCAAATAAAACGTATCTTCACACCCACTGGATACCTCAAGGATAAACCGCGCAGCCAGCTGGTTCGATCCCGGGCACTGAGAACATTGACACCGAGTGCGCGTCACGCAGCCGAAACAAGGCACCATACAGTGTGATGTGCACTCAGTTTTAAGAGCAAATACGTTTTGTTAGTCCTCAAAGCACCTAATTTACAACTTGAAATTGAATCTATATATAGTAAGTTACTAATATATTGATATAAAGACTTCATATGGCACAGGCCAAAAATGCTTAAACACTTAATTCAGACTGCGGCCTTCTCGTTATACAGTCTGCGCCTGCGCATAATGGGCCCAACATCAGTGCTATTCCCACGAATTTAAAAATAAAGATCGACAGCTTTCTCTCACGGATTAAAGAGTAACCGAGATGTCAGAGACATTTGATAGCTTGATGCTGTCTCTGTCTCGATTCTGGTGGCCTGATTTATTACCATCCAACACGCAACCATCATGCAGCGGACAGCCTAAATAACCATCCTTCCACAACGAGCTACGGCAATATAGACAGCTACATCACATCAGGCTGACGCTTAATTGTCACAGCGTGTCAAGAGCTCCTCCAAGGTCAATATTTTTTGTCAATAAGTATATTTAGTTATGACATTACTAAAGACTCTGCAAGGATTACACTACGAATGAACGGTAGGCGTGCTGGTGGGTGTTCTCGAAGACGACCCTCGATCGAGGGATATCCCTAGAACGAGGGTAAACAGCGAACTTTACCCTCGATCGAGGGAAGTCGACTGACGTCATCACATTGACTACATTTTTTACGACAATATGTTCATCACCAGTGTGGTCAGCTACATGCATAAAATACATTTGGAGGGCAGAATTTAAACTTAGAGGGCATGAAACCGGTAATACGACATGCAGAGTTGAATTTTCCGCAAAACTGTCGACGCGATTGAAAGCGATATAACTTACTTACATGCGCCATCTTAGATTATTTACATTTTAGAATCAAAATTAAAGTATCTCAAAAATTATGATGCATATGTTGTATATCTCTTTGAGTCTGTAAAACAAACATTTCGACATAAAACTGCGCGGTCTATGTTTATCGCGCGCGGACGTGATAGCAAGCCGCGGTCGACATCACACACAAAATACCGAACGGCGATCAGGCGCGCAGGGGTATAAAGCCGACCACCAACTTCTGCTCCGGTGACCAAATTGCTTCTCTCCGGATAGCCCCACAAGCTTTCAGGATTTAAATTCAAGACAGAATGTACTTATTTGGCATGGAGAAGAAGTTGGTGATACACAAAATTATGGAATATATTGCTTTAAAATTCATCGAAGCGATTGGAAGATAAAGACGTTTTTATCAGGCTCACATTATGGCATGCCATGAACATATTGTCGTAAATTTTTTAATCATGTCACTAGGTCATGTAACTAGGTCATGACCTGTCCCTAATATATTTAACTAACTTTAGAAACTTTTGGCGAATCAAAAGATTCGGCACAATTCGATCTATGATATCTGTTGTAACATGCCTCATAAATGGTTGAGCGGAATTAAATGAATATGATGACGTCAGTCGATTTCCCTCGATCGAGGGCAAAGTTCGCTGTTTACCCTCGTTCTAGGGATATCCCTCGATCGAGGGTCGTCTTCGACCTACTTATTGTGGAGACCACTTCACCGGTGTGGCTTTTTGTTGTACTATGGAGACAATGGTTGATTAACCTTTGCATTAACGCACTACAAGATAACGGAAACACGAGGTAAGAGTCCTTGGCACCTCAAGAAAGTGTTGAGTACTGATTGGAGCAAGGTAAACCCAAGCCACTGGGGTACTCCTATGGCCTGTAATGGAGACGGCTGGAAGGTACTCACCCTATATTTTATAGATGTTAAGAAGTGTAGTGATGTCAGGAATACCTCATCAAATCTGATGATAACCGCACGACATCTATACATAGGCTGTTTTTTTTATTATGATTCCTATAATGTCTCATATCCAGCGTAAATCATTCATTTACTGCGGACGTCGCAAACCGGCAATACATTCAGACATCTCCCGGTGCAATATCCCTCTGAAGAGCTGCTGAAATGCGTGTTGTAATTGGATTCTCTACCAATAGGAAACAGATATAGGATGGCTCCAATAGATGGGCCCCTCAATAGACCTGATGATGTCATTCGGTAAAGCTTGAATAAAACAGGGCGGGAGCTGTAAACGACGCATCTGGAGATGGATAATAAGGGATTTGCATATTCATCACACGAGGTTAACACTGGATTCCAGAAGTGCAATGAAGCGTCCTTGAAGTCCAATGTTAGGGACGCCCAGGAGTTCGCCGTGGCGGTCAAATCCCAAGCAACTTGGGTTCCTGGCAGCAAGGATGATCCATTTCGGGGCTATCGGATCGGGAGACACTGCCTCATGGTGGCAATCTGGATCTGTCTCGTAAGTCGTGGTATGAATCTGGTGTCTGATCCTCTACAAAAGGCGTTTATACTAATGGACCGGCTGTCACACTAAAATATACATATTTATATTATTTCTATAATAATAACGCCCCGAGCTCATCGAGCTAACATAACGTGTTATGTAATTATGATTTAAAAAAAATATATAATTCGCGACGTTGATAAATGTTGTTTCTGTGATGAAGTGCAAGCCACAACCCATGCTGTAGGATGGCAAAGGGGCCGAAAGACTTAGTTCAGATTTCGGAATTAGTCATACCTTGCAAAATACATTTACTTTAGTACTACTTGGATGATATAAGGTTATTAATGTAAAATTTGTTTTATCCATCATATGTTAGTTGATACACAAAATGAAGCTATCGCACACAAATGGGCATATCAACTTGGGCAATTAGAAATGTATTAAAACTTGCTTCAAAACCGAATTATGAAATTAGTATATACAAGGAATTTACCAGAACTGTTAAGGCATGTAACGAGCCTCGAGGTCTCCCATTTGTCTATTATCACCACAGGGACTGTTCGCAGAGATCATTGGCCCCACATTACCCGACCTCAAGGACAGTCTGGGCGTCAACTACGAGGAGGTGTCTCAAGCCCTGATAGGGAAGAGTGTCGGCGCCATGGCAGGCGCCATCTTGGGGGGATTCCTCCACGAGCGCTACAACAGGCACACGGAGCTCATTATGGCCATAGGTCTCTTCCTGGGCGCCGCGGGCACTGTGGTAACACCCTTCAGCGTGACGCTCGGCATGCTGGCCGCCATGTTTTCTGTCAGCGGTCTTGGAGAGGGCCTCATCGACTCCGGTAGTTTGATAAGATAAAGTTTTATTTTACGTCGGTATGTAAAAGTCAACAATAAACATTAGCGCAAGTGCTATTGACCGACAATGATAAAATGATGTGAGCTGATGAGATAAATATACATAAGATAATGAAAATATAACAACCATTCGATCATCTATTTCAACCTTACCCATTAGCTATGATGCACAATTTTGCACGAATTACAGTGACACATGAACACATCCGAGGGTGACAGCGTTGTTTTGAATGCCTCGGCAGATTTGACTAACTTTGCTTCCTTGTTGAGCATATTCCATAGCTTGCTACCTTGATACTTCACTGAATTTTGGCCATAAGCTTTTGCCTTAAAGAGCGGTAGACATAGAGTTGGTACGTTTTCCAAAAGGTAATTGCTTTCCTTTTAGGTATACATATCTTGAAGGTAACTGGGCCCAATCTTGTTGAGTTTTGTAAACTTCTAATGCTACGCTATTTACATAGGTCGATACACACCACCCACACCCGTCTTAAATGTATCATCCTCCATTCCCGCCGTGACCAGTGAGAAATTTGCCCCACCAAATTTGCTCTTTGTTCACTACACATGACAGCGAACATCGCCATGCGTTGCATCAGCCAAGAACTGTAAATTGCTGCGCACATTTTTAAGCTATATGTAAAATACCTTAAAATTACCCCTTGATTATTTTGAAAATCAGTTTGAAAATGAAAATGGCATATTGCCAAAAATCCAGTAAATTAATGCAATAGGCTATATTTGTAGAATGTTTTCTATGGAATATGATATTGATGTAATATGTTATATCTTTATGTAACATATCTTACGCCCTGATATGCTACATATGTAATATGTTATATCTTTTTGTAATATGTTATATATGTAATATGTTATATCTTTATGTAATATGTGATATCTTTATGTATCATGTTATATCTTTATGTAATATGTTATATCTTTATGTAATATGTTATATCTTTATGTAATATGTTATATATGTAATATGTTATATCGTTATGTAATATGTTATATATGTAATATGTTATATATTATAAATAGCTGACTGTATGGTTTGCATGAATAACTCCCCTTGTCTAATTTTCTAGGTGGTAACACGATGGTGTTACATCTGTGGGGGGAGCAAGCCGCCGTCCCCATGCACTCCTTACATTTCGGCTTCGGTCTCGGCGCCCTGATCGCTCCCCAGGTTGTACAGCCGTTCCTGTCACCGGACGCCGCCACTGATGACGAGGCTATGACAACCAGCGCCCCCTGGGTGACAAGCGACGCGTTTTGGAACGGTACAAGCGCGCCCCGTGGCGAATCACGGATCAACATACCCTACGGAATCATCGCTGGTCTCATTACAATGTTCGCCTTCGTCGTGCTGGGGCTTTACTTCAAAGGACCGCCAAAGAATTTCCCCATCCGCGTTCCCAATAAGACATTTAAGACCATGATGTCCCCAGCATCCTGCGGCAAAGGGTTCGTCTTCTTCGGCGTCGAGCTCCTGATTTGTTTGTTCATTTACTTCATGCAAGCGGTCGGGGGCGAAAGCGCTATGGGGAAGTTCCTCTTCTCCTTCGCCGTCGAGAGTGAGGTCCAGTTCAGCAATAAGGATGCCTCTAACCTGCAGACGGCGTACTGGGGGAGCTTCACGGCGGGACGCCTCTTGGGTGTCCCCATCGCCAGCGTCGTACCGGTCCGCTACATGATCCTTGGGTACGCCATCGGAGGCACCATCACGGCCACAACGCTGGCAATATTTGCCTACAGTAACAGACTGGCACTGTGGGTGTGTTCCTGCATTATGGGTCTCTTCATGTCCGTGGTCTATCCCAACGGGATGTCCTGGGCTAACATCTACCTGGATATGAACAGCGTCGGGGTCATGACGCTCATTGTCGGCGGGTCCTCTGGCAGCTTTATTTACCAGTACCTGGCCGGTTATCTTTTCGAGAGAGATCCTCGCTATCTGATGTACCTCATGGTAGGCTACGCTGCATCTCTCATCGTCATCTTTATCATAATGCAGTCGCTGGCATCGGTCCACAGCAAGAAAATCGCGGCCAAGATCAAAGAGAGGGATGGTTATAGTGAAGAGGATGCTTATGTAATTGTGGTAAGCGGCAACGAGGAGAAGGCGGCCGCTTCCACCATCGACACGCCTTTGTAACGCGTCTACAGCGGGTGGTAGCTAAATCGATTGCAGCGTTCTGCATTAAAAAAGCTACGCGTACAATATCATCAACTTCAGCAAATTTGGTAATTTCTTTTGGCCATGATAGCTTCAAGAGCTGGGACACGGCAACGGCTTAACGCACACACGGACCATGATTGAGAGTTTAATTAATAGGTAAACCAGAACGTGTTAGCGTTGCATATGGCCCTGTTGTGTGATTACCAGTGTTCAGACTATCATAGCAGGTTGATATATGATAACATGATGACAAAAATGAAACGTTGTTCAACATAGCAAAACTAATCTTGATTTTATATGCCTATATCGAAAAAAGTGTACACAGTCAGTACCACATCTAATGCGAGAACCCACGATGAGAGGCACATTTATACTCGCTGTTGATGCTGTTTTATAATCTGTCTGTGATCCGTACTTCTCAGAGGACGTTTGCCTTCACTCGCTTGTGACAAAAAAATCAGCAAAAGAAGCTAAAACTCTTGCATTAATGAAGTGCAGTATCCTAAATACGCCGGTAGTTTCATCTAATATATATGGCCTATATATAGCCAGCAATTAGATAGTGGTTGAATCCGATTGCGGCTGTCACTGGGTGACCGTCATTGCCAGCCAGGTGGCCGAGTGTCAGGCTGGCCGCGTGTCTATCTGGCCACGTGTCGATCAAGCTGGCCACGTGTCAGGCTGGCCGCCTGTCAGGCTGGCCATATGTCAAACCGGTTCCGGTTCTTGGAATGTCGAACACTCAGTTTAGCAGACCGGTTTTTGTTTCATGTAAATCGGTATTGTACACGTGAATTGTCTAGGCAACGCATTATTAATTTTACTCTCGCAGTGCAGTAAGTGACGGCACCACAGCGAAGTCGATATGTGCCAATGAGTCGCGTGCGCGTTTTGTTAGAATATTTCTATGATGTAATACATTACTACGAATCGAATGTCTGCGCATGGTGACCATGGTGACGGAAGCGACGAGCCCAAAGTAATAGGCCTATATGACTGATCAGTCAGCGGCAGGAATGTAACCGGGGGGGAGGGGGGGGGGGCGTGGAGGGGGTCGTGTTCCCAGATCACGAAGAATAAATTTCTTTGTTCCCAGGTCACGACGAATTAAAAGCAAGAGGAATGGAAGGGCGGATACACGATGCTAAATTGACGATTTCCCGACTCACGGTTATTTAAGATTAAAAATCCCAGTTCACGATTAATGAAAATCCTTGATCACGGCGGTCTGCTAATACCCAATTCCTAGTCACGAAGAATTATACTCCTCATGGTTATCTATGGTTAACCTGAACATAAAACTTTTCCAACAATCGGATTCGAAAACACTGCAATGCAATGCATTCTAGGCACTGAAAACATTGACAACGAGTGCGCGTCACGCAGCCGAACAAGGCACCAGTGTGATGTGCACCCAGTTGTAAAAGCAAAGGTGTTCTGTTAGTCCTCACAGCACCTAATTTATAACTTGAAATAGAATCTATATGACATTGGAGCCCGACGTGTTCTAAGATTGCGCGGTAGGCATATATAGGTTTGCAGAGCCGAGGACGGCATCTCACTTAAGCGGAGAGAAGGGACGTGCGCAACCCGGGAGTGCGTCGCCATCTGCACAAGTTTCGTCGGCCATGTAAGACAAACCCTCTCGGAACGAGTAGGACTCGTCTTAGTAACGACACCAAACAAGGCCTCCCGTCTTGTTCCTGTTCGTCGTTGATTGTACACAGTGTCTACTTATCTGTCTGTGTGTAAAGATTACGTCAGACCTGGTTCTGATGCTCAGCCTGTCTTCGTGAGACCAACTGCATGCTCAATCTGCATAACGTGTGTACAACTCCATCTCCGTGTAAAATTTTATACGGTTACAAGTTTTGCTCGTCGGCATCGTCTGTGTGCACACGTCTTCGTTCAGTCATCGTCATCGTCATCGTCAACGTCCACGTCAACGCACACGTCTTCGTTCAGTCATCGTCATCGTCAGCGTCAGCGTCCACGTCAACGTCATCGTCAACGTCCACGTCAGCGTTCCGTCAACGTCGACCTCATTCCCCGAAGGACTCAAGTAAGCTGAACTGTTGCAACCAACATTTGCATACGCTTTGAACATATTGGTACCACTTTTCGATTTGTTTTCAAGTACAGGCCTATTTATTTTTGTATTAGTGTCCAAAGATTTATAGATGCTAAGAGTATGTTTACTGCAGCTAATAATTTGCGAATTTGTTACGCGTCATCGTGATAGAACCGCGTCCGTCCGCGATTCTTTAAGCAGCTGTAATATTACGCGAAGCGCTTTTGTCATTTGATTTGTGTTTGCTACGATGCATGTTTCCTACCTTGTGTTTCGCTGGTCAAGTATGGGATTTTTGTCATTGACTGCTTTTGTTGAATGATTGGGATGAATGGACTGAATAGCTGGTTCTAAATCAGAAGGATTGTGCTTTGTCCCATTCGCTGGTTTGTATCCAGAGGGATGCATTTTGGTGCATTTGTCTGGTTTGATAGTTTTTGCCAGGATACAGATTAGTTTTCATTGAGTGCCCTGACTGTTATAGTTCAATCGTATTTGGTTCCAAAAACGTTAACCTTTGTATTTCCTTTGCTTTACAGGTGTACTCTCTACAAGTTTGTGTTGACTTTGTTTAGCAGGTTTCTTTGTTGTAGCTCTGGTCTTTCGCAATTTTACGGTTTGAAATGTCGGGACGCCATTTCTCGGAGGCGGGGAAGATGTGACCGATATGAAAAGGTCGGCTTGCCATAGCGCTTGTGTGAGTGAGTGTGTGAGTGAATATGTGAGTGACTGCTTATCGTAAAGTGCGCCGGGCTGGTGATTGAGTATGAAAGTGAGTATGAATGTGAGTTTGAAATTGAGGGAGCGGCCACCGTAAGGTGTTTTATTTGCTTGTTGGCGGTCTGTATTAGCCAATCCTCTGGCGTTAAAATGCGTCCTGTCCCATCCTTTCCTTGTCATGGCGGGTATATAAACGTAAGGGGTTCTGACTCGTGACTATGGCTCCGTCCCAGCTCGGGGCAGGCTGATATTTATTGGTCGCGGTGGTCCGACTGGAAAGGTATGTTACCTGTTTGTATGATTACTTTCATATAGATATGCGTTTCTATTGGATTATTTAAATAGTATGGATTTAAATAACTATATGCCTTTATCCTTGTCATATACCTTGTCTTTACGCTCGATATACTTCCATGAGTACTTAGATGTTTTTCGTCTTTCCCCAGACTACCACGCAATCTTAATCTTTGTATACATATATACTAAGTTACTAATATATTGATGTAAAGAGTTCATATGGCACAGGCCAAAAATGCTTAAACATTTAATTCAGACTGCGGACTTCTCGTTATACGCTCTGCGCATAGTAGGCCCAAAATCAGTGTTATTCCCAAGAATTTAAAAATAAATATCGACAGCTTATTCTGACTGATTAAAGAGTAAACGAGACATTTGATAGCTTGATGCTGTCTCTGTCTCGATTCTGGTTGCCTGATTTATTACCATCCAACACGCAACCATCACGCAGCGGACAGCTTAAATAACCATCCTTCCACAACGAGCTACGGCAATATAGACAGCTAAATCACATCAGGCTGACGCTTAATTGTCACAGCGTGTTAAGAGCTCCTCCAAGGTCAATATTTGTTGTCAATAAGTATATTTAGTTATGACATTACTAAAGACTCTGCAAGGATTACACTACGAATGAACGGTAGGCGTGGTGGTGGGTGTGGTTACTTATTGTGGAGACCACACCACTGGTGTGGCTGTTTGTTGTACTTTGGAGACAATGGTTGATTAACCTTTGCATTAACGCACTACAAGATAACGGAAACGCGAGCTACGAGGCCTTCACACCTCAAGAAAATGTTGAGTACTGATTGGAGCAACGTAAACGAAAGCCACTGGGGTACTCGTATGGCCTGTAATGGAGACGGCTGGAAGGTACTCACCCTATATTTTATAGATGTTAAGAAGTGAAGTGGTGTCAGGAATACGTCATCAAATCTGATCATAACCGCACGACATCTATACATAGGCTGTTTTTTTTATTATGATTCCTATAATGTCTCATATCCAGCGTAAATCATTCATTTACTGCGGACGTCGCAAACCGGCAATACATTCAGACATCAATATCCCTCTGAAGAGCTGATGCGTGTTGTAATTGGATCCTCTGCCAATAGCAAACAGATATAGGATGGCTCCAATAGATGGGCCCCTCAATAGACCTGATGATGTCATTCGGTAAAGCTTGAATAAAACAGGGCGGGAGCTGTAAACGACGCATCTGGAGATGGATAATAAGGGATTTGCATATTCATCACACGAGGTCAACACTGGATTCCAGAAGTGCAATGAAGCGTCCTTGAAGTCCAATGTTAGGGACGCCCAGGAGTTCGCCATGGCGGTCAAATCCCAAGCAACTTGGGTTCCTGGCAGCAAGGATGATCCATTTCGGGGCTATCGGATCGGGAGACACTGCCTCATGGTGGCAATCTGGATCTGTCTCGTAAGTCGTGGTATGAAACTGGTGTCTGATCATCTACAAAAGGCGTTTATACTAATGGACCGGCTGTCACACTAAAATATACATATTTATATTATTTCTATAATAATAACGCCCCGAGCTCATCAGGGGCAGATTGTCTGTATTAGATGTACATGTAAAATTTACAAAAACATGTGACACTCCGTATCAGATACGACATTGAACGTAAATGGAAATGAATGAATATGTTGCTGTCCAGTAGTTATCAAGAAGAAAATGTTATTATCAGGACAGTCAATTAAAAAAATAACATAATGTGTTATGTAATTATGATTTTAAAAAAATGTCTAATTCGCGACGTTGATAAATGTTGTTTCTGTTATGAACTGCAATCCACAACCCATGCTGTAGGATTGCGAAGGGGCCGAAAGACTTAGTTCAGATTTCGGAATTAGTCATACCTTGCAAAATACATTTACTTTAGTACTACTTGGAGTATATTAAGTTATTAATGTCAACTTTGTTTTATCCATCATATGTTAGTTGATACATAAAATGTAGCTATCGCACACAAATGGGCATATCAACTTGGGCAATTAGAAATGTATTAAAACTTGCTTCAAAACCGAATTATAAAATTAGTATATACAAGGAATTTACCAGAACTGTTAAGGCATGTAACGAGCCTCGAGGTCTCCCATTCGTCTATTATCACCACAGGGACTGTTCGCAGAGATCATTGGCCCCACATTACCCGACCTCAAGGACAGTCTGGGCGTCAACTACGAGGAGGTGTCTCAAGCCCTGATAGGGAAGAGTGTCGGCGCCATGGCAGGCGCCATCTTGGGGGGATTCCTCCACGAGCGCTACAACAGGCACACGGAGCTCATTATGGCCATAGGTCTCTTCCTGGGCGCCGCGGGCACTGTGGTAACACCCTTCAGCGTGACGCTCGGCACGCTGGCCGCCATGTTTTCTGTCAGCGGTCTTGGAGAGGGCCTCATCGACTCCGGTAGTTTGATAAGATAAAGTTTTATTTTACGTCGGTATGTAAAAGTCAACAATAAACATTAGCGCAAGTGCTATTGACCGACAATGATAAAATGATGTGAGCTGATGAGATAAATATACATAAGATAATGAAAATATAACAACCATTCGATCATCTATTTCAACCTTACCCATTAGCTATGATGCACAATTTTGCACGAATTACAGTGACACATGAACACATCCGAGGGTGACAGTCAAATCTGCCGAGGCATTCAAAACCATGCTAACTTTGCTTCCTTGTTGAGCATATTCCATAGCTTGCTACCTTGATACTTCAGTGAATGTTGGCCATAAGCTTTTGCCTTAAAGCGCGGTATACATAGAGTTGGTCCGTTTTCTAACGCGTAATTGCTTTCCTTTTAGGTATACATATCTTGAAGGTAACTGGGCCCAATCTTGTTGATATTCTTGTAAACTTCTAATGCTACGCTATTTACATAGGTCGATACACACCACCCACACCCGTCTTAAATGTATCATCCTCCATTCCCGCCGTGACCAGTGAGGAACTTGCCCCACCAAATTTGCTCTTTGTTCACTACACATGACAGCGAATATCGACTTGCATTGCATCAGTCAAGAGCTGTAAATTGCAGCGCACATTTTTAAGCTATAAGCCAAATACCTAAAAAAAAAAATTATTATTTTGAAAATCAGTTTGAAAATGAAAATGGTATATTGCCACAAATCCAGTAAAATAATGCAATAGGCTATATTTGTAGAATGTTCTCTATGGAATATGATATTGAAGTAATGTGTTATAAAATTATATGATATGTTATATAATTATGTAATATATATTTCATACGTATTATGTTATAAAATTATGTAATAGATGTTTCATATGTATTATGTTACATATTTATGTAATATATGTTTCATATGTATTATGTTACAGAAGAAAACTGTTACATAACTGTTACATATTTCATATGTTATATATGTAATATGTTATGTAAAATGTTACATGTAATATGTTATATATGTAATATGTTATATCTTATAAATAGCTGACTGTATATTTTGCATGAATGACCCCCCTTGTCTCATTTTCTAGGTGGTAACACAATGGTGTTACATCTATGGGGGGAGCGAGCCGCCGTTCCAATGCACTCCTTGCATTTCGGCTTCGGTCTCGGCGCCCTGATCGCTCCCCAGGTTGTACAGCCGTTCCTGTCACCGGACGCCGTCACTGATGACGAGGCTATTACAACCAGCGCCCCCTGGGTGACAAGCGACGCTTTTTGGAACTGTACAAGCGTGCCCCCTGGCGAATCACGGATCAACATACCCTACGGAATCATCGCTGGTCTCATCACAATGTTCGCCTTCGTCGTGCTGGGGCTTTACTTCAAAGGGCCGCCAAATAATTTCCCCATCCGCGTTCCCAATAAGACATTTAAGACCATGATGTCCCCAGCATCCTGCGGCAAAGGATTCGTCTTCTTCGGCGTCGAGCTCCTGATTTGTTTGTTCATTTACTTCATGCAAGCTCTCGGGGGCGAAAGCGCAATGGGTAAGTTCCTCTTCTCCTTCGCCGTCGAGAGTGAGGTCCAGTTCAGCAATAAGGATGCCTCTAACCTGCAGACAGCGTACTGGGGGAGCTTCACGGCGGGACGCCTCCTAGGTGTCCCCATCGCCAGCGTCGTACCGGTCCGCTACATGATCCTTGGGTACGCCCTCGGAGGCACCATCACGGCCACAACGCTGGCAATATTTGCCTACAGTAACAGACTGGCACTGTGGGTGTGTTCCTGCATTATGGGTCTCTTCATGTCCGTGGTCTATCCCAACGGGATGTCCTGGGCTAACATCTACCTGGATATGAACAGCGTCGGCGTCATGACGCTCATTGTCGGCGGGTCCTCTGGCAGCTTTATTTACCAGTACCTGGCCGGTTATCTTTTCGAGAGAGATCCTCGCTATCTGATGTACCTCATGGTAGGCTACGCTGCATCTCTCATCGTCATCTTTATCATAATGCAGTCCCTGGCATCGGTCCACAGCAAGAAAGTCGCGGCCAAGATCAAAGAGAGGGATGGTCATAATAGTGAGGAGGATGCTTATGTAATTGTGGTAAGCGGCAACGAGGAGAAGCCGGCCGCTTCCACCATCGATACGTATATGTAACTTGTTCAATTATAGGGCTGTACAGTCACTACGGGATCTTATCAAGACCCCACGAGACAAGCCCACTTATGCTCTACGTCAATGACAAGCATCAACGGCCTGTACTTGCTGCCTACCTTCAGGTTGTTTGCCTTCACTCGCTTCACGCACAAGATCGGCTAAAGCTGTCCTTGGATGCACAACTAACCACTGAAGTTCTGTGCATGTAAGAATTATAACCATCCGAGTAGATTTATGTAATATGTGAGCGGTTAGACAGTTGATAAACCAGAATGCGATCTCATGAGTGACTGTCAGTGTCAGGCCTAACGATCTAATGTGTTGCGCGGGATTTTCAATGTCGTATGACGTAATAATCATCATGACTCGCATGTCTGCGCGCGGTATCTATGGTCACTCAGAATTAATGTGTTGGCCTAAAATCGACATATCATTTTCAGTCAGCTTGAGTTACCACGTACTCAATTTTCAATTGAGCTGATTACTCTGATCGTTCAGCCAGGAAAGGTGAGGGGACATCCGCCACAGCTGATTAGACATGACCAGATGGATGATCAGCACCCCCACCCAAGGGCGTAGCCAGCATTAATCTTCATGTAACTTACATACACGGGATCTAACCAGTCTTTGCCGGCTGACGAAACTCTGCTTTTAACCAGTACTGCGGTGTTCAAATAAATTAAATTACTCACATTTTGTTACAAATAAGTTGTGTAATTTCTTAGTCCCAGCTGTATTAAACACACATCTTTTCAGATGACATATGGCTGATTATATGATACATGATTACCTAGGTTAGGCAAATATACTTCTGGCCTTGACATCGTTGTTCGAACAATAAATTAAATTAATCATATCATGGTTGCAACAAATAAGCAAAGTGTGGTTTCTCAGCCCCGGCTGAGCTAAATACACCTACTCTACATACGGCTGGTTATAAAGGAAATGATTACCGCGGCGGAGCAAACTCCATTCAAATCATACCGGGACCCCGGCGCATGATTGTAAAGCTTATTATTCATATATAAAATATATATACTATTGTTAAGGGTCTGAAACTATACAACATATTGTTAGAATTGCCTCATCATTGCATAATCGATATGGATGCGTTGGGCAACTTTTGGTCCTCAGCCCCGGCTGAGCAGACTTCTTGCCCTTCACCAAAACACACTTCTCATCATGCCTGCATGTTACTTACAGGCCACTTCATTCATTGTTGTCCGCACGGCTGTCATAAGCTTACTGGAATCTGAAACTATACAACATATTGTAATTCATTGAGACATCATCGCATCATAGATATGGAGGCGTTGGGCATTTTTTTGTCCCCAGCCCCGGCTGAGCAGACCTATTGCCCTTCACCAAAACACACTTCTCATCAAGCCTGCATGTTACTTACAGGCCACTTCATCCATTGTTGCCCGCACGGCTGTCATAAGCTTACTGGAATCTGAAACTATACAACATATTGTAATTCATTGAGACATCATCGCATCATGGATATGGAGGCGTTGGGCAACTTTTTGTCCTCAGCCCCGGCTGAGCAGACCTATTGCCCTTCATCAAAACACTTTTCACCATGTCTGTATGTTACTTACAGGCCACATCATCGTTGCCCTGACAGCTACCATAATAGCAATAGGAACTAAAACTAAACAAGATATTGTAATCATCTTTATATTATCTCATAATGGATATGGAAGCGTTTTGGCAACTCTTGCTCCTCAGCCCTGTCTGAGGAGACCTATTGCCTTTAACTATTTTCAGATTACCATCTTACAACTATACCGCTTAAAAGTGTCAGATGACTAGGCCGTTTTGTCTGCAAGTTATAAATGGAAACAGTGCAATCAAGAAACTAGCATACTCAACTGTCGCCTTTGCTGGCTTGTTTCTGCATAGTGATTTCGTATTTCCTATATTGTAACAAATGCATGATAGGTAAGTTGACGCATAATCATGCTCTGCCCTTCATTGTTTCTCAACATGGGAAATGGATTCTCAGTTAACAGCCAAAGAAATAGAGTACAAGTCGGGTACTATATTATATAGATCTAAGCGTAATATTCGCAATTCTTCAGTAACCAGTCATAGGCTATATATGTTATATATATAACAAAGACTACTCCGAATCCTATATCCAGGAGTCTGAATAGTTTGATACGTTCAAAGACTACTCCATATGCTCTAAAAAATATATATATAAAACAAGGATTCAGAAATGTATCCAGAAAAGGGTCAATAATTTAGCAGCCGGGCTTCTCTACTTACGGAACAAGTTTTGTTTCGTGGACATATCAGGTTAACAATTGGTGACACACCGCAATTATTGTAACTCGTGATTCGCTTTATAATCTTTACCCGCTTATATTACATTACGACGGGTCATTGACGGGACTACTGCGGTAAGCTGTAACGGTCACGAAAGCTTATTTGTTCTCAATTACAAATGCCGCGTTAACATTCTAAACTACAGCAAAGCTGCAAATCCATTGTCATGCGCAGACGGACTGATTCAAACCAGCTTAGGTTTTAGATATGTAAGCACTAGCACTAGGTATTTTGAATACAAGAGTTAATGTCAATACTTCCTATGTAAGGCAGGCGAGGGGCGTAATGTTCGTAACAGAAGCTCAAACTGATGTGCTTCATGCCACGATTGTCCTCGTCCTTGCTCATAGGGTTTTAACGAAAACATAAACCCATGAATTCAATACACGCCCTCGACAACACAGGCACATGTAAAACGTTGAAGCTCACATGCCAATCCTGTCACACGAATGAGTTATTTCCCTATAGCGCTCGCATACCATGCTCACTGAAATTAACAGGTGGGATAATTGCTTATTTTGCTTATGGAATAATTGCTCAATCCAGTGTCAAATTACATGCAGATTTGTTTACCTTCCTTAGACAAAGTTAACTGAACAAACTAGTAGCGTGGCACTAATATGATTGAACGTATTATAGAAATGGACGTCATGGTGTCACTGTCACTTAGGAAAAGTTCAAATAATGAATGGGGCCGTACATGAGTTGCATGAACAATCCCATCGGACATTGCGCTAGATATGCTGGCCAATGAAAGTTTTTCTGGTAAATATAAATTAACACCGATCCCATATGTTGAATGACACAATTTTACCTCTTTTCGGACGGCGCCAGAGTAAAAGAGATTAATTAATTTCATAAATTTCAGTCTCGGGCCAAATCTTGTTTCAATATCTTATTTTAATATTAATATTTAATATCCCTCGAGATTTTGCCTCCGGGAGAATGTGATACATTAGAATGTCTGATCCCTCTCTGGTGGCTATTCTTACATCACTCACCCTCCTGGAGCATGATAAATTAAATATATAGAGGAGTTGAGCCGATGCATCTAGGTGATTCGTCTTGGCTGTAGTATGTCCAGTACACCCTAAGGACAAAGTATAGGACAACAGTAGCAATGAACATATAGATACGGTGGACTATAAGTAGGAAAATAGTAGCAAAAAGTAAGCCAAAGATTGTACCCAAGACGGCATATGTAGCAACATTATTCATGCTCATTCATTCTAAACGAATTACCGGTACATATTGAGAAATAATTTTTATCTTGATTTTGCTTGCGACTTAAAGATCGTAAAAAAATATATGACTTATTTCCCGCAACTACCGTTATTTCCAGTGAGACACCATATTAAAGGCTTTCGCGAAACCACAAGAAAGTCACAAGAAAAGCCCACACTACACCGTGCCGGAGATTGAGATTGACCTTTCATGTTCTCTGACTCGTGTACTCGTGCAATTGACCCCACTCCTTCCCTCGTCTACCATTAGGCTTGTCGTCTCCATTTCAGGCGGTCATGCACGGTGTAAGGCTGTAAGCTGTAAGGTGTAAGGTGTAAGGTGTAAGGCTGTAAGTAAACGTGAGACGCATACGTATATGGTGTACATATGTTGTCGTCGAGTCGATAACAACAGGCTCTAGTTAGGGCTGACCTCGGATCAATGAGTAGGAGGTGGGAGATGACAGGTGTTATATGGGAAATTCATTTCTTAGGAGCCGAAAGGGTGATAAAAATATGAACATGGCACGGTTGGGGCGACATGCGTCGGAGGTCAATCTTTAGAACCACGCCTTATACCCTCTCTTCGCCTGATAACGCCAACAGGTTTTTAACTGCAGTCAGTATGTCATACAACATGTCACATGTCATATGGTGCTCGTCTGGCCTGGTACATAATAATAATAATGTTTGTTTCCAAATGTAGGCACCAGGCACATGGTACAAAAATAGAAACATTTAATTTGCGACCAAGCAGAATATTTTTACAATAGAAAACCCAAAAGCCTTAAGTGAAATCTCGCAAGGTTAATACGCTTCTTCGTACAGTTTAATTGCATATTTAACAAATAGGGCTAGGTTATGAAGTTTTCCTTTATCATTTAAAGACATTAAATTGCAAAACTCTACAGGGTTGCAATATTGGAGGTCTTTTCTAGATATATACTTAGATCTTAACGGTAAGTAAAAAGAGCATTTGACCACAATATGAAACTCGTCTAGCTTTAACTGTAGACCATTCTCTTCCAAGCAGTATTTATATGTGACAACATTTGCCTCATGCTTTCTTAACAAATACATTCCACATCGAAATTTTGACAGGGCCTGACCAAGTCTAAAACTAGAGAGTAATATTAAATAATCTTCACACATGAGATACCTTTTATATTCTTCATAAATTCCTAGTCTATCTGTATTACCAACATTACAACACCGTTCCTGCCCTGCACAGTCAATAACTCTTTGGCTAAATAAAGAGATAAATAACTCTGAGTTACCCAATTGTTGAGCCAACCAGACGTCACCTAAGCCATACATCAAAAGTAATTGTTTTATTTTGGATGCCCATATAGTCCTCCCCGCTTCTGTTACATTGTAGAGCATGTTGTAAGCGTTCTTCGTTAAGCTATCATCAGGCATTGTCAAAAGTTTAACCCAGTACTTCATACAACTGATGGAACATTTATTCTTAGACGAAGTCTCCCACATTCTCCACAAGCAGCAGCATTCACCGTACCCTATGGTACACCTAGAATATATTTACAATATTTAGTATGAATTCTTTCAATACAATCTCTAACATCATATCCCCAGAATTATTGGCGTAATCCTCTTATCAAAAGGTTCAAAAACACTGCTTAACATCCAAACCTCCACAACGCTTAATAAATTTTTTATAAGCCTTATCGCTTTACCGGGTTGTGCGGCGAGGGGCTTTTGGGCTTCACCCCAGACCAACCTCGAGGAGAATAAAATGCCCAGATATTTGTAATGTGGCACTACTTGTAGAAGTTTTTCTTTAAAGTACCACTTGTCATTGTCTCTGAGGCGTCCACCATTCCTACATACCATAATCTTGGTCTTTTCAATATTAAGTTGTAATCTCCATTTGTTAGTAAAGTCTTCTAACACATTCAACACACTCTGTAGTCGACCGACAGTGTCCGTACCTAGTACATCAAGCAATATGAGAAGTATAAAGGTGTCTTCTTTGCCTTTTTGTTCATTTGTTTCACACCGCCATCAACCCATCAAAGAAGTGACATATGATTACGATATGTCTGCGGAGGTATGATTTTCTTCTGGACCTCGTGAAAAGCACCATTTGGGCGGGTAAACAGCAGCTAACGAAAATGCCTGCCCAAAATTGAAAAGGACGCTGATACCATGACGCAAAATGCCAAAAAAAATACTCTTGTCTGTTAATGATAACTGGTCATCTCCATTTCTCCATTTCTCCATTTCTCCATTGTTGAGCCACGTTTAAACTGTTAAATTATGCACTTATTTCAAAGCTACAAATACATACTGCGCAATTTTCTGTGCAGAATATTGTGACTAACCAGTAATCGTAATCATCACTCACATCTAAGCATGTATCTTAATCAGTACTCATAATCAGTATTCGTAATCAGTAATCACTACTCGTGATTAGTGTCATTAATTTTAATCAGTAAGCACTATTCCTAAACAATACTTGTCTCATTGTAATTATGATCGTACTCGTACTTACTACGTTGTATTGTAATCAGTACCAATAACCATTTATCGTAATAATGTATCTTAATCAGTAATCGTAATTAGTATCCGTATTCGTATTCGTACTCGTAATCAGTAATCGTAATCGTAATCAGTAATAATAATCAGTATTCGTAATCGCTAATCAGTAATCGTAATCAGAAATCAGTACTCGTAATCAGTACTCGTCATCAGTAATCGCAATCAATAATCGTAATCTATAATCGTAATCAGAAATCGTAACCAGAAATCGTAATCAGTAATAGTAATCAGTAATCGTAATCAGAAATCAGTACTCGTAATCAGTAATTTTAATCAGTAATCTTAATCAGTAATCTTAATCAGTAATCTTAATTAGTAATCTAAATCGGTAATCAGAAATCAGTGATCGTTATCAGTAATCGTAATCAGAAATCGTAATCGGTAATCAGAAATCAGTACTCGTAATCAATATTCGTAATCAGTAATCGCAATCAATAATCGTAAACTATACTCGTAACCAGAAATCGTAATCAGTAATCTTAATCAGCAATCGTTATCGTAATCAGAAATCAGTACTCGTAATCAGTAATCTTAATCAGCAATCGTAATCGTAATCAGAAATCAGTACTCGTAATCAGTAATAGTAATCAGCACTCGTAAGCAGTAATCGTAATCAGTACTCGTACTGATCAGAAATCATTATCATAATCAGAAATCATTATCATAATCAGTAATCGCAATCAATAATCGTAATCAGAAATTAGAAATCTGAAATCGCAATCAGTAATCGTAACCAGTAAACGTAACCAGTACTCGTAATCAGTAATCGTAACCAGTAAACGTAACCAGTAAACGTAACCAGTAATCGTAATTAGTAATCGCTTCCTTTTTTTTTTGAAAAACACCAAAGCCCTCCAATCGTTATGCTGAATCCAGTTTGCAGATGCAAAAAAATCAAGCCATCACAAGAACAAAAAAAAATCAGCACTCGTCGAACCCCAAAACATTTTGTTGGCCTCCGCCCCCCCCCCCCCCCCCCACCCGCCCAGGATATCAAATGGTTCGCCTATCCCGGGACACCGCGCAACTTTGTCGCGGCACTGCTACTTAGAACAAAGCATCGCGAACTGGTGACGTTTACCACTAAGTTGAAAACCTGTGGTGAATTTATATCACGGGCAAAGAGACTCTATTTGGCAGCCTGTCATGCGTGGAATATAGACAAAAGAAATTTTCGATGATTCAAGGACTGATTCTTATTTGTATTTTGACCTCAGTCGTTTTAGCGGGAAAGAGCTCGATAACTAACTTTAAAGCCATGTCACTTCCATTTTAAAGCTCACCTGCTTCGAAATGGAGCACGCTAAACAGAATGTCCGGGGTAAAGCAGATCGAATTGTGAAAAAGGCTCACATGTAACATAACATGAGATCCAGTAAGATCCCAAGTGTCGAATCAAGGGAACTGTGGTATAAAACTAGTTTTTTTTTTGCTACAAATACATACTGCGCAATTTTCTGTGCAGAATATAGTGACTAACCAGTAATCGTAATCATCACTCACATCTAAGCATGTATCTTAATCAGTACTCATAATCAGTAATCGTAATCAGTAATCACTACTCGTGATTAGTGTCATTAATTTTAATCAGTAAGCACTATTCCTAAACAATACTTGTCTCATTGTAATTATGATCGTACTCGTACTTACTACGTTGTATTGCAATCAGTACCAATAACCATTTATCGTAATAATGTATCTTAATCAGTAATCGTAATTAGTATCCGTATTCGTATTCGTACTCGTAATCAGTAATCGAAATCGTAATCAGTAATAATAATCAGTATTCGTAATCGCTAATCAGTAATCGTACTCAGAAATCAGTACTCGTAATCAGTACTCGTCATCAGTAATCGCAATCAATAATCGTAATCTATAATCGTAATCAGAAATCGTAACCAGAAATCGTAATCAGTAATAGTAATCAGTAATCGTAATCAGAAATCAGTACTCGTAATCAGTAATCAGTACTCGTAATCAGTAATTTTAATCAGTAATCTTAATCAGTCATCTTAATCAGTAATCTTAATTAGTAATCTTAATCGGTAATCAGAAATCAGTGATCGTTATCAGTAATCGTAATCAGAAATCGTAATCGGCAGTCCGAAATCAGACTCGTAATCAGTACTCGTAATCAAAAATCGTAATCGGTAATCAGAAATCAGTACTCGTAATCAATATTCGTAATCAGTAATCGCAATCAATAATCGTAAACTATACTCGTAACCAGAAATCGTAATCAGTAATCTTAATCAGCAATCGTAATCGTAATCAGAAATCAGTACTCGTAATCAGTAATCTTAATCAGTAATCGTAATCGGTAATCAGAAATCAGTGATCGTAATCAGAAATCTTAATCAGTAATCGTAATCGGTAATCAGAAATCAGTGATCGTAATCAGAAATCAGATTCGTAATTAGTACTTGTAGTCAGTAATCGCAATCGCTAATGGTAATCAGTACTGGTAAGCAGAAATCGTAATCAGACGTCGTAATCAGTGCTCGTAATCAGAAATCAGAATCATAATCAATAATCATAATCAGTAATCGTAATCAGTAATCGTAATCAGTAATCGTAATCAGTAATCGTAATCAGTAATCGTAATCAGAACTCGTAATGAGTAATCGTAATCAGTAATCGTAATGAGTAATCGTAATCAGTAATCATAATCATAATCAGTAATCGCAATCAATAATCGTAATCGGTAATCGGTAATCAGAAATGAGTAATCGTAATCAGTAATCGTAATCGGTAATCAGAAATCAGTAATCGTATTCAGTAATCGTAATCAGTAATCATAATCGGTAATCGCAATCAGTACTCGTAATCAGTACCCGTCATCAGTACTCGTAATCATTAATCAGAAACCAGTACTCGTAATCAAAAACCAGTACTCGTAATCAGTAATCGTAATCAGTACTGGTAATCAGAAATCGTAATCAGTCACCAGAAATTGTAATCAGTAATCGTAATAAGAAATCGTAATCAGTACTCGTAATCATTAGTCGTAATTAGTGCTCGCAATCAGAAATCATAATCAGTAATCCTAATGAGTAATCGTAATCAGAAATCAGTACTCGTAATTAGAAATCGTAATCAGTAATCGTCAGCAGTAATCCTAATCAGTACTCGATCGTAATCAGAAATCATTATCATAATCAGTAATCGCAATCAATAATCGTAATCCGTAATCATAATCGGTAATCACCATCAGTACTCGTAATCAGTAATCGTCATCAGAAATCAGTACTCGTAATCAGTAATCGTAATCAGTACTCGCAATCAGAAATCGTAATCAGTCATCAGTACTCGTAATCAGTACTCACAATCAGTAATAGTAATCAGTTCTCGTAATCAGTACTCATAATCAGTACTCGTAATCAGTAATAGTAATCAGTTCTCGTAATCAGTACTCATAATCAGTACTCGTAATCAGTAATCGTAAACAGTAAACGTAACCAGTAATCGTAATCAGTAATCGCTTCCTTTTCTTTTGAAAATCACCAAAGCCCTCCAATCATTATGCTGAATCCAGTTTGCAGATGCAAAAAAATCAAGCCATCACAAGAACCAAAAAAAATCAGCACTCGTCGAACCCCAAAACATTTTGTTAGCCTCCGCCCCCCCCCCCCCCCCCACCCGCCCAGGATATCAAATGGTTCGCCTATCCCGGGACACCGCGCAACTTTGTCGCGGCACTGCTACTTAGAACAAAGCATCGCGAACTGGTGACGTTTACCACTAAGTTGAAAACCTGTGGTGAATTTATATCACGGGCAGGGCTAAGAGACTCTATTTGGCAGCCTGTCATGCGTGGAATATGGACAAAAGAAATTTTCGATGATTCAAGGACTGATTCTTATTTGTATTTTGACCTCAGTCGTTTTGGCGGGAAAGAGCTCGATAACTAACTTTAAAGCCATGTCACTTATATTTTAAAGCTCACCTGCTTCGAAATGGAGCACGCTAAACAGAATGTCCGGGGTAAAGCGGATCGAATTGTGAAAAAGGCTCACATATAACATAACATGAGATCCAGTAAGAAACCCAAGTGTCGGATCAAGGGAACTGTGGTATAAAACTAGTTTTTTTGCCAAATATGACAGACTGGCGAAATATCGTCTGAGATATTGAACCCCAACATCCAGTTTTAAGATATTACGATATATCATTTCCACTCGGATCTATGCAGACATGTAAATAATATGGCACGGACGCATTACAGTTGATTAAAAACATTAGATCAACAGATTGTATATGTCATTATAACTGATAAGGGATAAAAATAGCTGACAGTTGATCTAAAATATTTTCATTTATTTTATAGCGATTTGAAATTTTAATCTTCAGTCACGTTTACTGATTATGATTTTAATATACGGATGACGAAAATACAAAATATAATATAATATAAATAATGTAAATATAACAACTAGTATCTGGCATGAGAATAATACATATATAAGTGGATGCATATTCATCCATCCCACCCACCAACCGGGACCGGCCCGGTAGCTCAGTGGGCTAGAGCGCTCGCCTTGAGTGATCTGGTCGCCTGAGAGCCTAACGGCACGTGGATCGATGGTTCAAGCCCCGCTGTGGCCATGTCTTTGTGGTCGCAGGATAAAGATCCCATGTCTTGCTTCGCAAAGAGTAGCAGGTTACCCCCGGGGACATGGCTCCACTCTCCCTTCCTTCTCCCATTCACCCTAATACATCAAAAGTGGTTAAGGGCCAGTAGAAGTGGCATTGTGAGCCTGAAAATGTTCAAGTGTGAAAAATTGTTTGCACTCTCTTGGGGCCATTTATAAGCATAACCTAATAATTAATATACCATTACAGTCTATGCACCCATAAGAGCTAAATAAGTTATGGCCATGCCTATTTTGTTAATGTAACTTAAATTGGATTCTTAACTAAGACTTGAAATTACCTTGCCGTCCCAAGTTTTTGAAAAGTCGGTCGTCATTTTTCAATTCTGGTTCGCAGAAAAGTAGTCCGTTTTATGACATATTAACCCTTTATTTTCCAGTCGTATGCCATTGACACATTGGGTAAGATATTGAACCTATTGGGGCTGTCCGTTCTTGAACAATTTATATTTGGCACATACATATCTGTACAAAAACATTAATCAAGGCCAAGAACACTTACACCATTCAGCTCTGTGCAACGAAGTCGCCTCCTTCGAACAATTCAAAAAAATTGGCCTGCGACAGCAAACATCATGGATATTGAAATGTGTCTGTTAATCGATAGTAGATCAGGGTAATAAATGCTGGCTTGGGATAAGGAAAATATAAATTCATCTGCGCAATGCATTTGACAATAATGAGTGTCTTGGCAAACAAATTCGGCTTCGGAAAAGCAATCTTAAAAATATTTCCTCGTGTGAAGACGATCCTATATGAGTCCATGCAAATATCGTATTACGAGTAAACCATGCACTCGCCATGAAATAGAACAAAAACTAACCTAATATTATTGGGATATTTCTCAATTTTTCAATCTAATTTTCAGGGTGAAGCTGTGCGTGTGGCTCGTGGCACACAGAGACAGACATAAATTACAGTTCGATCAGTGGTTTCTTTGTCTCAGGCCATTGAACATGCCGGTTATCCGTCAATTCGAGTAGGGAGATTTCACGCTGGGGCTGCATATTGTTACACTGAGACATAAATGTTGCCAGATAACTTAAATGCATTTCAATAACCGACTGGACGCAGCTCAGATTGAAATCCTTGCAAGTGACTTCAGTAACAAAAGTGTTAATATTGTGTGTGGTGCCCTGCGGCATGTCAAGCGTTGGCATGTAAACAATCACCATAATCAATATTAAATTACTAAAGTATGCTTGTCTGATTTAGCTGAAATGTATACCGATTTCTGGAAAAAAAACCTGCGAAACTAACGCACGTGCGGTAACCGAACAACATACTTGGGGTGTCGACGTCTCACTGAAGACATAGTTCCTGAAGTTGGTGAGCTTTTTCGAAGAAATATTGGCATTTTATGTCAATTCAGTTTATAAGCTAGAGACTGGCATATTATAGACTGGTAAACAAATGCGTAGTAATATGAGACTATGTGCGAAGTGTCTCAAAAAAAAAATAGAGGTAAAATAGGCCCACAATATATAAGAAAATCGCAGGTAATGTGATGTGATCACTCTGATAAAGCTCAATAACTGGTAGGTATGAAGTTTTAGAACATGCTTGTCAAGTATGAATTAAGGTAATCCGACAACATATGGCGTGTGTGAATCCATTCTAAAATTAAGCTTTGCTTATATGCTTATATTATCGCCTTCGGTTAAAAATGGCGACTGCCGAGGAACACATGTTTACAGAAAATCATTTGTCAGTCAGTAATATTGGTTTAGTAACGTTAAATGATTCTCCTTGGTTTTAGTTCGGACGATTGGGGACACAATTAACTTAGTTTTAAGAGATATTGCTGTGGTTCTTAGGATTTGCACTTCTCACAATATTTCTTAACTCTCTTGCAATAAATAGGAAAAGGTGAGTAGTTAGAGCAAAGGCATGACTCTAGCTTCATTCATAATTTAGCTGTGAACATTGTAGCAGAATATTTTAACAAACAAATAGAGGTATGACAGGTAAAACAACATTTTCAAAAAAATACTCTGGTGTCAATAAACCGGTTCTATTGGCCCTTAAAGCGGCTTGGATATACAACCAAAGCCAAGCCCCAAGCAACCCCCACCCTCACCCCCACCCACGTGAGTAGTCCTGCAACCCAGTGCCAAGTCTGACGTCGGCTGACCTCGCGGCGAAAAAAGGATCTAGGATATTTCCGTTTCAAGTTTGAAATACGAAATGTAACGAAAGTAAGGAAAGCATGATGTATCATGCGACCATGATGTCCTAGCTGGCTGATCGGAGTCGATAAACTTGACTCACGCCTCGATTTGAGAGGAGCTCATCGGCGCTTCACGTGGGTCAAACCAACACTTAAATGGCAATCTTGAAAGGTTGGTGTCGTGTTTTAGTGTTCTGGTGTCGCGTTTTAGTGTCGCGTTTTTGTGTCGCATATAGAGTGATACCAGCCAGCGCGTCGGTGTTTAGCTGACCGACCAGCATCGGCAGCTAGGTGGTGTGTGGCTGGTAGAATAATGGGGTGGGGCGGGAGTGGAGGTGCGGGGGTTGCGGGGCGGGGGAGGGCGGGTATGTGGGCGTCGGCGAGGCGGAGATAGGGTCGTGTGGCCAGGCAGCAACAGTGTGGTGACTGCCACTGCTCAGGTTTTGCACAGATGTTTTCCTAGCGTTTAAAAGGCTGCGGGATGAGCATTTCCTGTGCGAGAGCTACAGGAGCGCCACCTAGCGAGTACACACGACAATTTTCGACTGCCTCCAGGACTCCTCTCTTTGGCGTGATTCATCGACACTGTGGCAAGTAAGTAATTGACTTCATCCTACAGATTTAATGCTACCAAAAAGCTCTTTACCTGTGCATATAGGTGTTCAAAACTAATATATAAAATGCCCATGACGTGTAAGAAATTTGTTTATTGAATATGATTTTTAAAGTGCATTGATGTGGCGAGTTTTGTTTATCTTAAAGAGACGACTTCGCAAACAGTTCATATGATTATAGGTTCTATTGTGGAGCGCCACTAAAATGCATTCTGTGTAATTTAGTATTCTCAGGCAATATATAGTCGGTACGAATATTTATTTCTGCTGTTCGCCTCTAGTACAACAAATACAAATATATTTATCTTGGAGTATGAACAATTAATATAAAACAAGTGTAAGCTGTGTGGAGATCGACAAATTATGTTATGAACCTTCACCTTTCAGAATCCATTAACATCCATATAATTTTTTTCTCGTCTATATAATTATGCCCTAGCCTTGTCTACAAAACGAACATTTCAAGTTGCATATCGAACTATTTCCCGCCCGTCTGTACATTTCATCCGTTATTCTCACCATATGATCCACATCCCCTTGCCGAGAATGTGGGGCTTAATTTATAATGCAACTCATTTTTATATGGTCATTTAACCTTGCTTTAAATCAAACTACTTCCAGTGGAAGTCATGACATTTATAGTTTCATTATGGTACATTTGATCTTTGTTTCCATTGCGCATTTCACCGTTTTGCAGCTGTGCATAACTGACATTATAATTACTGTTAAGTCAGGACAGTATGCACATATCGCCCTGTGTAATTTTACTGTTGTGCGTCATGCGAATTCTCACTGTATTCTTCTTTCCACACATTAGTCTTTTTGCAACATTAGAAGGTTGGTTGGCTGTATATTCAGGACGTTTTAACCATTTTTGGTCATATCACGTCAATCGGAGAAGAGAGAGCGAAGCAATGCGAGCTCAATTAGAGTGCTCCAACCCATTGAGCTATCGAGCCATTATGGCGTGTTGAGTTACATTTCTACCTGTTCTGTTCTGTGGCCTATTTCACGTATATAGTTTAGCCGACTACGGGGCTTAGTCGGCTAAACTTACCATGTAAATGATGGGCGATTTTAGCCGACTAAGCCCCATAGCCGGCTAAACTACGTACGTGAAATAGGCCACTGTTATGTTGACCATCGGCCCGAAGCTGAGTACCAGGCATATATGTCTCCTCTCGTATTCTTTGAGTGATAAACATAATTAAACAGGAGGAGAGGGAATACATTTTCCATACTCCGCAATTGGCATCCAGGAATTCTTCGAGTTTCGCGATTGGCGATCGTTATCCGTACAACACCTGGTTCAATGCGGACCCCTTAAGTATTTACCGCGATGCCTTATAGCAGTCTGTGAATTCCTCGATATTCACGATATGACATTTAAGGCGTTTTTTTCGTCCCAAGCTTTACAATATCCGAATCTTGGAGATTTCATATTCGCTCGCCCCAGTTCTTGGGGATTCGCGATTCAGAGGGGGGTTCCATTCCCCCCAAAACTGAGGAGTGTTTTTTCGCGCCCGGTCTGGAGCAGTCCTCATGTTGGAGATTCGATATTACTCTCCCTAATTCTTGGGGATTCGCGTTGAACCAGAAATCCCCCATAAACAGCGCAATATTACCATCAATTATATTCCAGGTTAATTATTTGACAACGGGTTGAGATATATGCAGAGATATATTATTGGCATAACACCAACGCGTTCTACTGTAATTACCTGTGTCTGCATGGTCCTATGGATTGAAACTCCAAATTTTTTAAGTTAAGGATGTGCCAACAAGCACCAAAGCCAAACGCCTCGTCTTGGAATGATAGCTTACCTAATAAGATATCTCAAACTGATTTAAAATTCTCTGATCACGATTAATGCAAATCCTTGTGATCACGACGGTCAGCTAATACCCCCCCACCCCCTCCCCCCCTCCTAGCATATACAAAGTATGGTCTTAACTCCAACCCGGGGTTAGCAACGTAGAGGTGCTAGAGCGCTGGAAGTTACCGGTTCCAAACCGACTTTTCCAATTTTGAAGCTATCGCCTTGCAATTTTTACCAGTTAAAATCGTGTAATCTGATCAAAACCGCAATGTGCCCCTTCAATTGTCAATAGTTGCTATAGTTACATTGCGTAGAGTAATGAAACATGACCACGCACAAACGAATTATGTACATTTTGCCTAGACATTTAACGCCTAATGCCTACCATAAGACGTTACATTGCATATTTGCCCAAACAAATTAAAAGGCGACTCATGGCATATTTAACATTTTCGAAATTCCCGGTACCCTCAATATAGACCGCATCCTTTAAAATTGTATAGAACAATGTAGAATTGTATTACAGTCATGGATAAAAATATGTGCTGTTTTAGCTTTTTTGCATATATCGACTAAAGGGTAATTGCAATGATAAAAGATACGGCGTTCCCGTTCTCTGATCGCAACAGCCATTGAACCCCCCCCGCCCCCACCACTCCCCTCACCCCGCACACGTGCATCTTCGCGTTGAACCAGGAATTGTACTGATAAGGATCCCCCAAATTTGCCAATGGCTGATTGCGAATCTCCAAGAATTCCTGGTTGCCAATCGCGGAGATCGGAAAAGTTATTCCCCCCCCCCCCCCGGCCACCCCCCATGCAAGTTGTGATGCGCTACACTGGTGCACATCCCTCCTCTCCCGTACACTGACTCCCTCATTGAACGGCGGTAGACTACTGGTGGCCGGCCATATCTACACAGTGTGCGACACTAACGCTCGACCGGCGAAATATGGCAAGCCAAAGTGGAATTTAATAGAGTATTTGCACATATGTTCAATTATTTGCACATATGTCCAAATGAATTACACATATGTGTAATTCAATTGCACATATGTCCAAATGAATTCAACATATCTTCAATTCAGTTAAAGATATCTGTAATTGCACATATGTCAAATTCAATTGTACATATGTCCAATTCATTTGCACATATGTCCAAATCATTTAGACATATGTCCAAATCATTTGGACATATGTCCATATCATTGGGGGGGGGGGTACCCCCCCCCCACCTTGGGAACCAAAACACTACAACATACATGTTACATTACATGTTAAAGTCCCAAGTCTTCAGAGAGCAACCCCCCCCCCCCCTTGGGAAACTGAACATACACTGTTAAAGTCGGGTTCTCCAAGCCCCCCCTCCCACCGGTCACAAGTCTTCAGAGCAGCCCCCGCCCCCGACCGGTCACAAGTCTTCAGCGCAGCCCCCCCCCCCCCCCGTCGCAAGTTTTCAGAGAGCAGCACCCCCTTTGGGAACCTGAACATACACTGTTAAAGTCGGCTTCTCCGAGCACGCCCCCCACCCCCCCGGTCGCAAGTTTTTCAGAGAGCACACCCCCCGCTCGAAAGTGTCCAGAGAACAACCGCCCCCCCCCCCCTTGGCAAATTCCTAGATCCGCCATTTTGCGACTGCCACCATCGATGTCCTGTCAGCCCGGGCCTTTCATTTGTTCCTGGTCTCGAAGTCTGATGTTTCGTGTGCAAATTATCGAACCCGACCTCGTATTGATGGACTATTAGGGCCCCTGAGGGAGGGTAGCCATGTCGCGTTTCGATTTAAAAAATAAGGTCCATGTCGCGTGTCGATTTTAAGAAAACGTCCATGTCGCGTGTCGATTTTAAGAAAAGTTCCATGTCGCGTGTCGCTAAGTCTTGTGTCGCATGTCGTTTCAAAGGCAACCCCAATGTCGCGTTGTCGATTTTAAAAATCGCTGTGTCGCCGTGTCGAAAAAGCCCCTCTGGGGCCCTACTATTCCTTCTCGGAAGAAAAAATTATCATGTCATATGGGTTGCCAAATCCTGCCGTAAATCCAAATTCAAAACTGTTGTCTTTATTTATCCTCTATCAAAGCAACAATATTATTGTATGGAATTTAGGTTAAAATCCCGTGTCATTGAAGCCATTCGCACATGGGAATTCGAGGACTACTCGTCGGTCCTATCAGCTCATTTGAATAATAAGAAAAAACCATTAAATTCCTAGCAGTAGAAAATGTCATGCTTAGAATTATAAATTAAATATAAAAATATGTAATTCCGGTATAGTTCTGGCCCAAATAGGAATTCTGATATAAGGTGGAACCAAGTTAAATGACTGGCCACTCATGTCTGCTTGTGGCGAAATTCCACTTTAATCCTTTCCCGCCAACCAATGTTTTTGTGGTCTTCAGTATTACAGGGTTAGATGGTCCAAAGCAAGCCTTAACGCTTGTTATTGGTTTGTTGCCAAAGAAAGCGTGGACTAGAAAAGGCCTTATGATGCCTGAAATTGCAGTAAGCTCTAATCAGTAAAACTGTAGGAGTAAGGAGCATGGCTAAATATATGCTGAGTTAATCAATTCTCCTTGTCTTTATTCAGAAATGGGATTTCAGAACTACCCAACGATCCTTCTCGGTCTAGTGGTGATGATAACAGCAGGATTTCCACAGAACTTTGTTCAGGGCCGATCGTACGGCAGCCTCAGCCGCATGCCACTCGACGAGCGTCCCACCAGAGATCACGTGCTCCGACGCCTGCCTTTTGTCCTAGATGGAGCCGTCGGTCGCGGACTGGGAAAGCATTCGGCGGCTAGGCCGAGCGAGAATGAAGCTTTACGGCTGGCCCAACGGTTAGGGCAGCCTCAGGAGCTGGTCGCCTCCTCGGAAAGGGAAAGCCAGCGCGGGGACACATGGGAAGATGACTCGATGGGGGATACGATGACGTCACACTGGCTGACCTATATGGCCAAGCGAGGGAGCGTCTCGTCGCGTCTTGGGCACTTCAAGCTGCCGTCCCTGTACGAGAGGGACGAGCATACCTGTCGGGTGGTGTGCGGACCCTGCAGGCGATTCATGAGCATCCGCTGGGCGGCGCTGTGTTATGAAGAATGCGAAAACGGAGGCCCGGTTTTCGACGCATGCGTAACGAGGGTAGCCGTTCTCGACGACTAGCGAGAAGGGATGTCATCGAATCTACGACTCGTTTCCTGGAATTTTTGTAATTAATGATAACCACTGGCCGTTGAAATTATTTTTTGAATTGGTAAAAACCGCTGGCCGTTCAAATTATTTTTTGAATTAATAAAAGAACCGTTGGCCATTCACATTTTTTGTTGCATTGATAACTAGACAATAATTAGAACCCGTCGTAGTTGCCTTGCCTTGGATCAGAAATTTCAACACGTAATGAACGCGTCAATTTGTATCCGAACTACAGACTTAGTAGAAAGAGAAATATATTTCTGTCAGGTTGCTTTTAGTTATATTTCTGTATGCCAGACAGCAACGCTTATTTTACATAAGATACAAAGGAACATAACATTCACGTTACATGACAGGCCACAACATTCGTGTTACATGACAGACCACAAATTACAGTTACACGAATGACCACAACATTCGTGTTACATGACAGACCACAACATTAATTTTACACGAGAGACCACAACATTAATTTACATGATAGACCACATAATTCATCTTACTTGACAGGCCACAACATTCCTTTTACATAATGGACCACATAATTAATCTTACTTGACAGACCACAACATTCATTTTACATGACAGACCACAACTTTCACTCGACACGAAAGACTACAACCTTAATTCATTTTACACAAGCGACCACAGCATTCATGTTACATGGTAGACCACAACATTCATTTACATGATATAGACCCCAGCAATCGTTTTACATGACAGAGCACAACATTCATCTTACTTAAATTGACAGACCACAACATTCGTGTTACATGAGAGACCACGACATTCATTATAGATGACAGACCATAACATTCATTTTACATGACAGACTACAACATTCACTATACATGACAGACCACAACATTAATTTTACACGAAAGACCACAACATTCATTTGACATGACAGACCACAACATTTATTTTACATGATAGACCACAACATTCGTGTTACATGAGAGACTACAACATTCGTTTTACATGACAGACCACAACCTTCACTTCACACGAAGGACTACAACCTTCACTTTACATGAGCTAGCGACCACAACATTCACGTTATATGACAACAACATTCACTTTACACAGGAGACCACATAATGCAATTCACATGACAGACCACAACATTCATTTTACATGACAGACCACAACATTCATTTTACATGACAGACCACAACATTCATTTTACATGACAGACCACAACATTCATTTTACATGACAGACCACAACATTCACTTTACACAGGAGACCACACGATGCAATTTACTTGACAGACCGCAACATAAATTCATTTTACATGACAGACCAAGTGCAAAATTCATGTGACATGAGAGACCACGTACAGTACGTATTGACCTGGCACGAGAGAACGCAACATTCATTTACATGACAGACCACAACATTTATTTTACATGACAGACCACAACTTTCACTCGACACGAAAAGACTACAATCTTCACTTTACACGAAAGACTACAACCTTCACTTTACACGAGTGACCACAACATTCATGTTACATGGCAGACCACAAAATTCATGTTACATGAGAGACCACAACATTCGTTTTATATATAACAGATCACAACATACACTTTACAAGAGAGACCTCAACATTAAATTCACTTTACACGAGAGACCACAACATTTATTCTATATGACCGCTGTCTGGCGAACGGAAGTGGATTTGAGACAAGTCTTTCAGGATCGATACACCCGGGCCTTAAATTTACAGCAATAGAAGAACAGTGGAATTTGACCACTGACCTATTTGCCGTCCTACAGCAATTTACATGTTAACTGTATGCAGCTGTCTCCAATCGGCCGTGTGAATTAACTCCGGTTCTAATAGGTCGATTCATAAACTGACATACCCTGACACTAAGCCCTGCATGCCCACGCTGTTTTCGTTAATCGTGAGAATGAAATTGACAGTCATAGCTGATGGAATAGGTGCAAGTGAGAAGTACTCTTTAAAACCGACAAGAGAGTAACATATGCTGCTTTAATTGTTTGTCCGATGTGTTTGTCTAACATAACGCAAGTGACGTCAATAAATGATTGACAGACTGGATCGGTCTATTGTGACCCGCAAAAAAAGGTTCAGTGGAATCCAGACAGCTATAGTTGCCTCCATGTGAAGATACGCTCCATCAACACGCGTTGAGGGCTATAACTAGTGTACAACTATAAAGCAGACGAGGGAGCGAAATAAAGCGGCAGTATACCGACACAGCTTAATTACATATAGCGACACTGTGAAACACTTAAAAACAGGTTGGACCGAAAAAACAGCCCATTCTATACGATTATAAATACTTTACACGTCTGTGCACACACAAAAAACGAAACATTAAACATATAGAGCAGTCCATATACGGAAGTATACGTATATAATTCAGATATATATAGATAATGGCTACCCCTCTGGCCGAAGTACGGGCAAAAAAACGGACATGCCCATCTACATTTTGGCCCGTCCTACAGCCACACCCCTGTGACTGGCTCCGCCTGGTTTCACCCCTTCACCTGCCCGTTAACATGTCAAATTGACCAGCGGGGGATGGGGGGCCGGCGCGATAGCTCAGTGGGTGAGAGCGCTCGCATTATATGTGCTCTGGCCACCTGAGAGCCTAAGGCACGTGAATTGGTGGTTCGAGCCCCGCTGTAGCCACGTCTGTGTCAGTGGTCGCAGCCCAGCGGGCACACGACGTCGGTAGGTAAGTCGTATCGACGTTGTACTTTCGTCGCGACGCCGTACGATCAAATTACAACCATCAGGCGACGTCGGAGATACGACGCCAATCTGACTGTCAGAGTACGACGTCAATCTGACAGTCAGAGTACGACGTCAATCTGACAGTCAGAGTACGACGTCAATCTGACTGTCAGAGTACGACGTCACCCAGACGTCGTAATGACGTCAGCCTAAACACAGTGAAAGTTTTTATTCATAGAATTATTATACACGTCCTGCTAAAGAAGGTTATTAGTTAATTCAATCCGTCCTGCACTAGCTTATGGGAAGCATGCATATGTTCGTAGTTCGGGCCGTGTCGGCCGTTGCATAGTGGCGTTTTGTTCCACGTCAGTACTCGGCCTTGGATGGCTAGTGGCCTGGGCTAGGCATAGGCTAGCGGCCTGGGCAAGCTATAACGGCTAACGATAAAAAGTTTTTTTAGGTATGGAACAGGTTTCACAAAAGTTGTAAAAATTAGCGTTAAAAAAAACGTTGGAATCGCATTATTCTGCTTTTTTACAGTAATGAAAACCCTATGACTTATTATAACCAAATTAGAACCCCCAAAAAGTTATAAAAAGGTTCCAAAAACGTAATGCGGTATCTGGGCCGCCAGCTCAGCCCTAGCTCAGGCCGCTAGCCCAGGCCGCTATAATGGCATGGGCTAGCATGGGCTAACGGCAAGGGCTAGCTATAGCAGTCTGAGCTGAAGGCATGGGCTTGCTAGCAGCCTGGGCTAGCGGCCTGGGCTATCGGTCTGGGCTAGTGACCTCCCCAACCAATCGCACACCTTCATACGGGGGAAGTGGTGACCGCTTTAAATTAGACGCCGGGATTATGTGTCGGTTCTTCGAAATTGTTGGCGGCATATAGACCTTCGAGGATACAGATTCCATGTCTTTCTTCGTAAAGAGTTGTGGGCTACCCCCGGGGACATGGCTCCACTCTCCCTTCCTTCTCCCTTCCCTTCCCTTAACCGAAAGTGGTTAACGCGTCCTCAAAAACCAACCAACCAACCAGCGGGCGATGGGGCATGGCCCCCAGTCTCCAACGTGACAAGAGACCAAGCGCGATGGCAGACAGTAAGCGCCATCTACTGGGAGATGAGTATTTCAGTTGTGTGAGACCTTGAACTTGATGCCCCGGGAAAACAAACATCAACGATTTCACCACAGACACAGTGAGATTCCTAAACTTTATGTTTCCGGGTTCACCATTATGTGTCAGATTACACACATGTATGAGATCAAACCTGGATAATTGTGTAGTTTTCGACAACATCTTTATTTCCGCCCACAAAAAAAGAAGGTTTATCCCAATCCATTGCGAGACCCTTGGGCGATAATGTGCATGAGCCTGAGAATGTTGTGAAATACATTCAGTATTCAAACACCACAAAACGGAAAAAAATTTGAAGTTTACTTCATGAAGAATTTCTCTTATGACGCCTAAAAGTAAAAGGTGTAGGCCTATACACTTTGACCCTGGTACTGTTTGACAGTTGGGCGATTTGACCGTAGATAGGGTGGAGAAGGAGTGGCAGAGTGATCCAGGATTTATTTGGTGCAAGTGCCCCCAGCCCAGGCAAGCCCGCTTTCTAGGGGCACAACAGTGTCCATGCAGATATCTTTAGACGCCAGTCGGAAATTGACTGTAGCTTTTATCATGTATTCTATATACCTTGTTCTATCTTCTGACATCAAGAAAGTGTATTAACACTAAGTTGTTTCAGTTATATTTTCAAGAAGAAATGTTGGAGCATAGTCTTTTGCCATACTAGTCAACAAGTCAGGAGATAATTCAACTTGAAAGCTGTGTCATAAGTTGCTTCCAGGTAAGTCTGCTTTTCTAGGGACACAACGGTATCCATGCTAAGTTCTTTAGACGCCAGTCGGGAATCGACTGTAGCTTTTATCATAATGTGTACGCATACAATCATAGTGCTTACATATTCTATATACCTTGATCTATCTTCTGACATCAAGAAAGTATGTCAATACTAGTTGTTTCAGTTATATTTTCACGAAAGAAATGTTAGAGTATACATCTTTTCCCGACCAACCGCCATGCATATGCAGCGCCATCTGGCGAGTCCCGTCACCATTTGAACCATTTGTAGCCTGGGTCCCAGACTTTGTAACCGTGAATTACCTGTGACAGAGGGCGCTGCCGTTGCCCTTAAGTTCAAACTGAGCGTCTGACAACGCCATCTAGCAGAGAATCATATGCTAACGGAGCGGGGAACCAAGTTGCATTCACATGTACCGGCATCAGCCAAAAACAAATATGGCGGACGGTTGGTTGGGAAAAGTCGTTTACTCCAACATTTTTTCGCGAAAATAGAAATGAAACAACATAGTGTTAAACGCTTTCTTGATGTCAGAAGATAGATCAAGGTATATAGAATACGTAAGCACTATGATTGTATGCGTACACATTATGATAAAAGCTACAGTCGATTCCCGACTGGCGTCTAAAGAACATTGCATGGACACCGTTGTGCCCCTAGAAAGTGAGCTTGCCTGGGGGCACTTGCGCCAACGTCATAAGATGTTCTTTTCCCGGGCATTGTGTTACCATGGCAATCAAGACTGACAACAAGCTACTTAAGGTTGTGTTATTTATTACTACTGCCACGCGACTCCGCCCACACCTATTGTAGACCAATGATCAGAGGCCAGGTTTCAGGTGGTGTAAATTGATATGGCTGCCGCCCGCCTCGCACCAAATGCAATAAGTTAATTGTGCCAGACAGAAACTTGATACTGGGTAGGTACGACAGTGATTCATAAACATGCAGTAAGAGCCAGGAGAGCTGGCCACTGGTGTGACACTTGATAAGAGCTGCGATCAGACGGAGAGGTAAATGTTGTTAGTAGCCGCAACTGCTTTGTATAAATAATTAATTGGCTTGGTAGGGGCCAGAAGAGCCAGCCACTGGTGTGACACTTGATAAGAGGTGTGATCGGAGAGGGAGAGGTAAATGTTGTTAGTGGTCGCGACTGTTTGTATAAATAATTATTTGGTTTGGTTGGTGGGATGGGATTAAGCAGGGATACAGGGATGGGGGGAGTCAGGAGGCCAAAGTCCAGGCGTGGTTTATAATATGTTTTTTTTTTTCAGAAATGGTTCTGGGTGTCTGCTAACACGTTTTTGACGCTGAAGTTGGGGTCTGGCTTCAAATAGGCAATTTACGGTAGCTGGGTTAATTTTGAAATATCTAATCAGTATTATCAAATAGTAAACAAAAATCTTGTAATAATCAGTTGAGACCAAACTTTTTGGTTTTAAATGTTAGAAGTTCATGTATGGCATGGATCTATATTCATATCTATCAATAACATTTCAATGTGATAACTTGTGTGTTTTGGTTTCCCAGGTACATTGCAGGGACTTTGATGTCGCTGAAGGTGTCCAAAGTGCAACCCCTCAACAAGGCAGAGATGCAGATGAAGCCAAAGCTATGGAAGTGAAAGTTCAAGATGATCAAACAGATAAACCAATGTCATGTTGGAGCCGATGCAAAAAAGCCTGCGCACTCACCAAGCCAAATGCCACCCCAGTGAACTGGAAGATGATTGGTCTTGTGTTCGTGCCATTGGTACTGACTTGTTATCTGTATTTGTTGTGGTTTCTATATTGCATTGAGCTTTTCAATATGGATATCCTCAGGGTATCTTTGACACTGTCAAACTTGTATGCAATATATAATAGGGATGAAAGAATTGGTGTTTTGTGCACACCAGGGCTAAACTGGGTCAAGGAACCTCCCGGGACAATGAATGAGGAATGGGTGAAACATTTAGTCCCCAGATTAAGTGCCCATGGAGGCCCGTATGGATACCCATAGTGCATTGATCTGCAGTGTATAAGTACGCTAATCAGTATACCAGGCAATAATATATAATAGATATGTACACCACCTTGATGAAACAGCGTAACAGTTTTGTTAGTAGCTAAAAAATAAATCACTAAAATATTTATGCATGTAAGCATGCCTGCAATCTCTGTATCATGTTTCAAATGGACAGCTTGATTGTCACATGCCCAAGAAAACATATTTACCGGGTAGTATAAATAATTTTTTTAGGGTCTGGTGGCTAGCATGCTTGATTTGTCAAGTGAGGTGCAGCAGGCAAGCCATTATTCTTTCTGTGCAATATAAAGATTTCACGTTGTTATTCGAGAGCAGGGGGGCCACCCCCCATAGCTCCACATACCAGTTGCTTATTTTATTGATATAACAAAAGAAAATTGTTTCTTTTCAGCTTGGAAGCTGTTATTCCATAACTTTTCTCTTCCCCTTTTTGCCAGACATGATTCTGGTGAGTATACTTGTAAAGACAAATAAAATACTCCACCGTAGTAATCACAGATTAGCCATTGAAAAACATAGAGGTAAATTTGAACGAAACCAGAGAATATGTAAATACTGCAAAGAAAATGACATTATTGCTATAGAAGATGAATATCATTTCCTTATCATTTGTGACAAATATGGAGAAAGCTGTTTAAAGTATTTACCACGAATCTATCTGTCACAGAATCTTACAATGTTTAATTTATTAATGAGTTCACAAAATCCAGAATTATTAAAGGAGCTCCGCGCCTTTGTATATAATGCAACTGTGTTGCATAAGTTGTCTTAGTGTGTGTATTTGTGTTATGTTTTATGTACTAATGGCCCATGACCCATATAGTACAATAAAGACTAAGCTTACTAAAAAAAAAATAATAATAAAAAAAAAAAAAACGTTTTATTTGCAACACATTTAAATCGATATGGTGTCTGGGTTAAAGTGGGCCTTTACCTTCAAGATGGGAGCAACGCTCAATACCGATATAAACTTAGGAGGACCCGATATTCTCCTCGAAAATGTGCATAATGACGACGAATATAATGCCAACGGATATGATGCCAATGGCCATACTGACAACGGACATGATGCCAACGGCCATACTGACAACGGACATGATGCCACTGGCCATAGTGACAACGGACATGATGCCAACGGCCATACTGACAACGGACATAATGTCGACGGCCATACTGACAACGGATATAATGCCAACGGACATGATGCCACTGGCCATACTGACAACGGACATGATGCCAACGGCCATACTGACAACGGACATGATGCCAATGGCCATACTGACAACGGACATGATGTCAATGGCCATACTGACAACGGACAAGATGCCAATGGCCATACTGACAACGGACATGATGCCAATGGCCATCCTGACAACGGACATGATGCCACTGGCCATCCTGACAACGGACATGATGCCAATGGCCATACTGACAACGGACATGATGTCAATGGCCATACTGACAACGGACAGGATGCCAATGGCCATACTGACAACGGACATGATGCCAATGGCCATACTGACAACGGACATGATGCCAACGGCCATCCTGACAACGGACATGATGCCACTGGCCATCCTGACAACGGACATGATGTCAATGGCCATACTGACAACGGACAGGATGCCAATGGCCATAGTGACAACGGACATGATGCCACTGGCCATCCTGACAACGGACATGATGCCACTGGCCATCCTGACAACGGACATGATGCCAATGGCCATACTGACAACGGACATGATGTCAATGGCCATACTGACAACGGACAGGATGCCAATGGCCATACTGACAACGGACATGATGCCAATGGCCATACTGACAACGGACATGATGCCAACGGCCATACTGACAACGGACATGATGCCACTGGCCATAGTGACAACGGACATGATGCCACTGGCCATCCTGACAACGGACATGATGCCAATGGCCATACTGACAACGGACATGATGTCAATGGCCATACTGACAACGGACAGGATGCCAATGGCCATACTGACAACGGACATGATGCCAATGGCCATACTGACAACGGACATGATGCCAATTGCCATAGTGACAACGGACATGATGCCACTGGCCATAGTGACAACGGACATGATGCCGACGGCCATACTGACAACGGATATAATGCCAACGGACATGATGCCAATGGCCATACTGCCAACGGACATGATGCCAATGGCCATACTGACAACGGACATGATGCCAATGGCCATACTGACAACGGACATGATGCCAACGGACATACTGACAAAGGACATTATGCCAATGACCATATTGACAACGGACATAATGCCAACGGACATGATGCCACTGGCCATCCTGACAACGGACATGATGCCAACGGCCATCCTGACAACGGACATGATGCCAACGGCCATAGTGACAACGGACATGATGCCACTGGCCAGTGACAACGGACATGATGCCAACGGCCATACTGACAACGGACAGGATGCCGACGGCCATACTGACAACGGATATAATGCCAACGGACATGATGCCAATGGCCATAGTGACAACGGATATAATGCCAATGGCCATACTGACAACGGATATAATGCCAACGGACATGATGCCAATGGCCATAGTGACAACGGACATGATGCCAACGGCCATACTGACAAAGGACAGGATGCCAATGGCCATACTGACAACGGAAATGATGCCGACGGCCATACTGACAACGGACATGATGCCAATGGTCATTATGACAACGGACATGATGCCAACGGCCATACTGACAAAGGACATTATGCCAATGACCATATTGACAACGGAAATGATGCCGACGGCCATACTGACAACGGATATAATGCCAACGGACATAATGCCAACGGACATAATGCCACTGGCCATACTGACAACAGACATGATGCCAATGGCCATACTGACAACGGACAGGATGCCAATGGCCATACTGACAACGGATATACTGCCAACGGACATGATGCCAATGGTCATACTGACAAATATATGATCTATCCGCTTACTGTTCCAGTACTTTGGTTACAAAGAGGAGGAGAAAGGATATTACGCCGGTCTGCTTGCCTCGGCAATGTTTGCTGGGCGTATACTAACAAGGTGAAGTAATCCCCATGGTTTGGTTCACAATAAAGCATGGAACCTTATGCGAAATAATGAAGTCCCCCTTTGGTCGTTTTTCTTGCAGTTTTTCGGATTCCAGGAACGAGAAAAGGGGTATTATGCAGGGCTGTTGGCTTCTGCTATGTTTGCAGGAAATGTTTTGTCCAGGTGGGAAGTTTACTGTTGTGAGGTCCACCTCCTTATTGTCAATTGGCATGCTTGACAAAAGTAACATTGCATTGTTGTGTATACATAGGTAGTCACGTTGCATTGTTGTGTATACATACTTAGTAACATTGCAATGTTTTGTTCTTTATGCACGACATCTATGTTTACCAGTATTAGCATCATTAGGCGAGGCGGTTACATTTTATCATCACATGCAGTCCTTTTGCTGTTAAATTAAGTCACCATTTTGTTAACTGCTCTTGACAGTTACAGGTTGTTGCATGTACTTCCGTTCCTTCACCACGGGAGGGTAAGGCCATCTAACTGAACCTTTGCCTTTTAACATGACTTGAGCAATCTGCGGCGCACGTCATAGAGTCTCAGATCCGCAAGACGGCGTGGTGGCACTAATAATAGCATGTATCCCCCCTCGGTAACTTTGATGAGATGAGAACTGGAAAGGTCTTTGAGGTTCGTTTGGCGTAAATGAAATGGACTCTGGGGATTGTTTCTCTTTTCATTTCCTTGTCCCAGGAGTCTCTTTATATGTACGAATGTACCCAGACGACTCATTTATTTACTGTTCTGCATGTGGAACGTGTAGTGAACTGGAGTGATGAGTGCTCATCAATCAAATTTATTTAGGGATTAGTAATCATTTGGAACTAAACTAAAACTAATATGTGGACATTTTCCATAGTCATGGTGAATGATGTATTGCTCTCAACATTCTTACAATTAGACAGATCAATACTATAGTATCATAATAAATAAATAGAAGTAGAAGCCACTTTATAGAACTGTAATATTAGGAAGCTATTTATAATGACGGTATGTAACTTTTGGACTTTACACCGGTGCGTAATTTCTTCTTGCTTGTTATGTCTCAATGGGGCATCGAAGGTTCTGTTCTGGTTTGGTCTGACGTGAAAATGGGAGAAAGTAAGAAAATCCCTATTGATTCACATTTCCTGCTGTGTTTTTTTCTGACGCAAACTGAAGTGTACATATTAAGTGGACTGTATATTACTTGGATTTTATTGGGTGTATGTGTCAGGCGTTTCAACACATCACTGATGCAGAATCCTGTATCAACGCCTCTTGGTTGATTTGAGAGAACATGGTGACTAATTCTCTTTGTGAAAGTATTCTTTGCTATTTGAATTGTTTATCAATCAACGTACGACGCTGATCTATTGGTGGAAGGAAGCCTCTTTTTATTTTCGTATGATTTGCGTTAACAACTATCATAAATTATATCTAAGCAATATTGTGCGTCACAAAGGCTGGTTCCCGGTCGACATCTCTATTTGGGAAGTAGTCGGGGATCCAGTCTTTTCTGTTATCCGATGTGCCTATATTACCCATAATATCGGATGTAATATTTAATGCACAGCCACCAACATCTATTAGTCTATCAATATATGACCAAAGCATTTTTGAAGATCATTATTACTTTGGTCGTGGTCAAATGTTGAGTTGCTCGCCCAGGGCGCTCGGAGAATTAACAGACAAATATCCCCCTGCCTGGAACCCCTGCACTAACCGCCCGAGCATTCACACGCTGTGATAATAACGACAACGCTTGGCTTGTTTCTTCGCGTCCAGTTACTTTTGGGGGTGGGTGGCTGACCGGAAGGGACGGAAGCCCGTGCTGCTGATCAGCCTGTCGCTCGTGGCACTCACCAATCTCGGATTCGGCTTCGTGCCTTCTCTGACGGTCGGGATCGTCTTGCGATTTCTCAACGGACTCTCTAATGGTAAGAGTTAGTCTAAGGCTAAGGGGCTAATGGTACTTAAATCCGATGGTGCTTGGGTGTGATGCTACGTGACTAATGGTACTTAAATCCGATGGTGCTTGGGTGTCATGCTACATGACTGATGGTACTTAAATCCGATGGTGCTTGGGTGTGATTCTACGTGACTAATGGTTGATGACTAATGGTTAATTGACTGATGGTAGATGACTAATGGTTAATTGCCTAATGGTAACTGTCATAGGTGCAGATAACTAATGGTTACTTGACTAATGGTAGGTGACTAATGGTAAATGACTCATGGTAGATGACTAATGGTAGGTGACTAATGGTAAATGACTAATGGTAGATGACTAATGATAGATGACTAATGGTAAATGACTAATGATTAATTGACTAATGGTACATGATATAATTGCAGATAACTAATGGTTACTTGACTAATGGTAAATGACTAATGGTAGATGACTAATGATAGATGACTAATGGTAAATGACTAATGATTAATTGACTAATGGTACATGATATAATTGCAGATAACTAATGGTTACTTGACTAATGGTAAATGACTAATGGTAGATGACTAATGATAGATGACTAATGGTAAATGACTAATGATTAATTGACTAATGGTACATGATATAATTGCAGATAACTAATGGTTACTTGACTAATGGTAAATGACTAATGGTAGATGACTAATGGTAAATGACTAATGGTACATGATATAATTGCAGATAACTAATGGTTACTTGACTAATGGTAAATGACTAATGGTAGATGACTAATGGTAGATGACTAATGGTAGATGACTAATGGTAAATGACTAACGGTAGATGACTAACGGTAGATTACTAACGATAGATGACCAACGGTAGATGACTAACGGTAGATGTCCAATGGTAAATGACTGATGGTGCGATATTTAACTTTATGTACAGCTTTTCCATGTAATATTTTCCAGGCGTCGTAGTGGTTGTGAAGACGATTCTCTACGAAGTCTGCGACAATACCAACCAGGCCGTTGGGATGTCCGCGATCTCGCTGGGCTGGGGCACCGGGGTAGTGCTCGGACCCCTGGTATCCGGTAAATAGACCCTTATATCCCAAGTGAGGAAAAATGTAGATACCGATTTTTTTTTTCTGCATTAGATGGAGTTGAATGAAACGCACTCCAGATAACTGTCAGGCCACTAGCTCTCGGCCTGTTGGTCTGCAGATATCGGCTTGCTAGCCAACTGAGCATAGTTGGTTGGCATCCGTCCGTCTACGAAAGACGATGGATTTTGCAGCTTTATTAGATTTCAAGTGATACGATTTGCGTCGCGCCATCTGCGCTTATGACTGAACAAGCCTATCTGTGACCGACAAGTCTTGGTTTATACTGGGTGCCTAGATTGGCGTTTCAAGTCCAGTTTGTCAAACCAGAGCCCGTCGTGGTGGGCCATTCCCTCACGCACGACACGTGACCATTCCCTCTTTTCAAATGCTAGGTCCTCCCAAGAATTTGTGTCGATGCCGAAAGCCTTCATTTCATTTCACGCAAACATCCTTAAACCTGAGCTTTGGCCGTCCAGTTGGCCTTTTGCCATCGGCAAGCTCACCGTAGAGCACATCCTTTGATATAAACTGAGCATAAGCATAATACTAATAAGAAGTTTGGCTCGATGGGCGTCGTGCAGGAAACGTTAGGTAGTCATTGTTAGAGTGGTTGTTATCGTCAGGTGGTACTTGATGTGCCTTATGATGCTTGCATTTGTCGTTGTCAGTCAGAAATATTTGCAGCAATGGGTTTGGTGTTCTCTGTCCATGTCAACATATAACAGAAGCTCGTTTCAAATCTCTTGGAGATTGCAAATTGGTAGAAGTTCTTATGTGAAAGCCCCACACATATGCCACGTCCATCAACACAGCTTACTCAATGCATGAACATGAAATCTATTGATATATGATGAATAGTTTTTTGACGCATTTTATGTGACAAATGTGTAACCTCCCTTTGGTTTGTTATATTTCTACGCTTTCTAGCGAATTAAGTCTTCAATGGCATATGTGTGATCCAATTTTGCTTGGATGTAGAGGCAATTCAAGGGCAATTGTTTGTACACGCCAAATGACACCGAGCGACATACATGGTGATTGCAGGGTACCTCGCTTTGCCGGCCGACAAGTACCCGGAAGTCCTCTCTCAGGAGGGCACTTTCGGCAGGTTCCCCTTTCTGCTGCCTGCCCTGGTGGCCACTCTCGTTACTGGAGGCACTATACTCCCAGTCTGGCTACTGCTGCCTGAGACACTGCAAAAACACGTGTAAGTGATATAGACGCCACGTGCTACTGTATTATCGCTCAATGGCACCCACGTCACCGGGGGGGGCGGGGGTGGGGGGCGCTGTACTCCCTGTCTGGTCAGTGCTGCCTGAGACACTGCAAAGACACATGTGTGTAAGTGAACCTGTCGCCACGATGTTCCATGATAATTGGAATGTAGTACAGTAACTGTACATAATGTAGTGCATCTTCATGTGTACTCAACAACGCGTAACCCAGTAGTTATTTTACATACAGGGACTAAACCTGAGATTTTCGTTTTGTCCTAATTCAAGTTTTATTCTTGCATGGGCCGCTTTCAGATGCTATCCTTCGTAACTTATGCTATGATATGATCTAATTATATATCTTTATTAAAAAACAAATAGTAAATAGTATTTTATACTTACAGGCGCCGCTTTCAGATGTTATCATACGTATATTTTGCGATATATCGATGCGTACATATTTTACAGAGATGATCCTGATGTTGTCATCACGGTGGAGTCCGAGACTCCAGGAGAGGGGGACAAGCTGATGGCTCCTGGTAAAGGTGACCCCCAGAGCGACGCCCAGAGACCGGGGATCCCTCTCCCATCTCGTCAAGCGGCCGACGCCAACAACCATGCCCAATACAGCGCTTTGCATCCAAAGGCGATTACCGCCCTCAGCGGGAGAGACGAAGTCGAAGTGACGTCGCGACTCAGTGAGAGCGAGAATGATGAGGTCAATGACCTGAGCTTCATCGACGACGTTTCCATGGCAACGGATGACGTCAACAGGATGTACGGTCTCGGGGTCGTTCACCCGTCCATCGATGACCTCTGTAACCCCGCCCTGATGAGGTTAAGGTCAAGGTCACGCTCAAGGTCATTGAGGTCGATCACCAGCGCCAGACCCAAGTCCGTGGCGTCAGAGGCCAAAGCGGGTTCGGTGAGGAGCTTACCGCGGTCAGCTGCTGTAGCTGACCCCGGAAATGACCGCGTCACCAATGGATACGTCGTCGTGGCAACCACGGAGAAAGAAGAAGAGGAGCCTAAAGCCGACAGTTGTTGTGATAAACTCCGTCGAGTGGCATTCTTTAGACTGTGCAGGTAAGTCCGTGGCTCCGCAATGTTTCTGATGCGGCAAGTTTTCTTGCGATTATCATTTTGCATATTCATAGGCGATAATGTGACGTTATAGGCTTGCCGGGTTTTTAATTCTCACCAGGAATAATTAGAAATTATGTTCTTTTCTCCTGGAAACATTTGAAAATTAGTTGATCGATGCTTGGTGATCTTAACTGGGGTCAAAACCCCAACTTGGGCCTTAACTTGCTTAGTAAGCAGGCTGAACTGCGGATGAACAGGTCATGGGTTCACATCCGTAGCACGATCCATTCTACCCCCAATTTCAGTGACCCTAGTGGTTTCTTGGTTCCAATTTAGCCTACATGCAATGTGGCCTTCATGTCAAGTATTACCTGGTCTCCCGGGGATACCCGGGGCCGGCCCTGTAGCTCAGTGGGTTAGAGCGCTCACCTTGAGCGCCCTGGCCACCTGAGAGCCTAACGGCACGTGGATCGGTGGTTCGAGCCCCGCTGTGGCCCTGTCTGGGTGGTCGGAGGGTAAAGATCCCATGTCCTTCTTCGCAAAGAGTAGGGGATTACCCCGGGGACATGGCTTCACTCTCCCTTCCTTCTCCCATTGACGCGTCCCGAATATAAAACCAAGCCTGGGGTACCTCCAATATTCTCATCAGCCTCTAGTTAAAGTACGCAATATTGTGAAGCCTATAACAGACCTGTCATTGATCCCTACTTTCGTGCTTTTTCACTACATGTACTCTTTTAGGTTTTCCATTCTTTCCAACTTTTTTAACTACGTTTTTATATTGTCCGTACTTTTTTGAAGTTTTTTAAGATTTGACCAGATGACCCATTGTTTGAAGGAAGTCGGGTACATCAGGGTCACACCAAACGTATCTGATTGATGCCCGATGACCTATGACACTGGGTGCTGGAATGCATGTTATGTGGCATTGATAAGTGATTCCCCATGTGGTAAGGCTCTTGGTCATCTCGGTAACTAAATAAGCAGAAAAGGCGTATCGAATTCTCAGCATGCCCTTTTTTTTTCCCTCGGTTCCCTACTTTTTCGTACTTTTTTGTGATGGGTCATTCACAGGCCTATTACCAATCGCTGAAATGTGATTTAACCTGTGAGTTGTTGGTGGGGTGGTTGTTGCAGTATCTCCGACGTCAGAATGAGCGTCAGTCTTTACACCTTGCTCTCATTCGCTGTCATCGGCTTCGACGAGGTGTTCACCGTGTGGGCTTCAACAGAGGAACACCTTGGTGAGTGTTCGTTTGACCTTAGTGGGTGACCTTGGTAAGCGGTCGTGTGAACTTGGTGGGTGACCTTGGTGGGTAATCGTGTGCCCTTGGTGGGTGACCTTGGCGAGTGGTCGTGTGTCCTTTGGGAGTGGTCATGTGACCTTTGGTCTGGCGAATCGTTCCGTATGCAAAGGGGTGAGACCCAATTTCTCTTGAATAGCTGTAAATAAACTAAAATGCGAAATGCGGTATGGGACATGGGGCTGCTGGTATGAGTTGATGAAAGACTGAAGTCTGAAGTGTGTATATATATATTATATTATAACCATGTATGTACGTAGGATGGGAATATTCAACTGTATGTACCCGTCTCACGGTAAATAATTGGAAGAAGTATATAAACGTGTATCGACGTATATAGATGTTGCAAATGTTAATTCTTGTCGACAATACATGCATTAAAGTACTGATTTATTGACGGATTAATTCTTCGACATTTGACCCATTCCAATCGATGTGACGGTAAGTATTATGCATGCAGTATGGCATTGATATAATTCTTCATTCTTTGACCTTCAGGTGGCTTGGCCTTCACGTCGGAGAAGATTGGGAACGCTATCGGCCTCTCTTCCATCCCCCTCATGCTGCTCAATGTCATCCTCTTCCCCATCATCGAGTCCAAGATCGGCGCCAAGCGGGTCAGTGTTTCCGCCATCTTGGCGCCATTGGCCATGAGCAGACGACATTTGCCGGTTCGCATGATGGGGGCGATAATAGAGTACCACTTGCACGTGCTATGACATTTCTCAGGGAGCATTAGCTAGACGGGAAGGACGACGGTGCCGGTTACGAGGTTGCAGCTGGGCGGTAATACAGTACCACGTTTGAATAGCCTCATACAGCAGTAACCAGACAAGGAGCAGAATATAGATACTTAATGAGGGGTGTGTGTGTGGGGGTGGGGGGGCGGGGGGGGGGGTGCCCTCTGAATTGCGAATCCCCAACAAGAATTAAAGAGAGCTATATCGAATCTCCAAGATGAGGACTGTTCAAGATTGGGTGCTAAAAAAAAACCATCTTAACAAATGTGATATCGCGAAGTTTGAGGAATTCGCAGACTGCTATTACGGATCGCGGTAAATAGGGAAAGTGTCTTCACGTTGTGCCAGGAATTGTGCGGATAACGATCCCCATAAAAATGCCGACAGCTAATCGCGAATCTCCCTGAATTCATGGATGCCCATCGCACAGGTCGGAGAAAGGTATTCCCACCCCTCCTTAATGTTACAAACTATGTAGGAACTGTTTCTCCACAACTTACTACACACCCTTCGTGCCGCTATACTTCGATGTGACTACTAAATACTAGTTGAAGCGTAATGTTAAATCATATCGGATCATGTATAACGTACAATAAATTCATCAATGTGACAAATTTTATAATATTTTTTCATCACTACTTTGTAGCAACACTTTTTTTGTTGTTGGTATTTTGAATGTTTTTGTTGCGTTTAGTGACGCCATCTTCTATCATTTGTTCCAGACGTTCCAGTACTTCTGCCTTTATATGATCGTCTGCTCCACGATGACCGCCTGTCTCCGCTTCCTGGCCCACGAGTGAGTCACGCACCGGTCCCGCAGTTAACGTTATTCAAACAGCTTTTTCTCGCCAAAATCAGTCCCGCAGTTAAAGTTAGTCAAACAGCTTTTTCCTGCCAAAATCAGTCCCGCAGTTAAAGTTATTCAAACAGCTTTTTCCCGCCAAAATCAGTCCCGCAGTTTAAGTTATTCAAACTGCTTTTTCCCGCCAAAATCAGTCGCAGTTAAAGTTATTTAAACAGTATTTTTCTCGCCAAAATCATCTCACCGTCTAAAGATGTAACACTGATTAATAGTGCCAAATCTATGGGATGTAGATGTAGATCGTGGGTACCAACTCTGGTTTTGTAATATGTTTTGTGAATGTTAATCTTTCAATACAGCAGAATGCAGAATTGTTACCATTATTGCCGTAATACCAAGTATATCATGGAAATACTCCTTCTGTTACAAGTTGGTAACTAGAACTCACTGGTAACTAATACCAGCTCAGTTGGTAATCAGGCTGAGCTGTACAGCAGGTCGTGGGTTCGAACCCTGCCTGTTGCATCTGGGGCCAGTTCCACTTCGTTGTCCCGGGAGGAGTTTTCTTGGCTCACATTAGTCATTTCTGTGCACAAAGCTGGCCGTAAACACCCACATTTCACCATTTTCTTTTACCTTTCTCAGCTGGGTGTGGCTGTGGACCATGCTGATGATCTCGACTGCAGGGCTGAAGAGCGCCGGAGTCATCTGTTTCTCCTGCGTCTGCCTCTTCATCAACAACTCGACCTCCCCCAAGGACACAGGCACCGTCAACGGCATGGGTATGATGTTCACGGCCATCGGCAGGTGGGTGTAGCCTCTAAACCCCTGACCTCTAGTATTTTTATGTCCCTGGGACGCTGGCCCTCACAGTGTAACCACTAAATATTTATTTTCACTGTCGAAAAAAAAAGATATTTTTCCTAATTACTTCATAATTTATTGTGTATGCCCAACATTTGTTTGTTCATTCAGTATTTCGTTTGCATTGATTCGTTTGTATTATGTACTTTAGGCCTGATGGCCTTGGAAACGGAAATCTATATCCTTAAGACGCTGTAACCACCAATTTATGACCTGGTATTTCTTTAACCCTAGGATCTATGTCTGTCACTACACTCTGACCTCTAGTATTTCTATAACCCATAGGATCTATGTCTGTCACTACACTCTGACCTCTGGTATTTCTATAACCTTAGAATCTATGTCTGTCACTACACTCTGACCTCTAGTATTTCTATGACCCTAGGACGCTGGCCCCCACGGTGGGCGGCAGTATCTTCGCCTGGTCGATCGTCGACGGCGTTCTGATCGGCTTCCCGTTCGACGTCAACCTCGTCTTCATCATCTTTGGCGCCGTGTACCTGGCCGCCAACATCCTGTGCGCGCTCCTTCCGGAGTCGCTCAACAGGCAGAAGAAGAGTCAGGGTCCTGGAGCGGCGGGTCGGGGGTCGCCGCTCCCGGACGCCGATCCGGAACGGAAACCGACAGAGGATGGGGCACGGATTCAGGGGGAGTCGCGAGATGATAAGGGACCGGAGATCCAGGGGGGAAGGGAAGCGCAGGAACAAGCTACTGTGTAGGGGGGGGGGGGGGGGGGGTGTAGACAAGTAGCAGGGCGCAGATAAGTCAAGCTGTATGAGAATCAGGGATGAGATATTTGGAGAGGGATAATCTCCAGACGTGGACACAGAAACACAAAGACCTGAATGTTAAAGAACCAGGGAGAAAGAGGAAATATGAACGGGTAAACTTCAGACAGGGGTAGAGACAAGTCAGACTGAGAAAATCTGGGATAAGATTTGTCTGAAACCAGACTTACGACAGAACCAGAGAGAAAGGGAAAGTGTGCTGGGATGCCCCTAGATGGCGGTAGTGACAGGCCAGACTAAGCGAGACAACCATTGTTTGGGGGAAAAGTCCTTTGGCGCGGCAGACGTAGGTAGCGAAAACTTAGATATTAAGAGAATCTTGATGTAAATGTGTTATCTAGTTACCATAACTACCAGGTGCTGAGCTATTTTGTCACCATAGTGGCGAATCCGGTGATTGCATTTAGCCTCCGGTTTGAACCATGATACAATAGTAGACATATTTGGGAATATTGTGAAAACCGGTGTCCATGACGTAACTACTTAGACATGACCACAGGCCACAATACAGCTGGTAGTTAGTCCTTTGATATTAATATGTACATGTACTTTGTTGTCGTTGTTAATTTAATGAGCTTGATGACCTGAAAATGGTGGTGTTGTTAATTTAATGAGCTTGATGACCTGAAAATAGTGGTGTTTTGCCATTGCTATTTCAGCACTGGTGATTTACCTGGGTAAATTACCATGGCGACTTACCATGGAAACTTACTATAGTGATTGCCATGGTGACTTATCACATGTGGTAGCTTACCATTGTGACTTACCATGGTGTTTTACCATGGTTACTTACCGTGGCGACTTACCATGGGAACTTACCATGGGAACTTACCATAGATACTTATCACGGCAATTATCCATGGTGACTTTAACATAGTAGAACCTGATGACATGGAGGAATCCTTTGGGATTTTTTGAGACTGAGCGTGTTGCCTCTTGACTGGTGTGTTACCGAGTGGATGGAACCACCGACTTACCCATTGATTTTCCCAGTGACTTGTAAATTTAGACATAACCTGCAGAACCGCGTCTCATATACCTTGCCTTACGTTGTGTGGCATTTGTATGGAGAACCAGCAGTGGCTGGAGCAGAATTTGTCAAGGACGGACGGGAGGTGGCTTTTGGAACTTTGCGTGAATAAGTGAGTTCATAGAGGCAATTTACTGGTTCATACAATTGTATAGATCATTTTCTCAACTTCACCCGTAGGTAGTATTTCCTCATTTTCTCGATCTCGACAGTGGAATGTAGGTTTTTGCACGACCTCCCCTGTGCGTACGCACCCTTGTAACAAGTAGTAACTCGATTTAGACACTCCAAAATAGGTATAAATATCCAAGAGTCTGACGCTGTTAGATATATGCTTTTGTGTGCGGGATTTGTGGACAAGTGAAAGGTACCATGTTCAACGTTCGTAGACTCCATTTCCTCCGCCATGATATGTTACTATATAATTTTTTTAGTATAGATATTTTTGGGACTCTACGTATATTGGGGCTAGGGGAAACGTTTATTTTCGGCACAACCCGTAGGGTGGCGCCCCCTATGTGACTACTTACCTTGACTGTTCAGCCTTGATTTTGAATACGCTCTAAATGTTTGTCTGAATCGATCTGGGTAAATTCCGTTCAAATTAATTGCGGGCAGCCAAGTCATTTGCTTGGAGTTTTTGTTATCGTTTTCAAACGCACTCGAATGTCTTCAAACATATAATTGTCTTAGGTGGTATGTCACGAGTTTATCAAGGTTGCAGCTTGTTATATAAAACAGGGAATCTCGCTCGGATTACAATGTCAGACCTGTGGTTGATCCCTACTTTCCTACTTTTTCACTACTTTTTTTTAGGTTCTCCTTACTTTTCTACTTGTTTATTTTGTCCCTACTGTTATAATACTTTCGTTGAGATTTCTAATATTTGACCAGATGACATGAAAGGCACCCATTGTTTGAAGGAAATCGGGTATATGAGGATCTTGGCACCAGTGGCCGTTAACCTGTGGCACTGGGTACTGGCAAAGAGTGGTTATTATAGAGTAGTTATTATATTGTATAATACGTTCTCTGTGGTAATGGAAATGCATGTTTTTCCGTCCTGGTCTCAAAGTAATAAATGATTCATCCTGTAGTAAGGGTAAAAGTCATCTCAGAAAGTAAATATGGAGAAAAGAGGTAGCTAATTTTAAGAATGCTCTACTTTTTTTCCTGGAGTCCCGATCTTTCCCTATGTTTTCAACTACTTTTTTGGCCTGAATACCCTACTATACTTTATCTCTTACTTTAGGGGTCAATCACATGCCTGTAATATATACTACTCACAATTTGCTAAGGATCCCCTCCATGAAGAGATATCCGAGTGTATAACAGGTGACTGTGCAATTCTACTATAATACAGATAAACCTTCCCCAATATGTGTCCAATATGTTACTCGTGTGCCACCATGCATGGTAAAGGCAAAGGTCTTTGTATTATAGTAGAATTACACAGTCACCTGTTATACACTCAGATATCTCTGCATAGAAGTGATCCTTAGCAAATTGTGAGTAGTAGATATCCCTCGCTTTGAGAAGTACTTCGATGTAGAGCTTTATTTTTCGTATCATAGACGTTTCAGTGCGTGAATATTGTTTGCAGTCCTGCTCTGACCAAATCTCCGAGTTCGCCCGACAACCCCATGTTTTTCCTCGTCAAAACGTTGTTTCTATGACACTCCAGGCACCAAGCCCGTGGTACAAAATGAATGGGTTTTTTTCGCGTCGTTTCTAAGACATTTATATGTTGCTATTAACTGCACGTTATCTGCGATCATGTTGTGCCAACGGTCTTACCATGTCGAGAGGGTTAGATGTGTAGCAACCCGAATCTGTACAAAATCTCCCCGCGATACGTACTTAATAAAGTGTATGTAATAGGACTTTTTCCATGGGCATGTATATATTAGTAAAATTCACTGATGACGTCACTCTATTGTTCTCTCACGGAATTATTTTTCTGTAATGTAGTTTCTTTGAGTCATAAAGACGTGGATTTTACATAAGTTAACGTCTTCGGACAACGACATTACCGGATGCCATTTAGTTATTATCCGGTGATGTCGCGTTACTTGGACATTAACTTACACATCGTATGTTGATAATGCAGTCAATGGGCTGGTCACAAAATATATGCCAAAACTGTTATCTACATATATAAATATTTATAGATATAGTTGTATTTCAATGGAATTATGGTGAGTTTATATACATTTACACTGCATATGAATCTCTGTATGACTGTCTAAGTGGGTATCTACGTCACACGCGTGTACTGGCAAACGCTCATTCCAGAGAGGAAATATGCTTCGTATTTATCCTTTCTTTGATTTGTGTACATATGCAGAACGCCCCTGTGCCATTTGAACCTTATCCCTTTGGTCCATTGACATTCCGCCCTACCTTCTGCGATATCATAGCGACATAAATTGCGTTTGTAGTAGGTGATTATTTGTAATTAATGTAAGTCTACTTAAGTAACGAACCAGTCATTATACATGTATTTTTTAAGCTGCCGAGAGCCTCCCTAGCTCGGTTTACCTGCAGAACAACGGGTAAAGCTTTCGCACCCTGGCTTGAGTTTTTCATCTGGGGCATGTTTAATCGAACCTTTCTTAGATGTTTCGTGGATCAATATATTAGCCGCCATTTGCATAACAGTAGACTAGCACATCAAAATATATTTAATTTTTCCGATATGGTTGTCTCGGAGCCAAAATACGTATTCGTCCATATTCTTACTTGTTTATAATACCAACACTGACGTTTGCTTATGATATGGAGGTCATATGTTCTTTGTTAGTCGGAGTACACTTGGGGTTATATAAGCTGGCCTATCTATCTTATTGCCCCACAGCCATTGTCGTACTGCAAAGCTCACGTAGTACTCACAGAAAGGACTGACTGGCCTTATATATCATCTAGCCTGGGTGGTGGACCGTAAATCGTGGATCTTCCGCGTGGACAGAAAACATATCGGGTATCCCACAGTTGTTGTAACAGGTGTTAACAGTGCAGATGTATTGTTTGTCTTCGTGTTCGTTCCAGTTGTGTTATATGACTAATATGCGAATATGGTTGTGATATTTGCTTGCAGTCTAGGTTATTATTGCATGCCTTGATGCGAGATATTTGTTTCGCAATCTGGACGCATGTCAGGTAAGGTACATAGCATACACTGTTTGCGGGTATCAGAAACTTACTTAGTTTCCTATACTTGGCTGTCTACAATTCCTCTATGTTTAGATGAATTGAAAGGGCTAAACTGAGCAAAGGAACCGCCCGGGACGATGATTGATCAATGGATGAAACAAGCCCCAGATTAGGTACCCAGGCCCGGATTGGAACCCCGGACTTATGCCCCAGATTAAGTGCCCAGGCCCGGAATCAAACCCCGGACTTATGCCCCAGATTAAGTGCCCAGGCCCGGAATCAAACCCCGGACTTATGCCCCAGATGAAGTGCCCAGGCCCGGAATCAAACCCAGGACTTATGCCCCAGATGAAGTGCCCAGGCCCGGAATCAAACCCAGGACTTATGCCCCAGATTAAGTGCCCAGGCCCGGAATCAAACCCAGGACTTATGCCCCAGATGAAGTGCCCAGGCGCGGATTCAAACCCAGGACTCATGCCCCAGATTAAGTGCCCAGGCCCGGAATCAAACCCAGGACCTATGGGTTTGCGGTCTAGTGCGCTAACCACTACACCGGGCAACCCCACTCTATTCTATATGTTGATCCCAAGTACGCTTGGTAAGCAGGCTAATCCGCAGATCAACGGGTCGTGGGTTCGCGCCCTGGCACAAACATTTGGGCCATGTTTCATCCAATGTCATTGTCCCGGGAAGTATCCTGGTCCTGGTATATTGTCATGTGCAAGAAAGTGGCTTCAGCAGTTCCGGAGCGGGAACCGGCCAAAGAACATTGACAGTACTTTTGTAGGGCGAAGTAATGGTTGCAATGGCTAAAGAGCATTGTCATTACTTTTGTAAGGCAAATGTATGTTTTCTATGGCTAAACAACATTGACAGTATTTTTGTTAGGCGAAGTAATGTTTTCTGTAGCCAAAGAACATTGACAGTACTTATAAATATAGGGCAACGTAATATTTTATATGGCTCAGTAACATTGGCAGTACTTTCGAAGGGCGACAGTACTTATAATACGCCCTGGGTGTGACATGGTGACGTGCTTGTGCATACATTAATGTGTCCGCTGTACAGAATAAGGCAACATCTAGTGTTAAGCGGAGGTAAAATGCATGATGATCACCTGTTATTGCAGAATGTGCGTTTCTGTCTATATTATCCAAGGTGTTTCGGTCATATTTGTGTCCAATCGCGCCTGCCGGTGAGTGATAGGCCTGTATGTAGAATGGCGCATCGCAGTAGATATTATACGTGAGTAGTATGTGAGCTCTTCTTAAGCAACCGCTGGGGCGCTAAACGCGGTAGAACGAGCTGGACGCGCGCGTGGTACAGAATTTGCTGACGTCGCAGTAGATATTATACGTGAGTAGTATGTGAGATATTCTATAGCCACCACTGGCGCACGAAACGTGGAAAAACGAGCTGGACGCATGGTAAAGAATTTGCTATTTTATTTTTGTATGGAAAGAAATGCAACCTGGGTCCTATCATATCATATCCAGAGATGAAAGATCCGGAGAGAATGGGTGTTGTGGTGGGGTGGTGGTGGAGGGGGGTGGGGGCGGTAGTTTATAGACAGTCCGTCATACTCTTCTGATTTCAATGTACAGATTTATCGGTGTGCCATTGAAATAAAGCGTTAAAGTTGTTAACTGGTTGTTATGTTTAATTTAGACAGACAGCTAGATCTGCGAGAGTGGTCGTTGCATTTACCTTTGAAGCTGTTCTTACATCAATGGGATTCATGAGCACAAATTCAACACTTCTTAAATATTTCTTAAGGGGAAGTCCTTTTTATTGATATCCTTTTAGTAATTGTCACTTTTTAGGGTCCAAAGGGACTTTCAAGACCCGAAACCCAATATATTGTGCCATAAAACTAGAATTCCCGTTCAGTTTATTCCGGACCTCCTTTAAAGTCACTTGCTATTATCTCCTACGACTCGTTAAAACATGACGAAATAATCGACGTTCCGTAGCTTCCCGTTTGAAGAGCTGGTGAGAGGTGCTTTGATTTATAATATATGGAATAGCATTTTACCCTCAGGGAATCTTTTGTTACAGAGTTTTTAGCAAAATAAATAGCAGGACTACCTGACTATTCGCTTAGACATCAAAATGGAGCAGCACGAACTCTTCAAACGGGAATTACATTAATTTAGATCATTTGTAATGGTACTTCCAAATAAAAGTACATGTACATGTAACAGTTATCCTATTCTGACGGCACTGTATATATTGGGATTCAGGTGTTGTTCTCTTGTTTATATTCCACCTATGCCAGACTGCCAAATGGAATCTCTTAGCCTTGCCCGTAATATCAGTTTCCCACAGGTTTTCAACTTAGTTTTTGTGCTTCGCGATGCTTTATTATAAGTAGCAGTGCCGCGACGGAGTTCCGCGGTGTCCCGGGATAGACACGTTTGCCATATAACAGCCAAAACGGCGATGTTTATTAGGTTTCTGCATTTATAGAATGAAACAATCGGCTTGCTGCAAATTGTGATATATATGTCGCCTGGGCTTCGATTTAATGCCATGATGGCAAACAAATGTTACAGTTAAGAGTCGCCATGCACGAAAACATATTCGGAGGACAAAGTGATTATCAACCAGTTTAATCATTCGTTTATTCCCCATTTTTCTAGTTGCATATATTCATTCATGGTCACAAATACTCAGATTAGCGCAAAAATATGTTTGAAGAAAAAACACAAAAACTGCGAGGGGGCGTGACATCACCTTATGACGTCATATCCAAGAGCTACCGGTTGAAACTGTCTCCATGGACTGGGCTGCCCACAAAGATTCGGCGCTCACAGTATCATGGGAATCCCAATTATCGTCATCCTCAGTCAAGTGCTGCGGAACTGCATGCTTACGACGTTACCATGGCAACAGCGTTCCATCTGTCACGTGGTTTGGGATGAACGCGAACCGGTCCTGAAGACACATTTAACCGACTCTTCCAGACCAGCGTTACATAGATTGGTAAATAGTCAGATTGATAGTTTTATTAAAATCCGTGTTATATTATAGCACCATAGAGTTCGTGACGCGGGCGAACCGTTGATGGAAGATATTGAAGGACAGCGTATTACCTCTAATGGAACACAATGGAGTTCCCTCAACAGAAGAATTTGTTCAATGTGACACTGAGAATGGGAACGTTTACAGGCATACAAAAGGCACACATCAAGTAATCTATAAAATAAAGCTACTCGTCACATCATAAATATAAGATAAATATTTATAGCATATTCGTTAATATATTTAATTAATATATTTACAGTCTTGCAACGCACAATTATAATTATTGCCTTAACAGCTCTTAACATCAAAATTCCAGATCATTTGAAAGATCACCATAAGAATCTTATTTTCCTGACTCCGTGCAACACAAGCAACGCACAATATTACCGCATGACGCAGGAAAATGTCATGAAATTGTGTTCACCAACTCAAACTTAACACATTTAATGAAAATTCGCCAAACTTTCAATTGACCCCGCGCCAATCGAATAACCGTAAATTTGATGAAACGCTTCTTCTAAATGCGTCTGTTTACATTTAAACTTTGAAGGCACCGCAAACTCAATTCGAACATGTTCCACGCATTAAGAATTCGTCATTGCAACAATCATTGCATCAACGCCACTGAAGCAAAATCCAACAAAGCAACTGTGAACATACAACATAAACCCCCAGTAACACCACTTGTTGCTTACCTACACTACAAAGAAAACAATGAAAGCAGGTACCGCGAATATGCGCCACATACAACTGGAGGGGGCAAGGGGTATTTCTGTTCCTCATTTCACCGTGAACTGGGAATGAGCAAAATAAATCTTCGTGGACTGGGAATCGGATATTAGCCGCCCGTCGTGATCAATGCTTTTCATCAATCGTGAACTGAGAATTTTAATACGAAATGATCCTCCCCGACCCCCTATAGCTAAATCGAGTTGACACGACAAGTACATTTTGCACACCGAAGACAGGATAGTTGATTACGGGAACAAAAAACCTTGAAAAAAGTCCATTTGTCGTCAAGAAGAATCCTCACTATTGAGACTTCATTTGTTCAGAAAAAGTTATATCAAACCTACCGTGATTTGATACAGAATAAAATAATAGCATCTGTGCAATCAACACTTTGACAGCCACAAACCTTGGGACTGATCCATGGCGACAAGCGCCGTGACGTCATAACCCATACCAGTGACGTCATAGCGGACTAGTGTGTGCCTACCAGTATTCAAATCGATGACGTCACGACACAGATCAGTGACGTCATTAACTATTACGATGACGTCATCGCCCAGATCAGTGATGACGTCATAGCCGACTAGCCCGTGGCCAGTCCAATGACGTCATGGCCGCGTTGTTCTGTTGTGGCCATGACATCAGGGACGAGTTTGCTTTTAATGAATGTCTTTGCATAGATAGGTATGTTAAAACGAGGTGACGTCCCAGTATTTGGCAGTAGAATTAAGCAAACAACTAGCCAGAATGTGTTCAGGTCACTTAAAGTGAGCCGATGACTAGAAAAAAACAAGAAGCAAGCGGAGTAAAGAGATTCTTATCGACCTCACCAAAGTACATTTTCGCTCAGAAAAGTGACCCATAGACCTACGACTTGATCCGAAGACTGAATGTCGCTCATAGGCTACCGTACTCTCATGACAGACTTTATTAGTCTGAACGCACCCCGAAGACCGGTGCGCCAAGCGTAGGAATGTTTCACCAAAATACGCACCTCCGAGCTGATATCCCATAATATCCACAGCACGCAAGGGGGTGCCTGGGGCTGACTCCGGCTTGGTTCCGTTCAATGGCACATCACGAAGTAGGTTGGTTGGTTATCCAGGACGCTTTAAGCACTTTTGGTCATATCGCGTCAATGGGAGAAGGAAGGGAGAGTGGAGCCATGTCCCCGGGGGTAACCCCCTACTCTTTACGAATAAAGGCATGGGATCTTTATCCTGCGACCACACAGACACGGCCACAGCGGGGCTCGAACCACCGACCCACGTGCCGTTAGGCTCTCAGGTGACCAGAGCACTCAATGCGAGCGCTCTATCCCACTGAGCTGTCGCGCCGGCCCCTCACAAAGTAGGAATGGATCACACAATCAGCATATGACGCCATGGCCCAATCAGTAACCAGGGAAGTGCCATTTCTCGGGGCGTGTATCTCTCGCAGGGATCGCCCCTCTCCCAGACCTCGCTCTCCAAGCAACGTAACCCTCTCTGGATGTAATCTATGCGGACAGTTTTCGTCTGAAACATTTCACCTTCCATCGCTCTCACAATCCTGTGACTATAACATCCAGACGGCAAAGCTAGACGTGGGATTTCACAGAATGGCCAAAATACAGGGTTGCAGGAGGTTGTATCATAAGAAGTGCCATAGACATATACATATATATATATATATATACTCATTTAGATTTGAGACCCGCTTTAACGTAGCTGCCGACGCAAACAACTGGGAAGAGTGTGCCTGGCTTAATAAGTGGAAAGTCTCTAGATACTCAGTCCAGCAGAAAGACATTAAATCGATTCTTGAGGCGCCGCGCCATCAGAACCACCCCTAAAGCCCGGTAAATTATTCTTGTCGGTCGCAAGATTCATATCCACATGTATCCTTTCAACCGTCAGACTTCCATCTAAACTTCAGTAGAACCGCCGTTGCGTCATTATGCGGTGTGCATGAGCAGAACCCCGAAGCTCCGGCTGGTCGACTAATCGCTTTATATATATATATCACGCACTGGCGGTTCTACGGTACTTCGACAGCCGGCCTCTAAGAGCGTGGAACTGCACACCGCATTAAAAAAAAAGCAACGGCGGTTCTACGGGTTCCACAGATTGAGCCCGCATAAACGCATACAAAGCCCAACGGTTTACACATGTAACCACGGCTATATATTGCATCTCTAACCTGACAAAGCGACCATGAAAGCCCCGAAGACACACCCTAGCGCATTGCATCAAACCCGACAAGTAATACCTTGCCACCTCACACCCTTAATATTTCCCACCAATAACAACTTGGGTACGTAGTCCGTATAGTGCGTAAATAAAACCGCCATACGCAATCTCTAAACTACCTCTATAAACCCCTATACGTGCATGTTCAGGTACCCTATTCACACATCGAGATTGAATTTTATATCAGTTTATGTACAAAACCCTGATTTACGTCATAATCCGAGTACACTGTGCCTTGTCTACCTGCTAAGAGCGAGCTACGTATCCCCAGCTACACCGAGAACCATTTTATATATTCCCCCTGCGAGAGTCACGTGTCATCCCATGAGAACGTATAAGGCCACTATTTGTTGTTTTTCCCCCTTTCACGGTCGATCGAGCAACGAAACGAATGAACCACGTAGCAGTCAGCGGTGATGGGTATACACCTCAGACAGATGAAAGCACTTCGGGGTACACATTGTAAAACCTTTCAGGGAGATCAGTGGCCTATTTCAACAGCGATTCTGAACAGGTACGCGTCCTGCGTCATGTGTCGCATACGAATTTCAAACGACGCATTTCAGCTGTGAGGGGACGAGCTGTGAGGGGACATGGTGACGCATTGTAAATGTAGAGTGAGCAGACTCATTTAAATTTATGTCCCATAATGTTGAAGAGCTCTGGGACACTGGGACCCACCCACTGGCCTACCTATCAGAATCACTGAAGTATTTCACGTACATAGTTTAGCCGGCTACAGGGGCTTAGTCGGCTAAACTCGCCCATCATTTACAATGGTAACTTTAGCCGCGTGAAATACGCCACAAAACTTTCTATTTGGTGTCTTCGGGGATTGTCTCAGTTAGCTGCTGGAGGTCTCCACAGAGGCCAACAACTCTGGAGCGATAGTTGGGAGGGGAGGGGGCAGATCGTTGTCACCGCCGGTAGAGGGCGCGGCTGCCGGCGTCTGGGGTAGAGGAGCGCCCCTGGCGGTCATCTCGATACTCCCGAGGACAATCTTATCCGAGGCGGCGCGGTCGGCGGCAGATGTTTTGCACACGTCCCGCAAGTCACGGACCTGAGCTTCCAGTTCTCTGTGTGACAAGCGACGATGGAATATTAAGGGCACCGCCGAAAAAACTCTCTTCCATTTGGGTTGGGATTTTATTTTAAGATACTCTTGTAATATTAATGTAAACACTCCTACTAATATCGTCAATGTCAATTATAACATTAATAATACTTTAGCTCTACACACGGTAAATAAGTGTACTAACATCAAAACAGTCAATCATAACTAAAAAATCAAGTTCTTCATCCACCTTATTCTTAATAATATTAATAACGTATTAACATTATTATTATTTATTATTAATTTATGGGTCGTTACCATTGCAAATAACTAACATCTCATTAGAACATCAAGTCAGGGTTACGGCAATATACATTGGAGACAAGGAGGCTAATATAGAGTACGTAGCATAATATGATAGTCCTTCCAGGATGTAGCCACCTACTTCCACGCCTGTGACGAGCTCTGAACGGCCATCGTGTGGGCGCTGACCTCTTGTTGGAGGCCGGAAATCTCGCCTCGAAGTCCCGTCAACGTGGCTTGCAGAAAGCTTAATGGCCTACACAGCATAATGGACCAAAATGATGACATGTATTCTACCATCAGTAATAAAATAAGCGCAAAAAACGATAAAAGTATTATATTAATGAAGTCTTAACTTCATTGTCTTCATGTTCCTTGTCCGATATATATGTTAGAAAAATATTTCTTAAATTTATATAAATATATAATTTTCCATGACTGTCACTCTGCTACGGTTCTTAATTTTCTATCTGTTAAGTGCCAATGTAAGGTCAGCAAAACGAGACATCAAAATTGAGTAGCACGGGTAAATTCTGTACCGGAATGTAAATTCCCAAGTTGTATTATAGATTTGACTACGACGGTTTGGAGTAACATGTCTAAAGATGTTGTACTCACTTGCTCTGCACAGTAACTGGGGTCGTGTCCTGTAGGAGGCGCTCCAGAGCGGCAAGGTCAAAGGGCAGAGGTGGCGCCTCGAAGTCTGCCATCTCCTTGGTCTGGGACGCAATCAGCTTCAATGGACACACAAGGGTCACGTTAAAGCAGCCTACTTTACAACATGGTCACAACGGGGCGCGAACCATCGAGCCACGTGCCGTTAGGCTCTCAGGTGGCCAGAGCGCTGAACGCCAGCGCTCTAACCCACTGAGCTATGGGGGCGGCCCCCAGCAAATAAGTGAAAACATACATGATATAAACATCCCTTATTCAGATATTGATATCTCACTCTCTAAAGTCTTCGTGTTAAATAAATGTAATTGTTTTTTTACAATTTCAGTGTTAATTAAATAGTAAGGCGGCTTAATAAAGTGGTTTGTGGGGTGATACCTAAACTGAAATAATACCAGAGGGCAGAGTCTTTTGCCACCTTAATCGTTGGTACAGATGGGATTTTTATGGATTGGCGTTTTACGGCCACGTTTATGCACACATGGGGATCAATGCATACATGGGCTAAATGAGGGTCAGTGTATCCATGGGCAATAGGAAACAATAGAAAAATAAATATTGTTTACAAAAACATAAAAAACAGAATTCCTGGACGAGGAGATCAAAGGAGGAAAGAGCCATAGACCCAGGTGGGGTTTGAACCCCCAGCTTGTTGAGCTGTAGTTGAATACAAGGAGGAAGTTTCCGTGGTTACCAAGATGGCGGCGATCACACTTACCTTTGTGTGTTGGACGCTGGCCCGCAGCGCCCCCTTCAGGTCGGAGACTTTAGCCTGTAGCTGGATCTTCTCGGTCTTGGCGATCAGTAGATCCTCCCGGATCTGGCTCAGCTCCGTGGATGACGTCTGGATCAACAGGATCACAGGAGCAGATGCAAGAATGGTTCACAGATCCCAAGGTTGTTCAGAAATATTGGGGCAAAAATTAAAGCTTTTTGTCACTTTTGCACACATCAAGGCTAAATTAGGCGAAAATTCAATGGTGATGTTAACGGACACTTTATCGAATTTTTATTCACCTTTGTGACGGAGCTACCATTATGTAAAGTAACTTATGGATCAAAATCGTGGGGCTACAGCTTTAAGTCAATATTAAACCCCAACCTGCCTATAAAGTAACGTTATTGCGTCTGTCTGGTATTTCTTTCAAGCAGGCACACGAAAAGAAGTTAGTCTCCAAATTATTCAATCTAGAGGTAGTCGCACTCGGTTTTGTCTGTACGCTGACGGATCCTATATGAGGGTTCGGTATGACCGACCTGCAGTGTTTTGGTGAGCGTCCCGGTCTCCATGTTCTGGCGTTCCTCTACCACTCGCAGCTGCTCCTGAAGTGCCTCTATCTCAGCGGTCTTCTCTCCCACCAACCACTCCAGGCTCTGCCAACCAACGCAACCAAACATATGTCAAGGCGATGTATATATAGCAAAGTAACCTTTCAATTATTGTAATAATTTTAGGTTTAAAAATATTGTGATAATTATGAGTATTACATTCATATGGCATTAATCGCAGATCATGAGCCGGTAGCAGACCTGATTTTTTTTAAATTGCATTTTCACGCAGTTAAAACGATTATGGTAATAACAGAACCATATCTTACGCTACATTAAGTATTATGACTATTGCATCCATGCCAACCCCAGTAATAACTCAGAGCTCAGTAGCCGGCTCCTAATACACTGACACCATTTCCAGGAGCGAAATCCCCACCCAACCAGCCCCTTTCACACTCAGAACCCCCTCCCCACACACCCACCCACCTGTAAGCGTTCCGCCACGACGGGGTCCCTGGCCCGCCTCTCCTCCACCTCGCCGCGGTAGCCGTCGCGCTCATCCGACACCCCCTTCCTTCCCCTACCCCCTACTCCCCCCCCCCACCCTCACACACACCCACCTGTAAGCGTTCCGCCACGACGGGGTCCCTGGCCCGCCTCTCCTCCACCTCGCCGCGGTAGCCGTCACGCTCATCCGACACCCGCCTGAACTCCGTCGCCAAGCGCTCCAGCTCGGCTCGGTGCTTCTTGTCGCTCTCCCGCACCTTGTGTAGCTCCTCCCCCAGCGTGGCCACGTGCTCGGCCTGGCCACCCACCTCACCGGATATGACGTCATGGTCCCGCTGCAGACCCTCCAGCTGGCGTCGCACCTTCACGTGCGCTCCCTTCTCCGTCATCAGCTGCGCGGTGGCGGGGGGAGGGGGGTGGTTATATAGGTTGTATACTCAGGACGCTTTAACAACTTTTGGTCATATCGCGTCAATGGGAGAAGGAAAGGAGAGTGGAGCCATGTCCCCGGGGGTAACCCCCTACTCTTTGCGAAGAAGGACATGGGATCTTTATCCTGCGACCACACAGACATGGCCACAGCGGGGCTCCAACCACCGAGCCACGTGCCGTTAGGCTCTCAGGTGGCCAGAGCACTCAATGCGAGCGTTCTAACCCACTGAGCTATCGGGGCGGCCCCGCCAAGGTTTGTGGGGAGATAAAATACCGACATTACGCTCCATGAGATAAAACCCATTGATTCGAGAACTACATACCTCGCAGTGAAAAACCCTGATTTAAGGGTTGTGAAACTCTGAACTATAATACAAACCCAAAGGTGCGACAGACGCCGACCACACGGACCTGTTTCTTGGCGTCCTTGACGGCGCGTTTCTCCTGCTCCAGCGCCTCCTCCAGCTGCTCCACGCGCTCCCGGAGCTGGCCGGCCTCGCGCTCCCGTCGCTGGAGCTCGTCCTCCACGTGGGAACTCATCTGGACGGAGGAGGATTCGCTGCGGGCCAGCGCCGCCTCCAGGGAGCTCGTGTGGTCCTTCAGCGCCGAGTGGCTCTGCTGCACGCCTGCAGCAGAAATAAAGTTAAATATCAAAAATATCGTTTTGTAGTTTTTGTTTTTAATTAAAAAAAACATTTTTGAAGAAAAACATTTTTGAATTAAAATATTGTAAAAATTTGAATTCACTTGTTTTATAATTAACTTGTTTTTAATTACAATTTGTTCCAATTGACAAAATTTAGTTTAAAAAATAATTCACATATATTTAACTATTACTAATTAAACTATTTTTAATTACAATATTTGTAAATTAAAACATTTTTTATATTTAAAAATTAACGAAAAATGTATTTGTATTTAGTTTTATTTAATCACCAAATTTTATTAAATATAATAAAACTCTCCCCCCGCCCCCTCCCCGCCCAGCATGACCCCCTCTATCTCCTCCCCCCCATCGTCCCCGCTCTCACCTGCCAGCTTGCCCCTCTCCTTCTCCAGGTCGAGTTCCAGCTGCCTGAGTTGGTCCTCCCGCCCCCGGTGCCGCTCCAGCACCTCGCCGGCGGCCCGGAGCTCGGCCTCCAGGTCGGCAATGTGCTTCCTGTAAGCCTCCTCGTCCACCTCCCGCCGCTGGAAGACCTCCCGAACCTCAGACTCGATCGTCAGCTTCTCCTCCGTCACGGTCTTCAGCTCCAGGCGAATGAGCTGCCGACAAACAGACGCACTCACTTTAACGTTCAGATTGAGATTATAAAATCACGTATTTGTCAAAGCGGAGACATTTAATACACGACTTCCTTGTCAATTCTGATCCGAAGGTAGAGACAAAATAACCGCTTCCCACTGTTATCGAGACTGCTTAAATTGAATTTGAATTGAATTTAATTGAAGGTCGCATTTTCTGCGTGAATGAGGAGCGTTCATTTTCTCATAAACTTTGTACCGTGTCTGCACCCCCAACTTGTTACCTTAATATATATACACTACATTGGATTAGCAGTTAAACATAATTAATTACGCTAGTGGACTTGCCAATGAGGAAGAAAGAGCCACAGCGAGACCAGAAAAAAGGAAGTTTCCTTATGTATATACGGAGTTAAGTCAGAATTGAAAAGGCAGGTCAGAATTTGACAACCACACACGTATGAACATCAAACGGATAACGCCACGTTGACACCGTTGAGCAAGGTCAGAAGCATATATAAAGCAAATTGAGTAATTATTGATGTTGTCGGCCTCGTGTCACTGTATAACATTATGCTATGTATAATTGCATTTAACTATATTCATGTGTCATATATAGATTTCGTTGCTGAAGGAATAAAAACAAGAGAAACATGAGAAGAGCATGAGAATGAAGGGTGGGTGAGGATACTCTTGTCGTTGGCATATTACAGATCAAAATCCTGCAATTCTCAGAACAATTTAAAGTACGAAACGGCCAAAACGTAACACAAACTATGCCCTAGTAACAATTACATAGACATTTACGTTTACTAGCAACTACAGTTTAGTACGAAAAGGAAAGAACATCTTTCAAGTGAGGCAGGGAAATTCCTAGCCGAAACCCAAATCCATTTTTTACTGTGCAATAACATGTCAAATAGGCGTTCCATTGACGAAACGGGAATAAAACAAGTTTGGATTAATTCCTGGACCAGTACCTTGATTTCCAATTAACTAAATATCCAATTACGCCGCCTGGTAATAGCATTAAGATAATTCACTGTGATTGGTTCGCTGTGACCGTCCTGTACATATACCACTATCCTAAGACCATAAAATTGATATCAGACTGATATATATATGAGTAGCAATTGTGATCGCTCGTTACATACATTTAAAACTCTATTGCTAAGATATCATGTCGATATCGCTCTGCTAAATGTGCATAGCATACCTGAATCTCCTGTTGGAGCTGAGCCGTCTTCTCATCCAGGTCCAGAGAGAAGCGTCCCTGTACGGTGTGTAGCTCCTCCTCCAGCCTCGCTTTGGCCTCCTCGGCGGCCGCCAGCCTCTCTGTGACGTCATCCACGGAGTGTCGCAGACCCATGATCTCCTCTTTGTGTTCTTTGGTCGCCAGCTCGAGATTCTTCCCAAGGGCCAGCGCCTGGGAGATATCAATGTTAAGTTGGCACATTTTAATCCAGTCGAACCAGCGAAACCACGCTCGTATCTTGGGGTAAATGACCCCCATAGTGAGCGTGACGTTGGAGTATTTTTTCGACACATGTTAGCTAACAACATTTGCAAAGCAATAACTGCATGTCCTACTCCGTAATGAATAAAAAATATCTTTTCATCCCTTTCACGGCACAACATTTTGACCACAGAGAATTTGAGAATCACTGAGCATCTGGTACTGGAAGTACTTTGTTTAGATATTAGCAGACACTGGAAGTATCCGCAGTCAAAATATATTTATGTAACTTGTTTAGTTTAAAGTCTCTAGTATCGGTATATTCTGACGTTTAACGTTGTCTGTGCAAATTTTGCAATGTTCATGATCTTTAACAAGCAAAAATACTGGAACGAATGAACAATAATGTGATTTCCTTGCAGCATGTAAGACATTAAGTGTCTATGACTGTCATTTAGTAATTCAGGTATTAGCAATTACCGCTTCAATTTGCATCACACAGAGAGTCCGGACCAACGTTAAGCGTTTAGCGGGATCTCACCTTCGCCTTCTGCTTGGCAATCTCCTTGTGCGACTCCCGCTCCAGCTCGGCAACACGTGACCTCAGGTCGGTATTCTTCACCTGGAGCTGACTGAGCGTCTCCTGCTCGACGCGACTCCCCGCCAGCTCCACCTCCAGCCTCCCCCTCTCCTCCTCCACCTCCGTCAGCTGCAGCCGGAGCAGCGACACGGCGCTGGACTCCGACTGACTGACCTGAGCCAGCTTCTCCTGCAGCCCCGCCTTCTCTTCCTGCACGAGCCGCAGCTGCTGCTGAACCTCCTCCAGGTCCTTGGCCACGGAGTCGTGGGCGGACCGCGCCTCTTCCTGAAGCCGGTGTTTTTCCTGCTCCAACTGAGCCATTCGCTCCGTCAGATCTGTAATTCTCTGAGATTCGCTCGCGAGATCCGCGGACGTCACTTTCTTCTCGAAGTCGAGTTTCGCGTGGCGCACCTCCTGCAGTTGTTCGGTGAGCTGCGTCACGACTTTGTCCTCGGACGACTTCTGCTCGCTCAGTTGTCCTTTAAGGATACCATTCTCCCGCTTCAGATCTTTCACTTCGTTTCTCACCGCGGCGATATCCTCCGGGATCTCCAACAACCTGTTCTCCTGCTCGTGATCCAACGACTTCCTCACCTGGTCTCTCTCCGCCACCACCTCGTCCAGTCGTTGCCTCAGCTCAGCCATTTCCTTATCGTCGTCCGTTCGCGGCGACGTGGCCACCCCTAAAGACGTCAGGTCGCTGTGCAACTGGTTCCGTTCCAGCTGCAGCTGAGAGATTTGCTCCTCCACGGCGGAGAGTTTCTGGGCCAGTTCACCCTCTTGTCCTGTAGAGGCGTCAGCGCCGGTCGCGTCGACACGAACCACCTGCCAGGGCGGTCTGTCGGTTTTACTCGTTGCCTCGATGTGAGATTGCAGCTGCGCGTTCACCGCCTGCAGCTCGCTCATCTGACGCTCCAGCGTCTTGATATCCTTCACTTCCGCTTTGGTCTTCCCCAGCGCGGCGAGCAGAGCCTCGTTTTCATCTCGCAACGATTGCAACTCGCGCGATAATTCAGACTGGATTTTCGCGCCTTCCATTTGGGTTTCATCCGTCGTTCGCTTTGACATATCTACTTGTTGCTTTAGCTGTGCGTGGTTGGCTTCCGCGGCTGACCTCTGAGCGTGCAGCTCCTCCATTGCCACGGTAGTGCTGTGTTTCAACGCCTCCAGGTCCTTCTCCAAGGCAGCTTTGCTGGCTCGAAGGATCTGCATCTCCGCCTTTTGCATGTCCACCTCCTTATGCAAGCCATGGACCTCAGGCACTTCGTCTTCGCCATAGAACAGACCAGGATCAGTCTGAGACCCGCTAGATCTTCCTTTCTCCTTCATCATCACCGTGGTTGCCTGAGTTTTGCTGAGTCGTTCGTGTTCCACATTCCGCTCCTCCAGCTTTGTCCTGAGTGAATTCCTGTCCGCCTGTAGCTCAACCAAATCTTCTTGTTTCTTACTCAGATCCTGCTTCATGTGTTTGAAGCTCTTCTCCACTTTGCTCATATCTTCCTTCAGCGTTTGTAGGGCGAGGTCGAAGGCTTTCTTCTCTTCCCTGGCGGCGGAGAGCTCCACTTCCAACCCGGATTTGTCCTCCTTCAGCTTGGCGATGTCGTTCTCGAGTCCCTGCATGGCGAGTTCCGTCTGCTTGAGCTGGACCTCGGCGTCCACGGCTTTCCGGTCGACGGACTCGATGGTCTTATCCCGCTCCAGGATGCTCTCCTGAGCCATGGTCAGCCTCTTCACCAGCTGGGCCTGCTCGTGTTCCATCACCGAGATGTGCGCCTGCCGCCGGCGCAGCTCGTTCTGGGCGCGCTTCACCTCCTGAGCCATCTCGCCCGAGAGCTCCTCCTTGCCTCGCTCCAGCCGCGCCTGCAGCATGGCCTCCACCGAATCCTTCTGGTGCTGGATCTGCGCGAAACTCGCTTCCCGGTCCATCATTTGGGACTCGATGGCCTCCAGGTGTCGCGCCAGTCGCTCTTTCTCCATCAGCGCCCTTTGCTCGGCCTCAGTCAGCTGCTTCTTGGCCCGCACGTTGTCCACCTTGAGCCGCTCGATCATGGTCGACTGCGCGATCATCTCGCCCTTGACCTTCGTCATGTCCTTCTGGAGTTGCGCCTTGGATTCCTGCACCAGCTGCAGCTGATCCTGGTACCACGACTTGGCCATGGCCAGGGACTTCAGCTCGCTCATCAGGGAGCGGATCTCGCCCTCCGCCAGGATCTTGTTCTGGTTGCTCGTCTGGAAATCCACGTACAGCTCGGCGATTTTCCCCTTCATATCCTGAACGGTCACGTCCTTCGTCTGGATCTCCCGCTTTAGATCTTTGATCTTAGCCTGGAGCTTATCCTCCCCCTCCTTGGCCAGCTTTAAATCCTCATCCAGAGTCTTCAAATCCGAGTCCTTGTCTTCCAGAAGCTTGCGCGCGTCCATGATAACCAGCTCCAGACGGCCGCGGTTGGATCTCAGGGTCTCCATGTCGGCTATGGACGCGTCCCGCTCGGTCTGGATAGCGCGCGCCGAGGACTCCCCGACCTTGACCTGTTGCTGAAGGGCTCCGACCTGCGCCTGAAGCTCGGCGCGTTCCTTGATCACGGACCTCGTTTCCGCTTCCAGAACCTCGATCTGGCCCTCGAGCTTGGCCTTCGCGCGTAGCGCTCTATCCAGCTCCCCCGTCAGATAATCCGACGTCCCGTGGTCGACTTCGGAACTTAAATCCAGGCGGGGGACTTCCCCGAATTCCGGGCGTTCCTTGACAACCTCAACGGTCCGGATAACATTGGTCTTGATGTCCACAATCCGTTCCTTGTGAGAGGAAACTTGGGTTTGTAACTGCACGTTGCCCTCGCGGTACGATCCCTCCGTTGTTCTTGTCGCAGTCTGAGTCTGTCTGATGACGTTGCGTTGAGTATTTTGAGACGTCACTTCCGCCGGAAGCGTCGTCGAGGTCTGTCGCACAGGTGTGGAAGTAGTCATGCCGGGAACATCAACGCTGGAGGCGTCCGTGATGGAATCATCGCTCTCCCGCCTCGGGCTAACGGCGGCACCGGGGATCAACCCACGACTATGTTGGGCGGTGTGGAAAGCGCCGCGCTCGGGACTGCTCTTCGCCACCTTCACGCTGGGGTCGCTGGACGCGGAGGTGACCTTCCGTTGAGAACGCGGGTCTTGTGGCATTTGCGTTTCCCCCACGTCATCTCTAGGTGCCGCATTTGGCGCATGCGCCGAGCCATCGACGACGGGTGCGACGGCCCCGGCGAGAGATACATCCGGGGCCTCGGCTTCCCGGAAGTGGCTCGGACCAGACGCATGCGCATGTTCAATGGCGTCTCCGCCGGCGTTAGGCGTCGGTGACCCCTTGCCCTGACGTTGATCCTGACCTTGACCCTGACCCTGACCTTCGCGCTCTTCACCGCCGCCCTTGGCGGGGGGTTTCCCCCGGGGATTTGTCCCGGGTTTCCGTGACGAGAACCACGACGACGATGACGCCTTCTCCACAGTCGTCGTGATCCGCTCCTTCGGGACCCGGATCAGGTGCTTCTGCTGAGACGAGGACCTGTCCGACTGAGAGCTGCTCTCGCTACCGGAGCGCCCTCTGACGGGAGCGTCTCCGGCCGACAGTCCGGGCGGCGCGCCGTCATCACTCGATGGGATAACCCCGTTGCCGACCACGCTATTCACGCCGTTGCTCGTCACGTCCTTCCGGTGACCTTGACCTTGGCCGGGCAGATCCCCGGGCGTTTCTCGCGGTTGCCATGGTAACCCGTCCTCATCGTGTTGAACCATGGATATTAGCAGACTTCCTTCCTCATCTTTCGAGATGTCTTCCGAATACGGGACCTGCAAATAAAGTTTTAAGGGAGTTGGTTAGATCCAAAATCCGAAAGCGAATGAACGGTAGAGACAAATCGAGAATCACTATCGCACAAATTCTCAAGGGTCCGGATGTGGAGGTAATAACGATCGACAACAATTTATATCACTTTTTTAACAACCTAAACGCCGTGCCTTACCGGACTATCAACTGTATCCTTTCGGTCTTGACCTTTCATTTTTCTCCGGGTCTCCGCTATGACCCTCGCAACTTCATCTGCTGAAGCCGGTGTAACGCTTGAGTTTCCTTAAAGTATATGAAGTAGCCTTATAAGACACGTTCATTATACGTGATACGACCTTGGTTGGTTGGTTGGTTACTCAGGACGCTTTAACCACTTTTGGTCATATCGCGTCAATGGGAGAAGGAAGGGAGAGCGGAGCCATGTCTCCGGGGGTAATCCCCTACTCTTTGCAAAGAAAGATATGGGATCTTTATCCTGCGACCACACAGACATGGCCACAGCAGGGCTCGAACCATCGATCCATGCGCCGTTAGGCTCTCAGGTGACCAGAGCACTCAATGCGAGCGCTCTAGCCCACTGAGCTATCCCGCCGGGCCCTGATACGACCTTGGTCGTTTGTGTAGGGACGGGAGGAGCTTTAGATACGACCTCATCGACAGGTCCCACGGAAGTCATACTACATGCCATGTACTACATTAATAATAGGATTTTTTCATATAAAACATTACATTACATTTTCCATCGCAAACTAAGAAGAAGCAGTCCGTATATGCTGCTGCAAGACAGAAAAAATCAAAAAGAAATCAACAAAGAAAAAATATTACTAAGAAAATTTTAAAACAACAACATTTTAATAATGCCGTACACAGCTGTTTTATCACTCAAATAATGTTATGCTAAAAAGGTATACAGGCTATAAATTGTATCCTGTATTCGGACCTACATGACGTATTACTGTCACAGTACATCACAGTAGGGCAAATCAGTTTCTATTATACAAACCAAACAGGTGTTTACTAACCAAATTGCACAGGCGTCTAAGGTTGGTTGGTTATTCAGGACGCTTTAACCACTTTTGGTCATATCGCGTCAAATGGGGGAAGGAAGGGAGAGTGGAGTCATAGCCCCGGGGGTAACCCCCTAATCTTTGCGAAGAAAGACATAGGATCTTTATCATGCGACCATACAGGCATGGCCACAGCGGGGCTCAAACCATCTATCTACGTGCCGCTAGGCTCTCAGGTGACCAGAGCACTCAATGCGAGCGCTCTAGCCCACTGAGCTGTCGCGCCGGCCCCCCAGGCATCTAAGAGCTTGCATGGAAGCTGTCACGCACAATAAGATTCTAACGCAAATTTCAGTTTTATTAAAGTCACTCATACAGAAAGTTTCTCTCTAAATAATGAATTTCGGATTGTTTCGTAAAATTGACCTGGCAGTATTGTTCAATCTGTTTCATTTTTAACACTAGGAATTGTGAACATTCTCATATTGAATTTGTCGCCTTTAAGTGGCAAAAAGATAGCTTAATGACGCAGTATATAAGAACGTCAGTTTTTCACGCACTCGTCACTAAAAGCATCTTCCTCTTAGTTCTTGTTAACTACAGCATGTCGTTATGCGAGAGGGACATCACTACATGATTTAAACCTGACTGATATAAAATGTTATTCATGAGAAACATTGCTATAAGAGCGGCTGTAAGATTTAACGACCGAACAAACGTATATATATTATATACAGATATGCAAAATCGACATACAGGATATCTTTCAAACCGTCAGAACTAAACTACCGTAGAACCGCCATTGCGTGTTCATGCGGTGTCCGTGGCTATTTATAGCAATGATTCAGCACGCACTGGCGGTTCTACGGTTCTCAGGCAGCCAACCTCCCGGGGCCTACAATCAGGTAACTGCGCTTCAAAGGTTATGTCTCGCATCGTTGTGATTGTGGCATCATGGCTCCAGGAGATATCATACCCGATGGCAGGACGGCCGTCTCACAGACTCACCAATGACAGATTTCTGCAGCGCCAGAGCCTCCACGGTTTCCGTGAAAGCATCGAAGGAGTCCCCAGTGGGGTCAAGGGTCATGCTCTTTTCGGTGCGGTGGTAGTCGGACACCTGGAAGTGACATGAGGGAAATGGTTTTAGGCCACTTGAGTGCAAAAAAGGGCCCAGCTGATTAGGTGCCCAGGCCCGCCTGGATTCGACCTCAGGTACTATTGATATGTCGCCTAGTCAGTACGCTACCCACTACATGCACGTAGCGCGTTCGGCTATTGTCGAGTGTGGGACACAATGAGGCGAGTTTCCCTGACTTAAGGTAAGCCACCCATAATAGCAAGGTAAAAGAACTCTGTATTTGTGATTATTTTATGAAAGTATACCCAATTACACACCTTCTGGTGAATTTTTAGGATATATTACCTTTCCGTTAAAAAAATATTCTCCATTTTCCAAGCATACCCCCATTTCACAAAATGACCAAAACTTGACACCTACCACGAATATGTAATTTTGCTACAATTCAGCTCAATATTAGGTCATTATCATCAGTAATAGCTCGTTGGAAAGCTCAAACCTAGTGCAATACAGGAATGATATTCAACAATGTAAATAGTAGCCACAAAAAATAACAGAATGGCAATAATAAAGTTCAGTTATGCAAAAACAGGACCGTTTTTGTCAACATTCGAAATCACCACCTTCACAAAATTGACTATAATTTCATCAAAAATGAAAATCTTGACACCAAACTACGTTTAAAAACTTCTAAAAACATAGTTCTTGTAACAACAAAAGAGAAAAATATAGGTAGCCTTGCAAATTTCCCGAGAAACAAGTCCTGAAACTTGAAAATGTTATTTCAGAAATATTTTTTGAAGCAGCTTATTTCACACCAATTATCAGTAGTTTACGCCTTGTGCTCACATTTTAATAAATCTGGTTGTATATAATGGTCTCCGATATAATTATGATCTACACGAATGTTTTCTGAACTATTTACACGTTTTCTCTATGTTTTTTTCTTGAATATTCGGAATTTATCACGAAAAGCCATTCTTGGGGAAATACCCTGTGAATGACGTCACGAATTGGGGATTCCCTGTGAATGACGTAACGAGTTAGGGATTCCCCTTTCACTGACACCCGCCGATGTTTGTCGATGTTTACCGAGGTCTTTTCTAAATAGCCGAAGCTTATTATACGATGCTCTATGCATTTTACCTATGTCACCACTTCTTTTGCTATTTTGTTCGTGCTTTGTTTCATTAGGACTGCGTAAAATCTCAGGGCTACAGCCCGCCGATGTTTGCCGATGTTTACCGAGGCTCATTATGGGTGGCTTACCTTAACACTAATTTCTTATTCATTTATTATCAACAAAGCAAAATACGGAACAAATTACGTTAGTGGATTTAGTAAAAGAGAGTGACCTCATCCAACACAATATCGATACAGACCGTACACTAGACGTGATAATAACTGAATAATTGTGTACAAGCATAATGTGTCGGTGTCATATATACAAAGTAACGATATAGGAGCGCGACAGGACGTCGCATTTCCATTATGGTTGGTTGGTTGCATATTCAGGACGCTTAAACCACGTTTGGTCATATCGCGCCAATGGAAGAAGGAAGAGAGTGTGGAGCCATGTCCCCGGGGGCAACCCCCTACTCTTTGCGAACAAAGAAAAGAGAACTTTATCCTGCGACCGAACAGACATGGTCACAGCGGGGCTCGAACCAGCGATCCACGTGCCGTTAGGCTCTCAGGTGGTCAGCGCGCTCAAGGCGAGCGCTCTAACTCACTGAACTACCGGGCCGGCCCCCACGTGTCGATGTAGACCGTACAGTTGAGAATGTTCTATGGTTTCTTACCTGTTTTCCCCCATCCTTGGTTACACTCTCGCGCACCACCGGGGGCACTGAAAGAAAGAGAGAGAAACACCATCATGCAAGTGAAAAGTTTGTGTTTTAGGACGCTTTAATGCACATGGCGGCTAAAAATTGGGCCGGGATGATGGATGAAATGAGGTTGGATGCACCAAGGCCCTATATACATGCATAGGTGCCAAGTTTTGTACCCACGATCTGTTAATCCACAGCTCAGCCTGCTTACCAACCGAGCTTCGGAGGGCCCTCTCATAAAGTACGCGCAGGGTTTCCCAGCATATCGATATCTGAAAGCCCATGCATCTAAACAAGGCCAACAAATTTGGCGTTTCTTTAAGTAGCGCCCAATTCAGTTCTCTTAATTTGAATTAGGTCATAGTTATTGAGAGTATAGTCTTATCTAGAGTTGAGTAGACAAACCATATGGGATAAGGAAGGACACGCAATACAACATAATATAATAGCTATATATATCACATATATTGCAGAGCATGCAATGCCAGCCTTAAGAAAAATCCCGGAAGGTAAGCATCACTTATGAAAATCAGTCATAATAATGGAATGAAATAACTTATCTATAGCCAGAAATGAGTATTTACCAACAATCAGAATAAATAATTTAACATACTTGTAATTCGAAATACAAAAATATTTAAGCATCAAGCACAACATTTTTCTCCGCAAATGTGCCCTCTTTCACCCAAATTTATATTAAACACCATCAAGGGAGAAAGTTATTCAGATAAATTGGTTTCCCCAGTTTAATCTTCAACCTGACTTATCGGTAATAGTAATATAATAAGTAGCACAGATGAGCACACTTAAGTACCTGGATAAGCGTGGTTCCCGGCAAGCTGCGGGGAGTCGTATTTGTAAGGCTGGGCCTGGTTAACATAGGCATCTGTGTAATAGTTTTGCAGGAAGTGATCGCGACTCTCTTCCTGAATGTACTCGCCGAGACTGGACACATGACCTTCACCTGAAGTGTCTTGCAAAATACGAACAAGACATGTCATTCACTTAGTGGCAAAAAATGCGACCATTCGCGAGCTTCAAGGGCAAAGTAAGAAACAGTAGCGGAGGTAAGATCGAAGCGAAGCGGAAGTTGCAAGATAGGTCTTTGGCATATAACGGGCGCTCGCTATGGGGAATAGAGCAGGTTGAGAGTTTGCCAAAATACTTTCTCAATAAGTCATCATGGTTCTCTTTCGGTACCATGGTCTGTTTTAGGTACCACAGCCTATATGTCCGGTACCATGGTCTATTTTACGTACCATGTCTATTTTAGGTCCCATGGTTTATTTTAGGTCCCATGGTCTATTTTAGGTACTGGTAATAATAGCCTATGTCCGGTACCATGATCTACTTTAGGTACCATAGTCTATGTCCAGTACCATGGTTTTACTTTAGGTACCATAGTCTATGTCCGGTACCATGGTCTACTTTAGGTACCATAGTCTATGTCCGGTACCATGGTCTACTTTAGGTACCTTAGTCTATGTCCGGTACCATGGTCTACTTTAGGTACCATAGTCTATGTCCGGTACCATGGTCTACTTTAGGTACCATAGCCTATGTCCGGTACCATGGTCTACTTCAGGTACCATAGCCTGTGTCCGGTACCATGGTCTATTTTAGGTACCATAGTCTATGTCCGGTACCATAGTCTATGTCTGGTACCATGGTCTACTTTAGGTACCATAGTCTATGTCCGGTACCATGGTCTACTTTAGGTACCATAGTCTATGTCCGGTACCATAGTCTATGTCTGGTACCATGGTCTACTTTAGGTACCATAGTCTATGTCCGGTACCATAGTCTATGTCTGGTACCATGGTCTACTTTAGGTACCATAGTCTATGTCCGGTACCATGGTCTACTTTAGGTACCATAGCCTATGTCCGGTACCATGGTCTACTTCAGGTACCATAGCCTATGTCCGGTACCATGGTCTACTTTAGGTACCATAGTCTATGTCCGGTACCATAGTCTATGTCTGGTACCATGGTCTACTTTAGGTACCATAGTCTATGTCCGGTACCATGGTCTACTTTAGTTACCATAGTCTATGTCCGGTACCATAGTCTATGTCCGGTACCATGGTCTACTTTAGGTACCATAGTCTATGTCCGGTACCATGGTCTACTTTAGGTACCATAGCCTATGTCCGGTACCATGGTCTACTTCAGGTACCATAGCCTATGTCCGGTACCATGGTCTACTTTAGGTACCATAGTCTATGTCCGGTACCATGGTCTACTTCAGGTACCATAGCCTATGTCCGGTACCATGGTCTACTTTAGGTACCATAGTCTATGTCCGGTACCATGGTCTACTTTAGGTACCATAGTCTATGTCCGGTACCATAGTCTATGTCTGGTACCATGGTCTACTTTAGGTACCATAGTCTATGTCCGGTACCACAGTCCGTTTCCGATACAATGATCCATAATCAGGTTTCTCTGCTTAGATTTAGTGAAATCCCTTTTAGGGTGTCTACGTGCGTATACAGACTGGTACTTTACTCAACAAGATGACAATGAGGCCCGATATTGACCAGTGAACTTTTTAATTTGTAATTATACATCAATCTACCGAACTATATCTGTCCGAGACACCCACAGCTTTTAGTGGCTTGAGCACTTTCTCAAGGGCAAGCAAGATTGACCGAAAATATTATGTTGTTATAATATTAAATACAATAAAAATAATAAATACAAGTAATATACACTAGACAATTATGATAGTCCCATCCACCTCTTGTTCATTTCAGTACAGGATAATTGGACATAGAAAACTATTTTGATCAGATTTTCTGTCATAACTACCGGTAACATTGTACTTGGGTTGGGAGGCATAACTATATTATTAAAAAGGGCGGGATAGACATTGCTTTATAATTCCATCACCATTGGTCTAATATATATATATATATCTAGGAACAAACATTAAATGCAACATGGTAGAAAACATTTTCCACAATAACGAACATAATTTGTTCATTATATTTACACCTACATTCTTCACCGTGTGTAGGATAGGCCAGGATGGAAAAAATATTGAGAATTTCACAAACAGTACTAAAGTATTGATACAAGTAACATGAAGTTTGTCACATATCAGTGAAGGACCTTGCACCGAGCATGATTAAAGACTCTAACATGCCTAGGGAGGAGAACCAGGAAACACAATATAACAATGATCACATGTATCAACATGTATCCTCAGTACATTAACCTTCCTACCTTCGGTAATGGAAGCAAGTGCTCTCTCTGAAAAGGTCAGGACACTTGTATCGCCAAAAATGGATCTAAAATTCTCACAATAAATTTTATTGTTCGAAAAACTATCATTTCTAATCTACCCAGTAACTCAAAATAACAAATTCTCAGACAGCTTAAGTTAGCTTAAACAGTTTTGAACTAACTAACTATCTCTGTGAGGAAGTCACAACTGCCGGAAACAAGTGTAACATAGTGAAAGGCTTACAAGGAGATTATCATCACAAGTGCCTTTACTTAATATCCATTTGATGACTATATACTTACTTGGACTCTGTTTTAGAATTCTTGCTTTGACCGGGATGCCTTCGCGGTCTTCTTCTTTGAAGTCAGAGTCATACGACACCAGATTATTGAAGGAGCTGAGGGAATCTCCCTCACTTAAATCCTTCTCTTCGAAGTTGACCTGGCTCACTGAGAGCTCAAACGGCTCCATTTTGGTATGTTGTTATATCTCTCAACTCTTCACGAAAGGCATTATTCTCCAACCTGAAATCATATGTTGACACAGGTAAACAAAAGGTGTATCTCAGACTACTGTGTGGGTATGTAGGGTGATTTCAGTCGAGAAAGAGACCATCAGTAAGTAGAAGTAGCGATATCATTTCATAAAATGGTAATAAAGCCACTCCTGTGCACCTGAAGACTGCACTCGACCAAGAATCATTTCAGAAAAACATTTGCTCAGTTGAAAAATGCCCAACATGGCCCAGGTTGTAAACTCATGACCAGCTGATCAGCAGCCCAGCTAGCTTAAGACTGAGGCTTCCTTGCTCTTAAGGCTTAGGATAATGTTGCACCTTGCACCCAAACCTTGATGTCTCCCCAAAAGTAATCTGGATCTTCGCCTTTAACATGATAGTATATAGTATAGGAAGTTCCTATACTATATACCAGTACTATCATTAGGTTCTTAGGTTCCTAAACTAAGAACCTTTCTGAGAAGATCAGCAATATGACCAAACTCTAGGCATGACATGATACACCATACAATATGTATCATGATACATATCAAATGAAACTAAAACTGTTCTACACTGGGAAAATTAGAATGAAATCCACTGTATATGGTCTAAAAGTCTATAAAAATGGCTCACATTATTGCCGTTGGTATCCTAGTTATAGAATCAGCCTGCATGGATGCAATGCACAGCAAGGGAGCACATTGGCGCAAATGTCCATTTAAGCACTAGTGCCAAGATAGCAGCAGGGCTTGATTAACACCAACTCCTAACATGTACTTGTCCCTCACTTTCAATTTTTACTTGTCCCACTTGATATTAACTTGCCCTCCCCTGCCCCTCCCACAAAATAGTGTTATCTTAAAGAACCACTGCCACGATTGCAACTACTATTGTGAAAGTGATCATGGTAGTCCTCCAGGACCTGGTTTTGTCGGGCAGGCTCGCGCTAGGATATTTTTTTCATTAGCCAATTTGGCTAATCCCGTGGAAAAACATTAGCCAAAATTAGCCAAATATATTGGTTATAAATTGGTTATAAATCTCATAATTGGAGATGAATGTAGTAGATCTACCATGTGATGTGTTTTCCAGGCACATCTATGCCTCGATAGCCAGAGGAACAGTTGATAAATGGGGTTAAACACTCATAAAACATGAATAAAAATGTGTTTGTAGTTGAAATTTTATATTCGCCATTTTGGCGAGTGTCCAGGAAGTTCTTATCGCCAAATCCCGAATTTTCTCGCCAAATGGCTATTGGCGAATGCTAACGCGAGCCCAGTAGTCAATTTTGAAACAAGCGTTAAAAATAAGTGTCTCGCCAGTTTTTTTACTACCCAGATACGTTATTGCTAACCAAATGGATGATACAAATGGCATCAGTATACATTCCAGGCCTGTACCTAATCCTTACTTTCTTACTTTTTCATCATTGGCCCTATTTATCCTGATTTTCTTGTGAGGGGTTAATCACAGGCCTGCTATTCCTTTCCAAATGATCCTGCATAACTGCACATAAAATTTTTAAATGACACATTTTATTGAGCTGAGGGACATGGTGGCGCATTATAAGTATATAGTGTGCAGACGATGATGTCTCATCATCAAGTTATGCCAGGGGTGGAGCCACCTGAGTGGACCCAGCCTAGAGTTTCTGACAGGCAGGCCAGTTCCAAGCCTGCATGTTCGTAGTAGCGATACCCTGGAGATATAAGTTGAAGTGAAGTCGTTTGGTCATCTGTGAAAATATTGATTTATGCAGTCATTGATCTTGCCTAAATGAGTGCTAATCTTATCTCCCAATGCTTCCATTTATATCAATGAAGAAAACTGCTATTTCAAAATATGGCTGACAAGTGATTGTCTAATTTAGTCAAGATGGGAAAATAAGTTTCTTGAACAGTAAACCAGAGTGATGAGTTCAGACGTTACTTGTCATCTATCTTGTTTTTAGACTATGTCAAGCTATATGAACACGATAGCCAAGACCACAGGCACAGTAAATCAGTGGAGTGTGGGGGGATGTGAGATTTAATGTGCATGTGGCCAAGACAGTCATCGACACTTGATAACAGTACAGCTCCATTTTTAAATTAGGTCATACATCATCAAATATCATAACATGGTGTGACTGTAAGTAAGACAGTCTAGCATATGACATGTAATATGAGTGATCAGCGACCGTGGGCACATTTCTTTGGCAACCTGGGTGTATCCCCACAATAGACCGAATATGTATATTACGCATCAGTAAACTGCCCGACATTTCTTTCACCCAGGTATGGGTACATGCATAGCCATTCGGAATGCTGATGGGCCCTGCTCAAAACAGCACTGGCCATTCGGGAGAAGATGGCAGCGGATTGAAAGGTGATGAGGTCCCCCTATAAGCCCCTATGACATATTTCTTTGGACCAGGTTTGGTACCCGGCCCGGGACCCGCAACACGGTGCACATAGCCATAGGCTATGTGCACTGGATGTGAACCGGGTATGCATTTCATTGGAATAGGCATATCCCTGTCGGCACACCCGGAAGTTCCCTGTCACGTGTTGCGGGTCCCGGGCCGGGTACCAAACCTGGTCCAACGAAAAACGCGCCCTGTGGTGGCTTGACAGCTTGATGCGGGATGCGGTACCGTATGTCATGAGGGCGGTGGGGCGGTGCCGTAATAAAGTAGCGATAATAGGAGAAACTCAGGACACACCCTGTTGCCATCAAAATAAGGACACAAATTAGTATAACATATGTTCAGAAACAATACACATATCAAACACTTCGATCGTACGACAACATAAACAGACCATTGCGCGATTTTTCTGTCTCTACAATCAAAACACTGTATCAAAACAAACAACCGAGAGGCGATCTCGTCGCCACCTCAACATCTCGCGGACATCTCTCGAGAGAATGTGAAGGTGTATAAGTACGGCGCCCTCTGGCGGGAGAGTGCATGGTACATCGGAGAGACGCGGGAACCAACAGACATGTGGCACGGGAGGCGCGGGTTGGGGCTACTTGTCGCATTTTGTGTCATATTCATCATCTCTTATTGTCTTTCGAGTTCACCTTCCGACTGATACTTTGGCAACACTTGCCTGCCGACTTCTATGCGGCTGCATTTTTAGTCTAGTAGACAACATTCATAACATTGCATTTGCAAGTGCTAAATTGTGCATAGCGTGATCTACAAATCGCATGTTGCGAATGGGATTTGCCAAGCACGCTAACAGCAATTAAGCTTAGTGGCATTCTATTATATTTGATAACTTAATTGATAATATCAATTCTGGTTTGATAGCCGACGACGACTAGGTGTGTCGGGTCAGTCAACTGTATTATATCGATGTCCTCTATCTTCCCGCATTTTGCTGATTTCCACAGTATCTCGGGACACTTAATATATAGGGCTATAAAGTCTCGTTCGCTTAGACTTCCGGTTTACTCATTTTGGGGACAAACAAACGAAGCACGTGTTCGGAACGAGTTAGAATCTCTGCGCACAATGGTATCCTGACTATCTGTGACGTAGACGTGACATGTATGTTACGCAAAGAGAGAGACTAGGAATCAGACTACCTGCGCAAAAACCAGGCGCCGAGGGGTGGGTCCATTGCGGAAGGCCTAGCGCTATGATTAAGAATATTTAAGAAATATAGCTTCACAAAATGGATAGATGACATATTTTTTATTCGTTTGCGCCATCACAATGACGAATATTTGTTACGACGGGACAATACGACTGAGAAACTAACGTTTTTTTGCGTTTCCTACGAAAACGAGGCATTATGACGTCACACGGATTCTCCCCGGTGACAACGTTGGCGCAACGCTTCAAACAGAAAACTTACAAAAATGAAGAAACTTGGTCTTTTCGTGATCCAAAGGTGATACGAAAACATCCAACTGCTCTTATTTTATCTTTACCATGTGGTTTAATGACGCACCCGTGTGTTGTTACTCCATGCACTGCACATCTTGACAGCGGAATGGTTAAGTCGATCACTTGCTCTCGCCATTGTTGTTACCGCGGAGGCACGCGAAACTCTGTGACGTCACTCGCTGTTTGGTGAACTTGCGAAAGCCCCGGTGCACGGCTAAATTTAGAACGTTATTTTTAGCTTTCGACTGTTTTGAAGACAGATTTTTCCTTGTATATTCCCAAAGTTCTGCGCTTCATCGCCTCCAAATATTTTAACGTATATCTCCCATAGCCATGTTTAGTGAAATGGTACTCATAGTCTTTAGAATAAACCTGGAAATAAATTGACTTATAGCTGCCTATACTTCAACATGGAGCACGTGTGTTTGTTTGTCCCCAAAACTGAAGTCTCGCGGCCCGATCGCGAGAACTGTATAGCCCTATTGCTTAATTCGGATGTTCAGAAAACATATTATCTAGACCTATACTGATTCCGAAACTAATTGTAATCTAAATATACCAAGTGACACGGTAGATGTTTAACTGAGTATTGCAGCCGTAAAGATACACGACGAGGCATAGTCTATATACGACTCTTTCTTTCAATGCTTTTTGTGTGTATTTCCGTTAGCCATGCAGCAACCAACCAACCAACAACATATGACAATTGCACAACGATGAAGTATATGATGCCAGCAGTTCCATAAATTTGAACAAATCTAAAAAGGATATATATTCTACTCATAAACAGCATAAATATGTCTCACATGGCATGTGGCTTCTCGCGTCTCCAGTGTCCCGTGTCTAATTGCGCTCTTTACTCCAACGACTCCGGTCCCTCGTCAAAAACAACTTCGTGAGGCGGGAGCGTCGAGTGGGGTGAAGCGATGAAACCGTGACTTGGTGAAGATGGCAGCCGTATTCAGCTCGAGCTTGTTTGTCGTCGTAGTGGGCATTCATATGCAGATTAGTAGATGTAATGGACGACGTGTCAGTGAAAACGTAAATACAAATATTTACTGAGATCAATCACAGTGGCAGTGAAAGAAAAGTGCTCGACAAATTCGCTGTGCCGGTGCACCCCCCCCCCCCCCCACCCGCTCTCCCCCACGGTCTTCCTCCCTTCTCATCCATATTGATTTACTTTGCCTGGTGTGTGTTGTACCACGGACGCTGCCAATTGTTGACAGACACAAGAAAGGCAGGGGCCTATAGGGCACAGGCCCCTGCCTTTCTTTGTGTGACACAGCCCTGGTCACAGATCTAGGATTTAAAAAAGTGGGGGATGGCACTAAAAACTTATGGCAGGTGGCTTTCTGGTTTCTGAAAACTTACGATAGGGGAAAAGGTGGAGGTCCACACTTCTGATATCCTTGATTTGGCACAGAAAATCTTTCTCAAAAATGGTCTTTAAAATAATTTTAAATTTGAATAATTTCCTAACTTTGTTTACCGCCTTTACTAAGGTATAGGATAAAGATTGTATATCAGGTTTATGGGTTAAGGCATATGGCAGTACACCTGATTATACTCTGCCATTGTTGAGAAGTAACTGTACAGCTTATAATATAAGTATCATACTTAACATAAACCAACTTAATACCCAATAATCTGTCACCCCTCCTTCAGTCAGTACATCTTTTCCATGCTTATAGCAGAAATTATTTAAGATATAAGCAGATAAAGATACCTATGATATGAGTTTAGTTATATTACTTTTATACTTATGACATGTGATTTTTTATTTGCAGCAGTTGAACACTGTTGAAAGATATAAAGGTATGAATTATATGTTATATATGCATAATCTGATAATAAAAAATATTTATCTATGCTTGCTATTTAACCATTTAACCATGGAAGTTTTTTTTTATCAGAAACTGTGTTACAAATTTAAGGCATATATACTGTTAGCAACATATCTTGTAGCAACTGCAATGTTAATAATTAAAACAAACTGAAAGTGATTTACTTTATGCAGCAAGCCCTAACCTGTGGCCATACTGTTTTACAGCTTTTATACACAGGACTTACATAAAAAAGTCACTAACAGTTCCATTTTCCCTGAGCATGCATTATTCATATATGTACTTAATTAGTTCGTTCTATATAACCTCTCAAATTAAGTTATATTAGCAATGACATCTGGATATATACATAATACAACTACTATAGAAATATGGATAGCGGCAGTGGCTGACAGCTAGGTACCATACTTGACTGTGGTCCCACATGTTGTCAAGTCCAAATCCCACTTGTGGCCATTTCACATTTTCATATTGGGGTTTCACATTCTGGTTTATCTCACATGTATTCAAAAGTAGCCTAAACAATAATTCATCCATCTGCAGAAACATTCTGAGAAAGATAATCATGAGCATTGTACCTGCCTCTGAATATGTGTACCGGTATATAAGATTGGTGAGCCAGGCATGTACACCATGCATAATATTTCATTTAACTTGCCCTAGGCTACCATTAGTCAACATATATATACATTTACAGACTGCAGTGGCCTATTGGAGCTATCCGAGGGGCAGGGCCAGGGTCTGATTTTCCCTCCCAAGGGTGAACCGACGGATGTTCAGAGCCACCGTCTTCTCGCCTGTGAGTGCGTCCTAAATCCCCCACCAGGTGGCCACGTGGTCATGGATTTTGTGACCTTTGACCTTCCCTCCTCCGGCGACACGAGCCTCTGCCTGTATGGCTCCGTCCTGTACGGGGATTATAACCACCGTGGGGAGAGGGTGGTGAGGCATAAACTCTGCGGATCTGTGGCCGCTCCCCGGCGCTTTACCACTCAGGGATCCCCAGCTTGGATCAGCATGGAAGCAATCGTTGTAGATGGGACTGTGTGGACCAAACATGCTGGGGTTAAGGTGAAGGTCCACTTCTACGAGCCTGGTGAGTCACAAGGTGTACTTGTTACAAGTGTACTTTGTTACATACAGTCCTGTGTCGGATATAGGATTGTGACGGTGTGTGGTTGGTTTAATAGGTTGATTTAACTAGGACGTTTTAACCTCTCCAGGTCATATCGCGACAATGGGATCCAGGAGCCATATATCACCTGGGTGTAACCCCTACCCTCAAAAACGATATTTTATCTTCATCCTGTCTGCTTCGCAAAACTCCTAGTCGGGTGGTTGGTTATAAATAAGACTAATAATTTGTACCTGTGTAGGCCATATCGCGATAGTGGGAATTCAGGGTCAAGGCTCGGATGAGGATTGTCTCCGGCAATAATTAATCCCGTACTGTTTGTGAAGAAAGGCATGGCATTTATCCTGCACAACCGTAGATGTTGGCACAGGTGGGATTTGAACCTCACACCGGCCGCTTAGGGCTGGCCTCGCAGAGCACACTCGACAGTAGCCGAACGCGGGGTGGCTTTAATCTGAAGGTGGGAGGGGGTATACAATATGGCTGGGATGTTCGTGTAGGTTAAATATATCTGAGATGATTGTGAGTATTAGGGCAATGGTTGACCACCACTGCAAGAGAAATATGGCCTATTAAAATTAACTTTGGTATTTATTTGCTTACTTATTAATAACGCATGTAAGAAAGTAACATTTTTGTTCATAAAATTTCATCCGGCATATTGGATATATCAAAACATCATAAAGCATGCGTTATTTTGTGTTCCGGTTATTAGGCATAAAAGTGCAGTGATTTGTCCTCTTTTTTTTCAGATTCGTTCAATATGGAACTGCTCCTAGCTGGCGTCATATACTTCATCGTTGTCCCAATATCATGTATCTACCCGTTCGTGAAATTCGTGTACGTAGCATGTGTATATAACATGACGTTTATAGTTTTTGTAGCATATCATATCCATTCAGGGATGGTGTACTCTATTTTATTGATGAAGTAGGCCTACACCTATGCATCGTAGTAGGAGTTTAATACAGTGTTAGTAACTTTAGTTGTGTAACTTTATGTCGGCCTCACATTATGCGGTTTTTCCAGCAGGTTTAAAATATGAATTCAGGTATTTGTTTTTTTTATACCCATCGGATTTAATTGCGATGTCGCAAAAAGACCTGTCGATATCTGTTTCCCGATTCAATTGGAACGGTCATTAATACATACATACATCTGATACAGCTGTATAGTCAGGCTTGAAGCCTATCAGCTGGTCGTGGCTTTTAACCAACGCTTTTACATTTATATCAGTGCAAAAATTAATGCGCTTTGATCATGTAGTTTAGCATATATATATACATGTATATATATATCTACAACTTATTTTATAATATATTTCATTATCGGGGGCGGATCCCGAAATTTGAAAAAGGGGGCTCAAACTTGGGACCTGGGGGTGGGGGGGGGGCACGCTGCCTCAGATAGCGTTCTTCTTCAGATAGCGTTCTTCCTCAAAAGGAGGGGGGGGGGGGCACGCTGCCTCAGATAGCGTTCTTCCTCAGATAGCGTTCTTCCTCAAAAGGAGGGGCGGGGGGGGGGGGGGGTCCACGCCTCAGATGGCCTACATTTTGCTTCGGCACTCTTCCTCAAAAAAGAAGGCGGGGGCATTATGATTACTGTGGATGTAATGGATGGCGGGCTGGATCCTGTTAGGTCCCGGCGGCATCCAGGCCGGGTAGTGATCACCGATTCCATCGTGATGGACCGACTTCAGTGGCAGATGGAGAAGGAGAAGGTGGCGTCCATCTGCGTCCAGCAGACGACAGGCGACACCAAGGTCAAGGCCTCGGCGAAGAGAAAGGTGGGCTTTTTGATGACATCCGGGCCGTTACGGGAACGGCGACATGTTTAAAGCAGCCTACTTACATACGCCACCTTAGATTTTTACATTTTAGAATCAAGACTATAAGTATCTCAAAGTTATGATGCATAGATGTTTGATATCTCGTTGAGTCTGTGAAACAACAATTTCAACATGAAACTGCGCGGACTAGTTTATCGCGCGCGGACGTCCTAGCGCGAGCCGCGGTCAAAATCACATAGAATACCGAACAACGAACAGGCGCGCAAGGATATAAAGCCAGCCACCAACTTCTGCTCCGGTGACCAAATTTGCTCCTCTCCAGATCGCCCACAGGCTTTCAGGATTTTAATTAAAGACTGGATATACTTATTTGATATGGGAGAAGAGATTGGTTAAAGATGACGTCATTCTGGGAGCGCGTTATGACAACAACAAAATCTTCACTGGATAAGACGTCGTAAATAACTGTCATTATCGGACCATAACGAGTGGCGAGATCCTGTGTTCGTAGTCATCCATACGTGGAAAGCCACTAGCGTACGTGTTAAGGGTGATGATAGCTTCACTAGAGTGCGCCACTGTGGTTTTTACAGATTAGGAATGTCGCTTATTGATTACATCAGGTGACTTATTAAGGCGACATTGGCTTAATTCGCATCGCCGACAACAATTAACTTTATATTTCTCCATATATACCAACCCTATTATTTGGCGAAATGTTGGCCAATCTGTACATGTTGAGGATGTTATTCGGGATGTCCTCCATCAATAAATAAGTACATACCAATTAACCGTATATCGCACACTCATATTTCTGGTGATCGTTTCCAGCGAGAATCCCATGGGCAGACCACGTGTTTCTCGGTATCCCAGGGCAACAGTCCACAGTACGAAGAAATCCCGGCCATTCGAATTTTCCCGCCAGATAATGCTCTGCATTGTAAGTGCTTTAAGGTCGGGTCTTAACGACAGAAATTTACTTTGGAATTTTCAAGTCTTATTATCATGTCACCCCCCCCCCCCTTCCCCTCACCCCACCTCACTCCCAGGTCATACATACTGCGGCTTGTGTACTAATGACATCATCACTGTTGCACCCCCCTATCAACACACCTGCAATCTGTCTTTCCGATCCATGCAGAAGATGCAGTGATTTTCGCTCCCATCTTTCATGCGAGAGCCCACGGAATGGGTCATGGTAGTGAATAATAGCATGTAAGACATACGTGAGCTATGCTGACATTATAACGATTCGCCGCCCTTACACTGAAGAACGACCGTTCGATTACTTTGTTATATTAACTTTTGTTGTTCACAGTGGAAAATGTAACATTTACCTAAACGTATCATTATCCAACATTTCTCGCGATGCACTTTAAAAAACAAAAGTTTAGAACAAAGTAATCGAACGGTGCATCCCGAGAAATGTTAGAACAAAGTAATCGAACGGTGCAGCCCGAGAAATGTTAGAACAAAGTAATCGAACGGTGCATCCCGAGAAATGTTAGAACAAAGTAATCGAACGGTGCATCCCGAGAAATGTTGGATAAAAAATGTTATTTTTCCCACTGTGACAATAAAACTACTTATCTTGATTAGTTGCAGTGGTAGCGGAGACAAGTCCTAGGCACTTAGCAGTGCCTTCTGAGAACTGTGAGGTAACGATTGCTGCTCATTATCCTTCTGTGTTCCGGTTCCGGTTCCGGTTCTCCTCTTACACTTCCCCTATCAAGCAAAGATTCCTCGCAAAAGATATCGTCAACGCAAGACTATTGCTCATATGCGTAGTTGCAGATCAGTACACGAGATTTTATAAGTCTCGGTCCACTAGGAATTCATCATTTCTATAATAGAATATGATCATGTTATATCTTATAGTAGATTGGGCTGAACTTCTACCGTTGCAAATGGTTATTTGACCACTATAAGCGCTTGCAGGCTCAAGAAAATAAACTTCAGTGATAAATAATTGATAAGAATAAGTAATTCTTGCACTAATCAGACCTTAAAATGTTACAATTTTAGATCCTGGCCTGATTTTGGCGGGAATCCACTGGATTCAGACAAATAGTTTTAAAACTTACCACATACGGAAATGACAGATCTTCGTTATGTCTTTCTTTTCTTCACGCAGAGCTCGCAGTCACCGCCGCCCCTTGATCCCGACCCAATCCGGCACCAGGACGCTATGCCACTCCCGCCGCGAGATCCACTTCCGGTCCGTGGTTCACTTCCGGTTATGGCCCACGGTGCGATCCCGCCGCCGCCGGATTCACCCCCCGTGGATCGCCACTCTCCGGATGAGCCGTACCGACAGGACTCCCCGACCTACATCAGCCTCCCCTCACCTGGATCCATTCTGCGGACTCCCTACCAGACCAGTCGGGATCTGTCCTTCACCAGCGTCAGGGATTGTGGCGCCGGGGATTTCTCTCTGATCCAGGATGAAGAATACCCCTCCGAGGCCAGCTTCCAGGTTATTATACCACATGCGCCCCCGTGGACGGGTGTCTGGGGGTCACCCCGTGGCCTAGTGGGTAGCGCATTCGACTGTTTGCAAGTGTGCTCTGCTAGGCCAGCGCAAGCGAGCGGTGTGTGGTTCGAATGCCACTCGTGCAAAGATGTTGTCAAGTGTGCTCTGCGAGGCCAGCCTAAGTGGCCGGGGCTTAATTCGAATCACATCAGCAAACGTCTACACTGTACACATGTCTATGTTCGTGCAGGATAAAGATCCCGCAAAGAGTAGAGGATACCCGTCAGAGACATGGCTCCTCATTGCCTTGGCCATGTCCATTGTCGTGATATGATCCACAGACTGAGGTTAAAGGGTTCTACTTCATCACTCAATGGACGGGGCATGGACATTATTTACATGGCACTCCAGTAAAGAATTGGCGGCACAATAATAAATAACGCTTTGTCACTCTTACTTTGGGTCCCTCCTGGCTTATAAGGCTTTCATTGGTTACTTGATATGTTTCTAAAAATCCCGTCATCGCTTTACAATTGGTCTACAAATACAATAATACGATGCACTTTACCCTGTGTAAAAAAACGCTTTACAATAACAATCTAATGCCATGACATTGAGTGTTAGTTTCTTTTTTTTATGAGTTCTGGGTAAATATGTGTGGCTTTCACTTCATAAAATTAGCATAAGATATGTATGTTTTCTGTAATGAAGTTCACACGTATCTCCCTGTAGGCCGCGGCGGTGATGGAGAGGACGAGTAAGTTGGTTGTATATTTAGGACGCTTTAACCACTTTTGGTCATATCACGTCAATGGGAGAAGGAAGGGAGAGTGGAGCCATGTCCCCCCGGGGTTAACCCCCTACTCTTTGCGAAGAAGGACATGCGATCTTTATCCTGCGACCACACGGACACGGCTACAGCGGGGCTCGAACCACCGATCCACTTAGAGGAGGAGGAGTGAGTATTTGTGGCATTCACTTCACGTAAGTAGCGTAAGATCTGTATGTTGTTCATGCCGTTTAGACATATCTGTCCGTAGGCCGCTGCGGGGATCGGGAGGATGAGGAGCACGCCCTTCTCCCTGCTGGATATGCCGCGGAGGCTTCTGGGTAGTGACGTCCGAGCCGCGGAGGCCCTGATGGTGGAAGCGGACGAGGAGCCGCCCCCGAAGCGCGGTCGCCGGGCCACCGATACCAGACGACTCTCGACGTTAGCCTCCATCTCTGAGCATCCGGAACTGGAAGAAGAAACGCCGGCCGTCACCGTGCTACCGCCTGATCCCGGTCGTGATCCCGATGGGCAACGTCCTCCTGGTCATCCGGATCATCACAAAGCGGAGGAGATCTCCACCGATGGTAGCGTGTTCGACGCCCGGGAATACTCGCTGAGGGATTTTACGGGATTGCTGCAGTCCAGCGGAGAAGTCGGATCCGGAGTCGTCATTCGTGGATCATCGGCGTCCCTAGATGACGCGGGTAACAATGTCGGCTATAGGGAGTCTCGAGATCGGCGGGATTTTTCCGAGCCGCCCAAATCCCGGATTGAGAGCCGAGAGGAAACGGAAGCAGGGGAACCCATGATGACGGAGGAACCGGAAGGGGGAATATCGCATCTTGACGGCGTCTTGTGGAGGATGTCAGATGATGACGTCATCGCCGGTGTCCCACCCACCCTGGCGACCAATGACCTTGGAGAGGTCATGGATAGCGACAGTGTTACCTCTTCACAAGACTCCGATCCCGAACTCGCTAGGAGTTCCACCACCCAGGCACAGACCCAGCCCCGGGGGGTGGGAACCACCAACCTTGTGGGAGAGGACTCCGAACTGGCAGCTTCCTACCTGAATTACATCGATGAAGAAGAAGAGCAGAGGGAGGAGGAGGAGAGAGACGAGGAGGGGGATGAGGCGGAGGAGGAGGAGAGGGACGAGGAGGGGGATGAGGCGGAGGAGGAGAAGGAGATAGAGGAGGGGGAGGAGGAGGAGGAGAGGGCGGAGGAGCAGGAGGGTGAGGAGATTGACGAGGAGGGGGAGGAGGCGGAGGAGGAGAGGGACGAGAAGGGGGAGGAGGCGCAGGAGGAGAGGGAGGAGGAGGAAAAACAACCACAGCGACTCTCGTCGAAGCATCATTTCCGCACATATCCGGAGGATCGGCGAGACGTATCCGACTTCCTGGATAAGTTACTACGTCGTCCGAACGTTACCATGAGGGTGGTGAGCCCCCGGCCGGCCAGCTCCCGACCGGCCAGCCCCCGACCGGCCAGACCCCGACCGGCCAGCCCCCGACCGGCCAGCCCCTCATCCAACTTTGACCTCACGGATGTGACCGCGATCACCTCCCCGTCCACCTTCATATCAGAGCCCTACACCCAGGACTCCGCGTCGACAAACTTTCGCGATCTCAACCCCGACGAGCATCTCGACAACGTTTGGCGGATACGCCAGGCGCCCTCTACCGTAGGAGGGCATATTAATCAAAATCACGATCGCGTGACGATGAGCCAGATGCCGGGGAAGGGCTACACCGTGCGCCAGACGTCGCGCGAGGAGATCTGCTACCGCTTAGCGCTGACTGACCTTGCCGACCTCAGTCACATGGCACGTGGCGGGTATGGTATGGTCCGAGCAAAATCTAATTTGCTGTCACCGCGTGAGGCGGAAGCCACGCTCGACTCCGATGACGACATCGGGGAGAACCGCGGCGTGACTCCAACAGAGTCGCGGCAGACCTGTTTGTTACCAAGGCAACCGGACTCCGCCCTTGGATCCGGCGGCGGAACTCTCGACGGAGGAGTTTCTGTGAACGCCGGTACAAAACACAAGCTGTTTCCAAGGCAACATTCCACGACGAGGCAGACTACTACCACGCCGTGTTCACCGTGGAGAGAAGATAACGGCGGGCAACGGGCCAAACCTCGCACGTCCAAGGTCACCTTCAAATCCGGTAAAACAGGTGAGAAGACCCATAAGCGCTTCCGGTCACGTTCACTGAAAAAGCGGAAGACGCCCGGTAGACCACGTGACCCGGCGTTACGCCAGATGGAACCGGAAGTAGGTGGCGACGCTCTCGGTGACGTCACGTCCTACTACTCCCTGGGTGGTTCGACTTCCAAGATAATGTTTGGGATCGGCAAAGAAACCTCATGCTGAGGGTTATATCACGTTGGAACACACAACATTAAGTTCGTCCTGGTACGTTCTTGAATACCTTTAACTTGTATTTATCAGTGTTCAAAATCATGATTCAATATTTATTTAACTGTTATTTAGCTGCTACTTATGTTGCTAGGATATTAATATTTATTAACAGGAGTATAAAATAATCCATAACTATATTATATACGCTTACTGCATATGGTAAATAGACATGGGAAGCGGGTGGGGTAGGGCCAGGGGAGCACCCCCCCCCTCCTGCCCCCCCCCCTCTCTCGTGATGGTTGGACACTAGTACCCCCCACCCCACCCCGACGCCCCGTTCCTCTGTTTTTTGGAGCCAACTTGGTCTCGCCGACGGTAAACTGTAAATCGCTCGCATATTGCTCATATTCTTCACTTAATATACTTAGCTGTGATTAACCATTCCAACAGCGTATATTTACGCTCACAATCTGAGTTTTTTTCTGAGACAATGATCTGTGGTGTTATATTCAGTTATTGCTTATCATAAGGTGTCAGTTTATTTATGTTTATTAAGCTTGTTGGTGTTTCGTATTATTTCATTATGTTTATGTTTGTTGCTGTCCTTTTTTCATATAAATAAAATAAAAGGTTGTTCGTTACTTAATAAGGGTTGGTCATTTATTGTTTCTCGACCGTCTTGCACTTGACTTGTTTTCGGTTTTATTCTCCTTTTAGCACTAGAATAAATATAGGAACCGTTGTAACGGTAACAAGCTGTGTGGGTCCTCCATTAGCAGCATCCTTTACATTCAACATTTTCCTTTTAAGCGGCTCCAATTATTTGCCTACATCGATGATGAATTTTGAAATATTTTGGAAAAGCGTTCCAGACACATTGTCTGAGTGTATAAATATTAACCCTATGAAACGCAGATATGTTATCATATGTTAAAAAGGTAAAACAAATGCTGTAATGAGCGACTTTTGATGACTTAGTAGACAAGAAAGTTGGCGGAGGGGGGGGGGGGGTCGTATTACCAAATCCCGAAGAATAGTTTTTTTTTTATTCCCAGGTCCTGGTAAATTAAAAAGGATAACTCTCAGTATACATAGGAAGGGCAGATGCATTATATAAATTTCGATTTCCTGATTCACGGCCATCTAATATTAAAATTCTCAGTCTACGATTGATGAAAATCTTAGATTACGACGGTCGGCTGATATAGCCCATTCACGAAGAAATATTTGCCTCCTCAGTTTAGGAAGAAATGAAAACCCCATTCCCGAGGAACCCCCCCCCCCCCCCCCACCCATGAAACTAACACTTTCCCAACCGAGATGTGCCAAGTTGGTAAAAACATGTGTCCGGTTACTTATTGCATACAATATATATGTGCGTTTATATGCTAAGAATATAAACTCCTCATTTCCAGTCCAAGCGTTTGTTCCACTTTCTCAGTCAAGGAAAATGTTGCTGTATGGGTAATAGTATAGTCCTCGTGGCCTTAACTTGGACTGAGCACGTATTTTTTGCTATGTAGATTCCACGTGGCGACAGATCCCCGTGAATTAGATTGGCAAATTCAACGACTGTCACGTAGACAATGTGGACAAATCACGTTGATTCCACGTTCCCGCCACCAGTATTTCTCTCTATATAAGGGCCCCTGGGGTGGGGTAGCCATGTTGCGTGTCGATTTTAAGAAAAGGTCCATGTCGCGTGTCCATTTTAAGAAAAGGTCCATGTCGCGTGTCGATTTTAAGAAAAGTTCTATGTCGCGTGTCGCTAAGTCTTATGTCGCATGTCGATTCTAAGACAGCCCCAATGTCGCGTTGTCGATTTTAAAAATCGCCCGTGTCGCCGTGTCGAAAAAGCCCCTCTGGGGCCCTTATATAGGGACCTCCGTAGTTCATTTCATACTCGGGCCCCCGTCGTTTTCTGAGGCGTGTTTACCTATAATGAATATCCTCTCATTTTCCCTTGAGGTAACTTACTGGCTAGGCCCATGTGTGCACAAGTCTGGCCTTAAACACCATGCAGTGCCCTCTCCAGCACATTTGGCACATAACCCAGATATAAATCATCGCCTGAATTTCAGCCTAAAACACATCTATATATATGTATTATTGCATATTATGGGGTCCTATTTTATACGTCGACTAGACCAATACTCGGTAGAGTTCAGTTCTAAATACATGTACATTTGCTGCCCGGCCAGTAAACTTTCAGTAGTACCCCCCGCATTCGTTGGTAGATTAACCCCCGACCAGAACCTGATCAATCAAGGTATAACCAATTTACCAGGTAGGTATAATAACTAAGGCGGATTACCACTTCAAAGGGCGACTGTAGATATTTCCAATTACGAGCTTTGGCCTCACAATGGTCGAGCGAGCGTGACCGTGGAGTGTTGTCACTACAGTCTTTATTTGTCTCTTTGTGATAAATAAACAGATCGTCTGTGGCGACTTTTAAACGCCTTGAATGCCGTCAATTGTCTCGTTGGGAGATTATTAATTAAGACAACATAATTATGATTCTTCGCCACGGTAGTGCGGGACTAAAAATAATAGCTCGACAGGCACAAAGAAAAGTTAGAAGAATTAACGCCAGTCTCAAGAAAAACTCCCGCCTTTAGATTGCATATGCTTCAGTGGGTTTTGTAGTCCTAGTAATTATATGCTTCCAAGTTTACGAGGCCACGTAATTGCTGAAACAAACCGGCTGCAAAAGCGAAGAAAAGATCTCAGAGGCATTGTTGTAAAAATGTTACTCCTACAGCAATATTTTACCTGAGACAATTGGATATGATTCATTTAGGTTCTTAATTCGGGCGTCCCTACCGTTTTTTGCCTGTTTCAGTGCGATAACTTATCTATTTCGTACAAAAGTTACTCATCGTTTAAGTAGAAAGTTTCTTTATGAGTAGCTTTAAGTGAAAGAACAATTTTAGTGATGACCTGTGTATAGACATTTCCTATTAATAGGATGCGTGCATGATAAACATTAATTAAATATTGACATCTACGCTTCATATGCTATCAGTATGGAGAGTCCTGTTATCACCCGTGTCTTGGTTACGTCACGAACAACGTAATATATAGACGTTGTTAGCCTCAGTTTGTAACTAAGGATTTCTCATTCGTGGGTGTCTATACGCCCTTTAGCAGTATTATCAGAGAGCTTGCCTTTAAATGTACTATAACGAGCTCGCTTCGAGTGATAGATCTATAGATTGGAGACGTTCAAAGCACTATCTCTATACCGAGGTGTCACTTTACAACACGTTAGCGTGGCGTCGTCTGCGAGATTCGTAAGTGGCGGGAAAACTTGTGTGGGAGAGATGCCTGGTCGGATAATCAAGGCCGGTACGTGGTTGATATATGATCTTGTTGTGGTAAGATGTATATATTTAGGGGCGATTGTAAAGGCGTGATTGTGGTTCTAGATACGGGTATTAAATTAGGCGTGCGCGGGCTTTGTATTGGTGTGCGTAGGAGTAAAAATGGGTGAGGGTGAAAGGGATTGGGCGTGTGGGTGGAGCAGGGATGAGTGTAATGTAGGGTTGGGTCTATTGGCGACTGGAGGTAACGGGCTCGGCTGGAGGAGGGGTAGGGGTGAAATGGGTTAGGTGTGTGGGTGGAGCCGGGGTGAGGGTAGGGTTGGGTTTATGGACGCCAGGAGGTAACGGGCTGGGGTGGGGGTGAGGGTATATATGCATGAGTACGCATACATATGCGTAGCGCCATTTTGTTATTAAAAAGCCTTTGGAGTGCCGTCATTAAAGTCATGAATATGGTATATATATCCGCACATTTCACCTTGGATTGTTGGCATAGTGGCGTGTACCGTATACAACCTGGCAACGAGCGAGAGGCTATCTCACTGTGCTAACAGGTCACGCCAGCCAACCTTCCATACCCCCCCCCATCCCTACCCTCCGCCCCGCTTCCACTCTCACCCTCACCCCGAGCCTACACTGTAGCTATATTGCTATATTGTGGCGGTCTTCAAGCGCCACTCCCCCCCCCCCCCCTACTTGTTATCATCGCCCCACCATTAAGCTCCCCCTCCGCCACCCCCCTCCCTCCTACTTGTTATCGTCGCCCCACCCTCCCCGTCACACTCGGCGCACCCACCCCCTCTGCCGCCACCCCCCTCCTCATCCCTCCCTCCCTCCGCCAACCTCACCCTCACCCTCACCTTTGCGTGCGCGTAGCCGAAGCATCACAACTGACGTGGATGACAAGGCCGCGCGTAGGCCTACTGCAGCATAAAAGGCGAGTCTCTCCCCCCGACATCTCACAAACAAACACTGACAGACAGAGGGACAGAACCCTCCGTTGTGCCTTTGCTCCGCTCTCCGGTCTGTACGCCTGTCGAGGTCTTTCTCGATCTCGCCGTCACCGACATATCTGGTTATATCTGTGTGTGTGTTAGGGAGGGTGCTTTAACAGTGAGAATTCCCCGATGAGCCCTGGCCGGCCGCGCCACCCTCTCAGCCTCACGTGCTATCACCTATACCACCGTGAGTGTCTCATGTGCAGGAAAATAAAAATGACTGCATACCTGTGTAGTGAGTGAAGTACACCAACAACTAGCGATCGAGTATCGTGAGACAGAACGAACGCTGACGAACATACCTACATTCACAGCAGGGATACGAACTGAAGGACACTTCAAAACGACGCCGCATCACACGTAGCTTGATGATAACTGGCGAATCAACGTTGTCAGTCATTATAGCAAGAGCGCAGATCAAGCGAGGAGAGTCCTCTTCAAGTGGAAGATCTGAAGATGTCTTCTTCGTTGTTGTCTTTGATCAACGGCGGACACTGATAAGTTTAGACACAGTTTTTTTGTTTGTATTATGAACGGAGTCTCATTCGATACTATGGTGTCCCTGTGTACAATGCGACTTGGACCGCGAGCGCACAGTCCTCTAGGTGAGTGACGTTTATATGTTATTTATTAAATGGTTTAATTATTAATACCTATAGGCCACTTGCCACTATATGATCCAATGTACTTGTGTATATAGTTCTGTTTAGTGGAGTATTATAACGTAGGAGGCTTCACAAGCTAAAAGTGGTTGCAGGATCATGATCACATTTTTTCGCAGAGAGTAGGGGGTTTCCCCCGGGGACATGGCTCCCCTCTCCCGTCCTTCTCCCATGGACGCGATATGACCAAAAGTGGTTAAAGCGTCCGGAATATAAAACCAACCCACAAGCTGGAAGGGGCCACCCGAATGGTATAATGGTTAGCGCGTTCGGCGTTATCAAGGGTTCTGCCAGGCCAGCCAATCGTGCCTGAGTTCGGGGATTTCCGCCCGACTGTGTAAATATCTACGTTCGTGCAGCATAAAGACCACGTGTCTTTGGAAAAAGTGTAGTGTAAGGACATGACCCCGCTCTACACTTGACCTTCCTCTGTTGACACGATGTGACCTTTCAAAGGTTAAAGTTTCTTCCTCAATCTAACCGATTAACTAACGAAAAGGCGTGACGGAGCCCTTGTCTTGTAGGCTTTGTTCGTTGACGTGTACTGAGTGTCAGCCATCGTTTATACACCTGTGTTTGCCGAACAATTACCATTGCGTCGTGTTGTAACAGTTAACCTATAACAGTGGTTATTGACTAAGCCATACAAATATAGTGTTTGGCACCTTGAAGTATCATGTGATTGCTATACCTCCTAGCTGGGTGACGTGTTCTATATTTCGGGAATACACTGCTTCCGTGTTATGTACATTCTGCGTTCCATTCGCCTACTGTACTTCAAGAAGGAAAGGACGAAATTCACCCATGCCCAGTGAAGTTTCCCGAAGAATCGTGTCTTCGTCGTAAAAAAAAATCCATGCGTCAATTAACCCGTGCAATCCTCCGCTTCCTCCTTTCAATACATGTCCTAAACGTGTATCCTTTGCTTACATTGACGTCTAGCTGGCACGTCAGAAGCAATTTATTCGATACTAAATGAAATCGGAAAAAATAAAAATGAGCAACGTCCGTTAGCCTCCGCCACAAAACCTTTAAACCCCCCCCCCCCCTTAAGTTATTATATTTTAAGCAAAAAAGACGAGTCTTAATGGTGAATAAAATCTTTTGATTGTGAGTGTATCTGCCAATCAAAGCCACGCCGGCTCTGCTGCGTGGCTGACATGCCCCAATGTGTTTCATATCGCATGACAGCCTCTTCAGAAAATTTGAATTAACTCTTTCTAATAAGACACATCACCCCATCGTCCACCTTAACGCGACATATATTCCCTTCCCCCCACGTCCAATGACACCGTAATATATTCGCCAAGTGAGTCTCCTCTGACCCATAACCCCACCGGTTTTCGTGGGGGTAAGGGACCTGGCAGTCCATGGGGGATGCGGGCGCGAGAAGGGAGTAGTTTGGGTGTAGAGCGGCCCAAGGTCGGAGGAATGACGTATGGCAATCTCAGCTATGATTTCCTCGTTATAGTTTATAATGGACAGCGCTGCACCCCGGGAGTTCACACCCGACATATCTCTAACGGACTCCCTTTTAAAACTGAGATTGCGATCACGGGACGCTTTTTTTTCTTCTCTTATCCCTTTCATTACCTCAACGTTAGTTTCGTATTTTTATCCTGTATGATTTTTTTTGTTGGCGGCACTTCAGGGTCTTGTACATAGGCCTTGGCATAACACATTTATTTGCCATATTTTTCTGCCCTCAGGATAATGTGATATATTAGCTTTACATGAATTACCGTTACGCGTCAGGAGGGGAGTGCATGCGAAACATGTGAGAGAGAAAAAAAAGACTTGTCTTCATGGCGTTCGCATTCACCCTCGCCGGAGTGTATCATACCTATAGTACAATGCCTGCGGCTGTCAAGTCATGATTTATGGCAACATTACACGAGCTGAAGACACATATTTGAATGTAGTGAAGTTCGTACGGGCGACAAGACCTCTCACTTCTGCTACTGCCATGCAATTATAAATAAACGACTGCCTCGAGTACCACGAAGAAGCTAGCTAGTTAGGTTACTTGAAATATCCAAATTAATGGTACATGTATTTGTATACCCCGTTACACTGTTGCTTTTTCCCTGTCATTGATTTTTAAACCTGTTTTTTTTAATGTTTTTGTTTTAAATGTTTTTGTTTTAAATGTTTTTGTTTTAAATGTTTGTTTTCTTAATGTTCGTTTTTTTAATGTTTGTTTTTAATGTTTGTTTTCTTAATGTTCGTTTTTTTAATGTTTGTTTTTAATGTTTGTTTTTCATATTTGCTCACTAGGTCGGGTTTCAAAAACTACAGAAGACGAATATGGATTTCTTCCCTGGCAATCTGGTCAGCCGAGCAGACGATCTATGACGTTAGGTTGTCCGGAGAGGCAGCACTTGGAGCGCCATCTGGTGAGCGCTCCCCGCGAGCGACCTATCCAAGAACGACCGGATGTGCAGCGCCGCCTGGCGAGCCCTCTGGACGAGCGCCCGGATGTGCAGCGCCGCCTGGTGAGCCCTCTGGACGAGCGCCCGGATGTGCAGCATCGCCTGGCGAGCCCTATCCAAGAACGACCGGATGTGCAGCGCCGCCTGGCGAGCCCTATCCGAGAACGACCGGATGTGCAGCGCCGCCTGGCGAGTCCCATCCAAGAACGACCGGAGGTGCAGCGTCGCCTGGCGAGTCCCATACAAGAACGACCGGATGTGCAGCGTCGCCTGGCGAGCCCTATCCAAGAACGACCAGATGTGCAGCGCCGCCTGGCGAGTCCCATACAAGAACGACCGGATGTGCAGCGCCGCCTGGCGAGCCCTATCCAAGAACGACCGGATGTGCAGCGCCGCCTGGCGAGTCCCATCCAAGGACGACCGGATGTGCAGCGCCGCCTGGCGAGCCCTATCCAAGAACGACCGGATGTGCAGCGCCGCCTGGCGAGACCTCTCCAAGAGCGCCCGGATGTATCACATCGCCCTCTACCGAGGGTTCCGGCGTTGCGACGCAGGGAGACAGTGGCTGGTCCACCCACTCCTCCGAGGCAAGACTGGACATCATACTCTCGGACGTCGAGCGAGAAGTGCGTCACACCGCTGCGCGACAGAACGGAAGAGCAGATCTATGAACTCTTGAAGACTCCAAGTAATCATGCACAGGTAATTCGTCCCTAACAGTTCCTATTTGGATACTTTAACAACAAGAAAACGCGTCCGAAATGTCATTGCAAGTTATAGATATTCGGTATATTTAGCCCAGGTGGCATTATTGTATTGTGTATAAATCTCATTTTCTGTTTTGTCCTTTAATATATGGAATACATGGAAATTTGGTCATTTGTTTTTGCGTTGTAAAATGTCGTCATTATGAATATTCATATTGCCTTATACTGACTTTTTCAGAACACATCTGTGACAACCTCCACGTGGTCTGACTTCAGTGACGTCACCATTCCTGTCGTCCATGGTTCTGATGCGACATCTTGGGGGACTCCCCTCACACGCTCCCAGTCCGTCTACGTCCGCAAGGATGTGCCGAGGGTACCGCCTACTATGACGTCATCGGCATCATCGATCCCACAGCCTCATTCCCGTGACGTCACGCGCAGCCAGTCGATGACGAAGGCCAGATCGGAACGTCAACCGGAAGTCGTGTCATTTCCGGAATACACGCCGATGGTGATAACGCAGTCGTACGACCCGTTACGTGACCCCGGCGTCTCCGGGGAGCAGCTGCTCAACTCGTGCGTCCGGGTGACGCGAGGCGAGATCGTGAGCGCCATCTCGCGGCGCGGCGAGAGCATCCTGGTCCAGACATTCACCGGGAGATTCGGCTACGTCCCGGCCTCCTGCGTACATCCGGTCAAAGCCATTCTGCGCAAGTGCAGACGCGACTTTTCCCAGCAGTATCCGGATCCGTTATTCTCGGACAGATCCGACCCCTCCAATCCGGATCACAGCCTCCTGACTGACGTCACGGCCTTGTCTGGATCATTCTCCACGGACTCCGGCTTGCCCGATAGCTCCCCGAGTAGAGACAGTTCTGGAGAAAGCGGGGAATCCGGCACGGATAATCGGGATCGGAATGAACACTCCAGCGTCCTGCGGCAGCTTAGGGACCGGCCTCCCAGGATCCGACGCCCGCTAACCCCGGCGTCTACTCCGATCAAGGATCCGTCGTACCCGCCCTCCTACCCACCCCTCGCCCTCTCCCCCTCCTCCTCATCCTCCTCCACCCCCTCCAGACCAAAACTCACGGTGCTCTTCAAGTACGATCCCGTATACGATGGTGACGTCACAGTGCGTCGTCAAGACGTGGTGACGTTGCTAAGCGACGACGACTCCAAGTGGCTCTACATCCAGACGAGTCTTGGCAGACGAGGGTACATCCCTAGAACTCACGCCATCGACCTGACTTCATTTAATCTGGATCCAAGTGCTAAAACAACGTATCTCTAACCACCCATCTGTCCGTAAATATCTAGTTGTGTACAGCCGTATTGCTTGTAAAATGCCACGAAAAAAACCTAATCTAGTGTTGACGCAATATATCAAAATGTAAGTTAGCGCGCAAATACCGCTAGAGCCGGTCATTTCGGTACGTCAAATAAATAGGTCCAAAAAATGCTGATTTATTTTTTATTTTTCAAGCTTAATGATGAATAGTTATGTAAACAGAGCGCCATTTATTATCCATGTCATTTATTCGCTGGTCGAATATCTAGTTTCATAAGGATTCGAACGTAATCACGTAATTTCATTTCATTTTTTAACTCGAATAGATCATGCAATCCCTGTGTATATTTCTTCAATTTTATCGTTATAGCTATTGTAAAAGTCAGTAACCTGCAGATATGAGAAGGTAATGAAAACTGTGGCTTGTTATTTGCTTAAATCAAGAATGTTCAGGATATCTTTGTAAATAAAATCTTGCCACAGACGAAATAATTGTTCAAGTAATCACGCAATGTATCACAACGGTCCAGTGAAACGATACACAACTTATATTAAAGCCAAATGGATATATACACAACCCTTAACAGTATACACACACACATATCTTTCAGCGATACTTTCAAGTATTCACTAATGCGTCAGAACCCATTAAAATTTAACTTATCGCATCTTAAGCACACATGTATCGCAACTTACAGCGCTATTCAGATGTCTGATATTGGAAGTATATTGAAGGCTGCGCCAATGTGACACAACCCATCAAATGATACAGACTATATATTGGTGCCACACGTTAAAGTATTCCCCACCGTATCACAGAACATAAACATTATGCACGCATTTATTGGAGAGAAAGGTTCAAGTATTCGCTCAGTGTGCTAAACGGTTCAGGCGGTTTTACCAGAAAGGTGTATTTTTAAGACACAATCACATTTGTCAAGATAGGGAACTTTCTATTAGAAGTAATCTAATATTGATGCAATTGCAATAACACGAATTACTTTTTTACGAGGCATAATGTGATATTACTCCATCTAAACTTCAATTTGACTATTTACATCTGAATAACTGTATATAGCCCCGACCCCTGTCTACCCTAGCCCCTCATCATAAACAACGTCATCACCTGCTGTCATAAACATGCCAATAATAACACTTCGGCCCCCGCCCCCCCCCCCCCCAGCCCCCCACCCCCGCCTCTCCCCCTCCCCCTCCCCATTTACTTCCCCCACCCCAGCCTCACCGTCACGGAAGGTGAAACCATCACCTGTATATAATATATTTATATATATGATGTATACGCTGCAGACCTGGACAATCCCAGGCGCCGATATTAGGGGACATTCCACACTGTGGACGCCGCCACCAGACCTATTGAACGCCTGTATACATACATGCGTGTCCATAGCGACCGCCCCGGGCCACATGGGGCATAATTACATGTCACAATGCTGTTATGACAACGTTTAGCGGACGTTTTCACGGCTCACACGGGAACATGAATGGCAGCGACGGACCGCAGAACCCTTTAAAGTCTGTGCGTAGAAACAGTCTCGAGTCGCCGTGCACCTCCCAGCTAGCTGTAAACCTGTATGTATATATATATATAATTATATATATTGGACCGTTAGAATGTGCATTATATATACATGGGCAGGAGTCGTGCTGAGGGGGTTGGAGGAGACGGGGGGTGAGGGGGGGAGGGTGGCGGGGGTATAGTATTTAGATCAAATTTCTTAGTAAACGGCGTCGAATTTAGTTTTCGCCCCGGGTCTTGTCACGTACTATTTGCACGGGTCTTTCCAACGCTTTACAAACACGTTACACACTGGTATAACAGCCCACCTCCCACTGCTGGCATTGTATCGATGGGGACAGGAAGGTGGGGGGGGGGGGTGGAGTCTTTTGACGGCGGTAAGGTCAGGAGCGTGACGTTTAGTAACCCCACGACCATGTCATGACCTGGCCAGGAATGAATAGCTCGCATATCTATAATTACAGGACCTCTCCGCGTGGAATGCCAAGCTGATTCACGCTCCAAAGGAAGACTTCTCATTCTTAAGTTATTGGCAAAACACAAAAGTTCAGCATTTCATACGGGGAATTGTAACGATTGAGATCTAACTCATCATCTAGTCTGCTCCACGGACTCCCCTCACCCGAGGAGACGCGGAGCCGCGGTAGCGCCGCCCAGCGGCAGTCTGCGGAAGAGACTAACTCATCATCTCCCGATGACGAGTCAGCCATTCTAGCTCTTAAGCTAAAGAATTTCCGTAACCTCCAAATCTAGACAGTATTACGAATTAAATTATATTATAATTAATCATGATAACATGCTGCCGATTAACTTAACGTATAACTGCGCATAATGTTAGGCTAGATTTATTTGCGTAGCCTTAGTCACTTTATACAAGCAAAAGTGAAACTGTCGGCATGAAACCAAAACTCACCTGATGACTCAACACAGAACACGGAAGCGAGTGAAGAGCGCAGTGAAAACTTAGACCCCTACCTTATAAGGCCGCATATAACGTCGTTGTCACCAAAATCCAATCTATCGCGCAAATAAAAGGTGATTCACTTGCATCCTATGCGTTTACCACAATTATTTTACTGTACCATTACTGTCCACGTCTATGGCACGCGAAATGTGTCATAATTCATGAAGCGCAACATTTATTTTTACGCACTCCCACCGTTGCAATGCAGGCTGCGACCCCGACACTAATTGGTAGAAATGCACGGCGCATTTTGTCCTATGAATTTTCGCAGCGCCGCCCTAGCGAGCGAGTTTGAAAATGCATTGAGGCGTAAAACTAGGTTTTACATGCGTAAAACTGGGTTTTACGAGGGTGAAACTGGGATTCACGAATTGTAACAAATTTCGCTTGCCATACGATTTTCTCAATCGTGAGGTACAAAACAGAAAGAAACACGCATGTGGACAGTAAAAACTTATAATATAAATTCTAGACAAATTTCTCCATTATTATTTAACCTACCCCGGTATAAACGTAAATGTAGCTTTACACTAGTTACACCATCCCAATGTCCAATTATGCTAGAAAAACAAGAGTGACAGTAGCACTTCAGTTTGGCAGACACCCGACTGCTAAATTGCTCGATCTGGTTCCCGGACCAACTTCGATGACGTCACATACAGCGCAGACGTATTTCTGACCACAATATCGGGGGTTGATGTTGGTCCTTGTCCGATCTTCGCTTGGCGGGAAAGCCCGGGATGGATTGCTCTTCTACGGTTGGCAGAAAGATGTGTGTGTCCGTTATCACGTCCAGGTCCGGAAGGAGCAGTGGCGCCATCTGTGAAGCAAAACCGACGACGAGTCGCGTCACTGGCGTTTGACGCAACAGAAGTGGCGCCACCTAGCGAATTGTTGTTCGCTCGGTTGGAATCAACTGAATCTGAACCTGCGGGTATGGCATGCGGTTGGGGCTCCAAGGCAACGCCTTTTGGTGGATTAGAATTAGCGCCATCTGGCGGATTAGCATTAGCGCCATCTATTGTAACGGAGACGGCGCCTTTGTGACAATATCTACGTGACAGGGATCTCTCCCGGTCAAGCGCGGATCCAATAGGGCTGGAGATGGCGATGAAAGACGTCGGTCTCCTAGCGGATAAAAATTTGCTCTGTGCCGACGCCAATGACGTGCGACCTCTTAAATCAGGGAAAACATTGCCGTTTTTATTGCTGGGGTCATTATCGCGACCCTTAACCCCTGGCTGACGACGGTAACACTTAACCCGACCTTGACCCTGACTTTCGTAACTTTTCTTGACCTCAGGATGCGACGCCAAAGTTCGCGGACCTTGAAAGCAGACGACCAGCGGCGCGATACCCTTGGAGTGACCTTGAACTCGGTCCTTACCGCCGACGGCGAATCCGATGGGATTGCGCGAGAGGAGCGCGGGATTTCCAGCAAGTCTCGGCAGCCATTCCCGCGTCCAGTCGTTGTATCGTTGTGTCCCCAGACCCCGGGGTAAGGTGTCGTATACGGCCATATGGGACCTCTGGGAACACATGCCTCCTGGGGATGTTGTGTCGTCTCCTCCGGTTCCTCCCAATGGCAGACGCATCTTCTCAACGGAGCCATTCTGCGGGCTTGAGTCAATAGCGACTGTCCGTTGGTTAGCCATACTCAATGGGTTTATAATTTAAGCCTTCGCCTTAAGCTATTGTTGACAACATGTCAGTCTATAAATCTCTGTTGATCTGCGACAACGGAGGGGCGGTTGAGCTATTGTTGACAACATGTCAGTCTATGAATCTCTGTTGATCTGCGACAACGGAGGGGCGGTTGAGCTATTGTTGACAACATGTCAGTCTATGAATCTCTGTTGATCTGCGACAACGGAGGGGCGTAATCAGACTCACTTATTAAAATAACTTAGCATTTCTCTCTGACTAGTGCTCTCTGCTTACGCCAGTCATTAGCATTTGTATAACTCCTCATGCGCAAATGTACACATATCCAACCACCAGAGAAATACGTTCAGTATATGTGCGCAAATCCTGTTGCACTGCAAAGTCCGTAGAATTCGACGATGAAATTAACTTGCACCTTTGAAGTGCTCCGTATCGTCTGCTGGCTAGCGGCTGCGGCGACACCAATGCCAGGGCACTGTTCATGGTGGAGGGTGGCGGACGGGGAGAAGGGGGGCAGTCGTACGACTTGAGCCCTTTCCTAGGCGTCCCTTGGTGACCATCGTGCACAGTCTGTCGTTATATAAACTCCCAAGAGTCATATATACCCACATCAATAACCTCTTCAGCCTATTGACACCAATTACAAGCGTCGCTCAACAATATTTACTTATACCCTTATATATTGACAATAGACGGTCGGTCGGTCAGGAGTCTTAATACTTTGCTTACCTAGGCACTTTACTGACTTTAAGCCGGTTCTATTGATCCGTTAACAGTCATGGCTCGGATCGCTTTGAGGGTCGTGCTATAGCACGGCGCACGGTGTATGGCACCAGTTGATCGAGGCTCGATGAAGATCGATAATATTGGTTCACTTGTGGCTCGCTGTGATATTCCAGGCCCGTCTCATTCCACCCTCGGATCTACTTACGCCAGCGACAAGCTAAGGCCACATATTGGGGTAAATGGCGACACGCGACACAGGCATATTTAAAAAATCGACATTCGACGTCGACCCCCAAATTATGACACTGATCTAAAAAAGCGACATAGACCCAGATTTTTTAAAAAACGACACTGAACTTAGCCAAAAAGCGACACGGAATGTCGTGAAAAATCGACACTGGACCGCATATTTTTCTGTTTGCCTTTAAGCAATATGTCCCAAAACCTGAATTATCTGTAAATGTTGAGGTGGTCATTCATGTGTGAATTCGTTGTTGATAACCTCTTGAAATAAAAAAATGTTTGCCAAAAAACTACATACGTATGACTAACGTAGCGACCGTAAAGGCTAACATTAGCACCCACTTGTAACACATGTTTGGCCGCTGCATGTGTAGTTTACAGAGCAGTAAATATGAGATGTGTGTGGGTGTCTAGAGGGATTAGTGAGGGGGTATTGTGTACCCCTCGCCTTTCCTCACACCCACCATCTCTCGGCCAAATCATGAATCCCTCCCTTATCCCGGTGTTTAACACGAGACTTCGCAAAGCAGCTACACTTATGGGTTATGTCGATGCTTTTTGTCCCTGCGTGTGTCGCGTAGTTCCGGTGTCTCTTTTGTTTCTGATTGCTGAATGTTGTGGAAAACATTGGGTTGCAATGCCTTCTTTGTTTTGGGAATTTGCTTTCCTTGTAAACATTATTTATTTCATGAGGTTTCCAATAAACGCACATACTTGTTAATGGTCGCTTCGAAAAGAAATGGGAAGTATCTCCCCGCCTCTCCCTTAAGATAATATAAGATAAGATAACATGTTTTATGCGGGCCGAGTTTCAAGATATGTGTGTGAGAGAAGCTACATGCTAAGTTTGCACGAGAAATAACACATAATGATGCCAACCATTTTATTTATTGGTTTATTACACAGTTCTTAAATGCATCCTTCGTATAGTGTCATTTACACCGAACAGTTTGCAGTACATTATTTTCATACATCTCCTTATCTTGGAAAAAGCATGACGGCGCGAACATTTCTGGGAATTTTGTGGATATTAAACTGAACTGTTATCTTCTCCGTTATTGTATCCTTGTAGGTGTTCTTGTGGCCATTGTCTGCACGTTCTCAGAAAACGTCGCGTTCTGGAAATAAAATGAATTATTATGATATAAATATTACAGCTATAGTAGATGGGTACGATCTCAGCAATCGCCTAATTTTAAAACGTTGTTTGCAATGATAAAAGCCAATAATAAATGCAGCGAATGGGCAAATTAGAGGTAATCCTAATGTTTTTTATTCTATTCGCAAGCGCCATCATTGGTTGCTTCACCTGCTCCCACTCATGTTAGAAGCAATGCTGAAGCACTATATTCGCAATTCCCCTCCCACGTAGTCCTGTAATTGAATCAACTTATGTAAAATAAAACTGGAAAATAAATTTGAATAATGAAATAAAAAAAATTCTTCCCAAGTAAAAAAACTACGAAATCTCCTATCCCAGACGGATGAATGACTCAAAGTAGCCGCACCCCTAAGAGCCAATTGTCACCCCTCCCCCACCCCCCTCTCCCTGCCCTGCGACAACCCCATCCAGCCCGGGCTCCAGCGACACACCCCTAGGGGCCGGCCCGGTAGCTCAGTTGGTTAGAGCGCTCGCTTTGAGTGCTCTGGCCACCTGAGAGCCAAACGGCACGCGGACCGGTGGTTCGAGCCCCGCTGTGGCCATGTCTGTTTGGTCGCATGAATAAGATCCCATGTCCTTCTTCGCAAAGAGTAGGGGGTTACCCCCCGGGGACATGGCCTCACTCTCCCTTCCTTTTCCCATTTACGCGATATGACCAAAAGTGGTTAAAACCGCTTGAATATACATCAAGCCACTCCCAGCAACACACGTTATGGCGGACCCAGACTTACCCCTGACAGTGTCTATAAAATACCGAGGCGGATGACAGTACCGATGATGACGACGGCGAGTATTCCTCCGACGAAGAACCCTACAGCCACCCAGTGGCTCAGCGGGCGGAAGTTGTTCTCTGAGCCGAAAACGCCCTCTCGCTTTTCGTTGCTGAGCGGGTCTGGGTGGTACGCCTGAACCTGACTGGGAGAACATGGGAACAGCAGTATTTCACTAAAGTAGCATATCGAGCTCTTTCCCGCCAAAACTAAAGAAGTCAAAATACAAATAAGAATCATGCAGTCCTTGAATCGTCCAAGATTTCTCTTTTCTATATGCCAAGCATACCAGACTGCCAAACGGAGTCTCTTAGCCATGCCCGTGATATCAATTAATATCCACAGGTTATAAACTTAGTGGTAAACGTCATCAGTTTGTGAGCTTCGCGATGCTTTGTTAGAAGCATGATAAGTAGAGATGTTTATTAGGTTTCTGAATGTATAGAATGACACAATCGAGTTTTCTGCAAAGTGTGATATATATGTCGTCTGGGCTTAGTTTTGGCGGGAAAGAGCTCGATATGCAACTTTAATATGTGAAGTATAACAGCGTGGCGGGAGGTGATGAGTTAAAGGTGAATTTATTGTTGTGAATCTCGTAGTGGAAAATACAAATCCGTATGCATGTAAAACTATGTTGTTTAACTAGTAAAATATAGGCCAATATGTAAAGACACAAGAGGGAATTATTTTCAATTTCAACAACACGATTAGAATCTACCGTGACTGTATTTCTAAGATAGAAACAGAGAAGCGAGTTAAACTACAAAGTTGAGCAGACAATAGAAAAAAATCGAGCAGAAATAGATTTTGCTCTTGCCGCAGCAAGATGGCGACCGAGCGATCACATGACCTCGAACAAGTCACGTGACCGAGGATGTATCTATTTGTGTACCGTTATATGTGATCAAACTTGCCTCGCCATTGTACTATTGCATATTTTGATTTACACTGAAACATTTTGCTTTTCATTTTTTTGCGGAAACCCCATGTTTCTTGCGTATGCTTTTCGGGTTATCCTCGTTAAATAAATGTTTTTCAAAACCAACAAAGCATAGCGTCGCCATGCAAGCGTAATGTGTTACAGAACCATGGAGACATAACGTTATGACGGGGCTTTATAAACGGAAATAACTTACATAGATCGCATTATTTTTGCGTCCAGGTAGGGGAACATGGGGCAAAATGACCACCTTAACTTTATTTGCACTTTTGGGGGGACAAGCAGTGCTATAAAAAGAGCCAAATGTTGGTAAACCGACAACACTAGTATTGTGAATAACATTGCTTGGATACATGCGAGTGACAGAAACAACATTTTTACTAGCACAAAAGACATGTTTGATTTCACAGTGACCCTGAAGGGGCAAAGTGGTCAGCACATTATTTCAGCATGCTAATGAGTGAACTGAACAGCCTAAGAAGGCAAACTCCTAGCTCTCTGGAACAGTTTCCTTTTACCCCATGTTCCCCCACCCAGTTTAGCAAGCATAAGCCGCCCCCCCCCCCTCCCTCACAGGTACACCGTTAAAACACACTAGCCGCGTCCCTTTTGGCTTCATCGGTAGACAAATCATGGCTCCGTCATAATATGCCATAATATGTGTTCAACAGGCGAGGAATCTGGTATCTGAACAAATGCGTTTGAATTTGCGACCTTGTAAGTTCTTTGCAGCAATAGCTTACCCACCACATTATATCTAGTATCACACAATAATAAAATGGGAGTACTTTCTGAAAGCGTATTACTATACCTTCCATCCATGTTTGATCTGTGACTGTGAAGTTTCTGATATGGATGACCCTATGCGTGCTGCGAGGCGGTCCTGTGAAAGACGGGGAAACAGTTAGCTTCACTTGGAACTCGTGAATGCAATCGTCGGTGGTATTAAGCACTGTGTATATAGATACATGGCCGTATGTGAAACAAACTTTACTTAACCTACAAGACCAACCGGTCTTGTAGGCTATTATACACTCGAGCAGGATGTGGTATCACTAGACTGGATGAGGCCATGCAAAGTTAAGGTCCCCCATACCCCTACACATATGTGTAACAAAAAACTTAAGCCATTCTATGTATTATGGATGTAAACAGTTGTGACATGACAAACTAATCTCTTGATTTTCGCAGTCACTTTGAGCTTTTTCTTCCTTCTGTTTTGGCGCCTTTGGAGGATTATTCTCTTTCACAAAGCGCCACGTTTGTTTTCCTCTGTGCGAGAGAATAATCGAGATATCGCAAACGATGCGAATATGATGTCAATACTGAATATTCATATGATTATGATGTCAATACTGAATATTCATATGGATATGATGTCAATGCTGAATATTTATATGGCTATGATGTCAATACTGAACATTCATATGAATATGATGTCAATACTGAAAGGGCAGAGCGTGGAAAACTTACGCAACACATTCGCTCGCCTGATACTGACAGTCACTCATAAAACAGCCGCATTCTGGTTTATCATCTGTCGAACCGCTCATCTATTACATAAACCTGCTCTGAGGGGTTATAAAGCTGATGGACGCATTGAATTCAGTGGTTACTTGTGCATCAAATGGCAGCTTTAGCAAAAGTTGTGTGTGAAGCGAGCGAAGGTGAACACATTAACACCCACCGGAAGGTACGCAGCAGAGGCCGTTGATACTATAGCATCGAAGTAGAGCATAAGTATCTCCGTCTCGTACGTGAGGTCTCGATCAGATCCCGTCGTGACTGTAAACTGTCGCGCGCCGCATTTTTTTTATAACAATAAAAGATTGGTATTTCTGAAACAGTGTATCTGATGCGCCGAAATAATTGCAAGATCGGCCGGTCCAGTGTCTCAGCATAGGGCTGTACAGTCACTACGGGATTTTATCGAGACCCTACGAGACAGGCATACCTATGCTCTACGTCAATGCGTAACATCAACGGCTTGTACGTGCTGCCTACCTTCCGGTTGTTTGCCTTCACTCGCGTCACACACAAGATCGGCTAAAGCTGTCCTTGGATGCACAACTAACCACTGACGTTTTGTGTATATCATAATTATAACCATCCGAGTAGATTTATGTAATATATGAGCGGTTAGGCAGTTGGTAAACCAAAATGCGGTTGTCTCATGAGTGACTGTCAGCGTCAGGCGATATGATGTGTTGCGCGGGGTTTTCCATGTCGTATGACGTAATAATCATCATGACTCGCATGTGTGCGCGCGGTATCTATGGTTACGTAACAACGCTCCTTACTGACCAGGCCAGACAATTCGCCTTATGCACATGTTGGGAATTCCCATGCGAGAACGAGGCTATACCAGCAAGTTTGCGCGCGAACGGCAAGTGCATATGATGTGTGGCCCTGGTGAGTGGCACAAGGGCCTTTCTTTCCTGCCGTCAATGGTCCCTATTAAGTCCGTCTTGTCATTATTGTTCTAACAAGTAAACAAATAATAACTATGTCAGCCAATTTGAATCCATTTCAAGCCCCGGCGGGAGGGAGGGGGGGGGGAGGGGGGGTTCCGCGGTAAAGCCCCCCCCCCCCTCCCCACTTCTTCACCGCAAAAATCCGCTCGATCGGGGCGTTTTACGGCGAAAGTCCGCTTGGAAGGGTTATTTTTCGCGGCAATCCGCTCCACGAACGCACAGTTTCATTTTCAGAGCCCCCCCCCCCCGCCCGGTCGCAAGTTTTTAAATATCCGCTCTGAAGGGGTATCTTTTTCATTACAAATGTCCGCTCCCTCAGGCATCAATGGGCACCCGCGGAACCCCGATACCAGATTCGTATAACAGTGCCCCCCTCCCCCCCCCACCCCTCCCCCAATAGCTGCACGCGCTATTGTCGAGATCTAGGCTATACCACGGAATGGGTGACCCCCTCCACAGCTAGAGGGATATCCCTGATTAGTGTTGGGATGCTATCAGTTCAACAGATCTTATCTGTTTAGTGGAGGATAACTAGGGTCCAAATGTTGATTTGTCCATTAAAACATTAATGACAACTGAATTAAATGTTCGAGCTAAAAGGAGACTTATTGAAACACTAAGCATACCGTTGAAGGCTGCGTAGATCATTTACCCTCTGATCGTACGGTTGTGCGTTCAATTCCCGAGGGATGTAATTATTTTCACGTTTTAGGGAGAGCTTCCCCATTTTCATCTGTCTGAAATCGGCCATTTTGTAACTGAAAACACCAGGGAGCTATTTCGCAGCGAATCTGCAGCATTGTCTTCCATTAGCGTTTAGGTAGTGAACGAGTCACGTAGTTTGTGTTTGCAGGCACAGCCTCGTTTTGACGTCAATACGGCGATTCCGTGAATGAGGCGTTTGTCGCAGAAATGTAAGCATCGATGAATTGCCTAAAAATACAACGCTTCCAACAGTCTCGTCGAACGGACCACAAGCGTTATGGAGAGATAAATGCCTTATCTTTAACTATATTATGATTTCATAGTTACCAATGCCTGGACCAAAGCAAACCAAAAATAGTTTCACACCCACTCGATTCTTCACGCACAAACCGCGCAGCCGGCCGGTTTCCAACACTAAAACGTTGACTACAATGAGTGCGCGTCACGCAGCTGCAGCAAGGCACCAGCGTGATGCGCACTCGTTCTAAGAGCACGTGTGTTTTTGTTCGTCCCCAAAAGACCTAAACCGAAAATAGAACCCGCGAGAACTGCACAGCCCTATTAACACCCCATGCACCGACCAGCCAAATACTCGACTCGGTCTCAGACTCAGTGTCGGATTTCACCTGTACCACCGTTAATATTGCTGCAGGTATGCACATACACCACATTCCATTTTATGGAATCGTATAAATCTGCTTCAGTGAAAATGGCACTGCATAATTCGAAAGGGATTTCAAAGCAGAGCAGGGTCAATGCAGTTTTTTATAACGCAGTACTTCGCAAATAACGTGGCCTGACATTAAAGTTGCATATCGAGCTGACCGTTGCAACGAATGCGCCAAATTAAACTTTTTATACTTCGGTGTCTAAATGGATGTTTGTTGCAAGTGAATAGTGGCTCGATGTGTCAAATGATCAAAAGATGCGTGGAAACGGCCATTTAGACCTGATTCACTCCCCCCCCCCTTTCATGTTTAGGGGGGGGGGGAAAGAAGTTGATGGTCATTGGCAGATAATTGGTGCTAGATATGGTAGGTGTCTCTAGTTTGTTACGAACATTAAGGCCTTAGGTTGGTATTCTGACACGCAAAATCGACATTCACAAATAGCAAAACAGCTCGACATGCAACTTTAATCATACCTGAATAAATTGTCGGATACGGTATCAGTGGCGCAGCGAGTGCTAAAAGTAGGGCATTTGATGTGATATAAAATGGAAATGTTGTTTTATTTTATTCAGGGGGAACCGACTGACGAATTCAATGGGGGTCGAATTTTTTTGATTAAATGAAATGAGATCTTGGTTTTACACCACTTTTATGCCTAAATGATCGGTGGGGGGGTGGGGGGGTCTACAGAGGCACCCCATCCACATAAGAAAAGTCCTTAGTTCTTTAGACGCCCCCCCCCCCTCCCTCGGCCCTGTGAACAAATCGGGCATAAAAGAATAATTATTCATTTTATTTTAAAACAAAAATAACAATCTGATATCCAAAATTTTTTTAATCATAACCAGCTTAGCTGCTTAGGGAGGAATATTTGACTCACATAGTGAATAGATGTATAAGGTGGCATGGACTTTGCTTCCTGGTGTTTGATATACACTAATTATTAAGACAGTCGCTGTCTGAAGTGTGGTCTGCAGATTGTTTCGTTGTAAGTAATCGCTGTCTATCATGCTGAGCTTGTCAGTCTTCGCGTGCGCAATGAATGTGGTCTTGCTAAAAATAAAAGTAATCAAATGGTCGGCCCCTATAAGTAGGCCTATGCTAGCAACAACCACAAAGCAGCCATCATGCTTCATTCGGACAAAGTTACATTCGGGTGTTCGCAGTTACAGTCGAATATTTGGCCTTTTGATCCAGGGATTTTTGCAAAGGCCAGAGGGATTGGGCGCGGGGGAAGGTGGAGGGGAATTGGTGGTTAGATAATAAAACAAGTTTATATGCTACCACGTGTTGGCTCAAAAGGCATTCTATAGCCAAGCTGTTGCTTTGGGGGATTGGCACAAAAATATGCTTCCGTTACACGAGTCATCAATACACTGACAGTTTCTTCTCATCAAGCAGTCATTCGGCATTTCCGTGCTAACATAACAAACCCACATAACTGGGTCGTAGTTCGTTGGGGCGTCGTTACGGCGAACCGTTGTTTCATCATATCTTGACGTAGGCCTATGACTCACGCCTGCCATTTACACCAATATTCTATTCTATCAAGCGAAGTTTCGGAAACTTTGGGACCGAAGTTTCAACATGCTTGACTTTGGGACACAAAGTGTCCACATCATTATGGCCATGATACATCTAAGTTTAAACTTTCAGATGTATCATGGCGATAATAACGCGGAGGCACTCTCTGCCCTTCGACTCACTCCACCAGGGCTCCATTTTGGGCGTGTTCGATTTATATGAAACCAAAACCGGTTTGCCGAACTAACTGTTCGACAGGGGAAGAACTGAAACCGGTTTGCTCGAAACCTGAAAGTCCAATCGCGGGTAGAAAATGAAACAGACTGGCATATTTATGCTGGCATAACTTCATAAGGACATGGCCATTGTCAATATATACTACTCACAATTTGCTAAGGATCACTTCTATGAAGAGATATTTGAGTGTATAACAGGTGTGTAATTCTACTATAATACAGATAAATCTGTTACTCGATCGTGTGCCACCATGCATGGTAAAGGCAAACGTCGTTGTATTATAGCAGAATTACACAGTCACCTGTTATACACTCGGATATCTCTGCATAGAGGTGATCCTTACCAAATTGTGCGTAGTATACATTCTGCCACTCTAAACAAATGGAACTATGCGTTCACGTTTAGGTAGGCAAACCGCTGGAACCAGTTTTCCGTCAGTTTTAGGTAAATCGAACACGCCCTATAGTCGCCTAGTTCCTCAATGCGTTTTCACACTCGCTCGCCAGGGCGGCACTGCGCAAATTGATAGCGAATATGCGCCTCGCATTACTCCAGACGGATCGAACTCTCATCACGACGCCGCCCGTTAAACAGCCGTCTCTATACGGTGAAGTAGGACTGTATTAAATGTCTTGTGAGCGTCTTTTCGTTTTCGCACTTACGCTATTGAGAAGGCGCTTTGTCAATGGCGGACCATATACCTCTCGGCCAACTGTGATTATCCCAGGACATAGGGGCATGAAGTCGGTTTGTTTAGCACCCGCCACGCCCTTCTACATGTCTTCTACACCCTTCACCTAGCGGCGTAATGCACGAACCAAGTATTGACGCGTTGAATTACTTTAAGTCTACATAATTGGCAATAATTCGAATGTTTCTCACCTGTTCAGGCTGCTTCGGTGTTCGGTCTGCCAGGTACAACGACTGGGATCGGCCAAAACAGGAAAATCTTCCGCTTGCAAAGGTTAAGTTGACATGGAACGTGCTATATGTGCACTAGTCACAGATATATTTGCAGTAGATGGTGTTTTATAGTGGAGGCGGATTGGGAGGGAGAAAAAAAGGAGGCGGAGGGGCAGGGAGCAAGGAGGGGAGAGGGGGGGGGGGAGGGAGCGAGGATGGGCGAGGGGGAATTAGGGGAGGGAGCGATGAGGAGGCGGAGGGGGAGGGAACGAGGAGGGGCGAGGGGGGAGGGGAGGGAGCGAGGAGGGGAAAGGGGGGGGGGGAGGGAGCGAGGAGGGGCGAGGGGGAATTAGGGGAGGGAGCGATGAGGAGGCGGAGGGGGAGGGAACGAGGAGGGGCGAGGGGGGAGGGGAGGGAGCGAGGAGGAGGCGGAGGGGCAGGGATCGAGGCGGGGAGAGGGAGGGGAGGGTGTAACTTTACCGGTCCTCGACTGGTGGTCACGGTGCAATGCCCCCGACAACGCTCTCTGCCTTCGACTCACTCCGCTATGACTCAATTATATCTCTGTACGTAATGCACTCTCAAGCTCCGCCTTTACCGCTGCTGTCGGCCGGGGCAAATTTCAAGCTTCTTGAAAAACGGTCAAATTAGCTGTAATTTCTTGCATCCTTATAATTTTCAAGAATAAAACATAAAAATAACGGACTATGCGTATTTAATACAGCAACATACATCTTGTACCCTTTCGAAAAAGTTATAATTGTGACTGAACTCTTTCTATTCATCACCTGATACCGTGTGTTATTAGGCTTTGCAGAATTTGTAGAAATGCGCGGCGCATTTTTACTATCAATTTGCGCAGCACCGCCCTGGCGAGCGAGTGTGAAAATACATTGAGGAAGTAGGCGACAACAGAGATATAATGGAGCCCTAGCGGAGTGAGTGAAAGGCAGAGAGTGCCCGAGTGTAACTATGATCGAATGAAGCATGAAGGCTGCCTTGCGGTTGTAACTGGCATACACCTACTTAGGGGCGGAAGATCTGTTTACCAGGTGGGGGGAGGGGGGCATGGTTTTCTTTATGGTTGAAATGTAAGCAAGATTTTGGGCCGATAGGAGAGTAACAATGTGTTCTTTTTAACTTGATCGTCTTTCTGCCCCGGTATTATTTGTTGTGGTGACATTTTCAAGTCCTTTCAGGTTTTTGCTATAAATTTCAAGGCCAGATTTTGGCTTAAAAATTGTGAAAAAAGGCGTCCACAAAAGGTATAGTTGGTCCACATCTAAAAAATCACTGGCAAAATCATCTAAAAAGTTGGGGGGGGGGGGCTTCCCTGGCTTATGCCATTTTTCATTGTACGGAAAGGCCGAGGTGCTCTTATTAGGTTCTCACAACACGCCACTTCCGTTTCAAGTCAAATACAATTTGTACGTACGTTTGTGAGCGCCCAAAACGTCCGACTACCCAAAACGTCCTACATAGCTAAGAACCAACGAACAGTTACATTTCACGTTTCAATCATTCACAATCTGGTGATATGAAACCAGGCTAGTTTTGTATCTCTTAGATAGCAATGTACGAATAACACTCGAGGAGAAGCTCGAAGGGGACGGGGGGGGGGGGGGGGCAGGGGGAGTTTAAGTGTGGGGCGGTGCATAACAAGGCACGGACAAAATAAGCGTTAGCGGTATTTTACAGCCTTAATTGGCCTCTTTGCCCTCTTTTGAACTTGTCACACCCTTCCGCCGTATATCTATCAATTAAAACAATAATTATGTGAGGTCGGGACCACCTTAAGGACATGGACAAACTCTGGTCATGGTTCTTGTGATATATTTATTCGTGGATGCTCGAGTTGTAGCTAACTGTGCATTAAGTTGTAGGTGTCAAAATCCTGATCCTGGCCCGTTTTGGGCAGTCGGACGTTTTGGGCTCTCACATACGTTCTCACAAAACTGCCCAGTCGAATACGCGGTATGTTACGGTTTCCGTGCTTCACTCACTTTCTATCGAATCACTTTGCTTTTTCTGTTGTCAGCTACTTCCTTAATGCATTCACTCGCCGGCTGCGCAATTTGTTAGGACAAATGCGTCTTGCACTTCTACAAGTCAATGCTAGTGACCCAGCTTATGGTATTAGCAATATGTCCTGTAATTTTTATATTACCAATCCCTTCTCCATGTCAAATAAGTGTATTCTGTGTTGAAGTTAAATCATGAAAGCCTGTGGGCTGTCCGGAGAGAAGCACAGTTGTTCACCAGAGCAGAAGTTGGTGGTCGGCTTTATATCCCTGCGCGCCTGTTGGCTGTTCGGTATTCTGTGTGATGTCGACCGCGGCTCGCTAGGACGTCCGCGCGCGATAAACAAGTCCGCGCAGTGTTATATTGAAATTGTTGTTTTACAGACTCAACGAGATATAAAACGTATACGCATCATAATTTTGAGGTACTTTTAGTCTTGATTCTAAATGTAAAATTCTAAGATGGCGCATGTAAGTAAACGCTATCGTGAACATTTGGGGAATGACGGAAACTTTTCTCTCGGTGATCGCAATTTCAACAAGGTACACTAAGTAATGCAGTGTATAAAGTAGGCGAGACGACAGGATGAAGGTGGGATGGGGTATTAACAGTTACGAGGACATTAACATTGTTTACATAGCCATAGCCTGGCAGGAGCGGATCCAGGAATTCAAAAAAAGGGGGGGGGGTCCAAACTTGTGCCCGGGGGAGGGGGGGCTCTCAACAAAGTTGCGACGGAAGGATCCACCAAATTATGACAGGGGGGGAGGGGGGTCACGCCTCCTCAGATATCGTTTTCGGCAAAAGGGGGAGGTGGGGGGGGGGGGTGTCCTCAGATGGCCTAAATTTTGCATTGAAAAAACCGCATTTCTTCCTCGAAAACGGTGGGGGGTCCGGACCCCCTGGACCCCCTTCCCTGGATCCGCCCATGGGGAGGGGGTGCTCCTTGTCACATATAAGTTCATTTGATTACGCAAACCAAGTGTAGCCTGCCCACTGGGTAGCCCTGAAAACATGCCTCTCTGGGCACGCTCGGTAAACCTGTCTCTGTCGCTCCGGTTTACCGAGCGTGCCCAGAGAGGCGTGTTTCAGGGCTACCCACTGGGTAGGCTACAGGGTTGGGGCTGTTGGGGGAAGGGGGGTGCATCTCTACAGAAGGACTCCGGTGGCCAGTTTCCATTGATGATACTGGCGTAACCATGATTACAATTACATTAGCAATGTAATCGATTACGATTACGATTACATTGCTTTTAAACCCAATGTAATCGATTACAATCGATTACAATCGATTACGATTACTGATTATGATTACCCCATGTCTGCTACCCAGTAGAGAAAAGAGTCTTTGCTCCCCCCCCCCCCCCGCCCCCGCCCTTCGACGTCCCGAATATTGAGGGGGAGGAGCTACAAGGGCGGATCCAGAGGAAAAGCCTAGGGGGGTCGGACCCCCCCCCCCCCTTCTTTGAGGAAAAAACGCTACATGAGACGGCGTGGACCCCGCCCCCCCCCCCCCTCCCTCCTACGGTCGTCAAAAAATTGGTGGGTCCCCCCGGTCGCAATTTTGATCAGAACCCCCCTCCCCCCACTGCCGGTCGCAAGTTTGGACAGCCCCCCCCCCCCCGCCCCCTGTTCAAATTCCTGAATCCGCTCCTGCATCTAGGCTATGTAAACAACACAAAGTACCCGGCAGGCTATGGCAAATAGTAGCATAGCGCACCATAAAGCGGATACCGATTCAGCCAGAAGGAGGAAGTCCGCAGTGAATACCAGCGTCTCTATGATAGGTCCATAATAGTTAACACTTTACAGATGCCGGGCTTAACTTGCTTGGCTTGCTGCAACCACCCTTCACTCCCTAACCCCTCACACTCTGACCCCTCACACCATGACCCCTCACACCCTGACTCCTCATCCCCTGACCTTCCCCCGCCCTGATCCCTCACACTCTGTCCCGTCACACACACAACACCCATACCCTTACACCGTACGCTTAGCCCATTACCCCATTACCCCATAACCCCACCATATCCACTCGTACGTCTGTACTCCGTTACTTGTTCCTGTCTAAGACATCGAATGCGTCGACGCATTCCTCGACACTGACTTAGTGCTGGATCTGTTTATCCTTATCAGCAAACATATATGCAACATTTATATCTGGATCCGCATATCCTTATCAGCAAACATATATGTAACATATATATCTAGATTTGCAAAAAATTAGCGTAATCATAATCGCAATCATCTGCATTATCACCATCACCACCATCACCATCATCACCATCATCATCACCATCATCACCATCATCACCATCATCATCACCATCATCACCATCATCACCATCATCATCACCATCATCACCATCACCATCATCACCACCATCACCATCACCATCACCATCATCACCATCATCACCATCATCACCACCATCACCATCATCATCATCATCATCATTATAAATACATGTATCAACACTTTCTTCCTGTATATTTCCCTCTTTCGGTTGACTTCGCCTTCTTCCCTTGGTTTCCCTCCGGTCCTTGTACGCAACATTTCCCACTGGCTGTTGAAGTTGAAGCTGTATCTGTTTTTTTTTCACCGTTTGATGTTAAAAACGTCTCAGCTTCGTTCGGTTGGTTACCAAATATTGCAGATTACCTGCCGTTAAAAAGAAATGACAGTCTTGTTCTTAAATATATATGTATAGCGAAATGATGCATTCCCTTAAAACCACCGTAGCGATGTTTATCGCTGTGTTCAAAACACATAATACTTGTGTTTAACGGGCGGGAACGGAAGATGGAGATGTGGCGAGGGGGGGGGGGGGCGGGGGCAAGGAAAAATGGGGATTACTCCTGCTTGGGGCGGGTGACTACATGACAAATCTACCTGCTAGATAAACACATAGCCCACCTCTCGTCGCTTACCATGCACTGATACACAGACAACACTCGAGATAAACAATTATTATGAGTGATAGTTGATTGATAAGCGTGGTTTTTTTTAGGTCAACCAAGCTTCAAGTGTTGATAGCAGTCACTGATTCGTATATCAGCCATCTTGGGGCGCACGTTGACTACCATGTTAGGCCTAACTGCCGAGGTCTAGTAGATGCAGCCCACTGCACTGGATGTGCGTTGGTCTAATCCGTGCATGGTATAGGGTGGATGCAATCTGTGCCTGGGTTGTATTAAATCTAGCGATATACAGCGGTAGCCGTCGTAGTCAATAAGCACCATCAGTTGAATGTATTTCATGGATAGCACTGAACGCGAGTTTACTTGGATATCAAGTGCGTAGTGCGTCGATAGAAGAAATACAGTCACAGGTAGGTGAATGGCCTCTAGTCAAAATAGATGCAAGTAACACTGTGTGGGGCGGTTTATATTTCGTCCACTGGAGCATTTAGCTTCTTGTGTTATAGTCAAGAAAACGATAATATGGAATTCCACGCCTCCAGCAAACGTGAAGAAAGGCGCGCCTTATCGAAAACCAGGGGTCTGGAAGGGATAAATAGCGACACGCGACACAGGTATATTTGAAAAATCGACATTCGCCATTGACCCTCAAACCCTTTTCAAAATTTTCAGTGTCAAATGTCGATTTCTCACCACGTTCCGTGTCGTTTTCAAGTTCAGTGTCGTTTTTTTCAAAACATCTGTGTTGATGTCGTTTTTTCAGATCCTCAGTGTCGGAATTGCGGGGTCAATGTCGATTTTCAAATATGCCTGTGTCGCGCGTCGCCATTTACCCCTTCCAGACCCCTTACTATGGGTACGCATCTTATCCCGCGGTCAGTGTACGAGTGATCACTGCCTACCCCTTCCCATTTCAATATCCATTTCCATATATATATCTATCATAGAATCGTATAGTTGTTGTGCTGGCGAGATTGATTACATCCTATCGGATATGACGCTTAGATTAGTGTTGATTTTTGATACATTAATCCACAAATATGACGCTTACAAGTGATAGGTCCAAGATAGGCGCCAAGATAGGTCCAAGCTCCGGCGGGCGAGGACGACGCGTGATGTGAGTGATACACGCAGTCTGAGTGACACCAATGATCGGAATTCCACTGTATTGGTCCGAGGTATCAGTCAGATATATCGGTCGACAGGGTTGATCGACTGTGGATGTCGACGTGTTTGGGGGAAGTGTGTCTCTTTAATATGCAAATCACGGACACGATTTAATATTATATAAATACAACGATCTAATATTAGGAAGGGGGCGGGGGCGCAAGGGGGGGTCGTGTTCCCAGATCACGAAGATTTTTTTTTTTATTCCCAGGTCACGAAGGACTTAACCGAGAACTCCCCGCATACAAAGGACGGGAGGATACATGATATAAATTTCTCAATTACCCGATTCACGGTTATCTAAGATTAAAATTCACGGTTCACGATTAATCCTTGATCACGACGGTCGGCCAATACCTCATTCTCAGTTTACGGATAATTATTTTCCTCATTCCCAGTTCACGGTGAAATGAAAAGCCTATGCTCGAGAAACAAAAATACCCTTGCCCCCCCCCCCCCCCCCCCATAATTAGAATCAATGGTAATGTATAGCCATGTGAGTGGAGAACAAAGATTTAATTAAAACTGTGTCACGTGTCGATTGTAAAATTGCGAGATAATAAAGAAGCATCACGATTTAATCCAAAAAAAATTTTCACGCTTGGATATAGAGTGGCAGGTCTATCGAAGGGTCCTGGGGATATCCGCATCCTTTGAACACGGATGCGGTTTTTTAATGCAAAATGTACACCATATTAGATTTGGAACACACCCTCTCTCACCACCCGTATAGGGCCACTCCATACTTTTCTTGAACGCCATCCTATGTCACCCATAATTCTCCCCTTTGAGAAAATCCTGGCTTCGCACTTGAAAAGGTATTACGATACAGCAGCAGAAGAGGAAGGACAATTATCGCCATTTCACATTTTTAGTATAACAAGTATCACAAGAATAACAAGTATCACAAGAATAACAAGTATCACAAGAATAACAAGTATTACAAGAATAACAAGTATTACAAGAATAACAAGTATTACAAGAATAACAAGTATCACAGGAATAACAAGTATCACAAGAATAACAAGTATCACAAGAATAACAAGTATCACAAGAATAACAAGTATCACAAGAATAACAAGTATTACAAGAATAACAAGTATCACAGGAATAACAAGTATCACAAGAATAACAAGTATCACAAGAATAACAAGTATCGCCATTTAACAAGTATAACAAGTATCACAAGAATAACAAGTATCAGAATTATCACAGGAATAACAAGTATCACAAGAATAACAAGTATAACAAGTATAACAAGTATCACAATTATCACTATTCAATTGTGAAGTGTCACGATGCAATAAAGACGAATTACGACATTGTAATGATATACGACGATACGACATACAAGAATCGAAATTGTAATGAATTCATATCACGATACGAGGGAAAAGTATCAATATATTAAAGAAAAAGTAGCACGATTTTCAGAAAAAGAATCACGATTTTCAGAAAAAGTGTCACGATTTTCAGAAAAAGTATCACGATTTTCAGAAAAAGCTTCGATTGTTCCAGGCGCCGAGTATATGTATTTGTACACTTTCCATTTTTAACTTTTCTGCAGCCACCAATGGTCTGACACCAGGACAACATCTGTATCATCATGGATGACCAAGAGAAGTGAGTAAACATGTATATAGATATCTGTGCCATATTTGGTAGAAAAAGTCTTAAGGTAGATGCATAGATTACATTTTTTTCAGACAAACTTCTTGACATTTTTTCAACGTGTAGTAATGTGTATCCAAGACGATAAAATAACATAAAAAAGATATGTCTTCTACCTACTTTTCTGTCAAAATGACGTTGAATAGGTAGGGGGTCACATCTAATTTTATAATGGACGTCAATGGAGAATTTTGGAATTTCGACACGAAATATTCAACAGAAAAAAAACGGCTCAGACAAAGTTAATAAAAATTTGTCTGTAACAAGCTTGCTCCTTGCTTGTTCAAATAAGAGAAAAAAATATATAGGTTTTCTACCTCGTTTTATCGTAAAATGACTCTGAACATGGAAATTGTGCCGGTAATTCTGAGGGTAGGAATGGGAAACATGCTGAACTAGAGATACAAGTACTCACAAGATTGAAGAAGATACTTGGTGCTATCAAATTTACATGAAAACATTTAAGCAGCCAAACGTGTAAGCATATAGGCCTACGATGATGTGGGGTATTCCAACACCCCCCCCCCCCCCGCCCGCCTCCCCCACTGATCCTTGCCGACTGATTTACTGTGCCTGTGGGGTCAACGCTATGTAATTTGCCGGCTTGTTTCTATTGCTAGTTCGTTAGATATATTTATACATCCCAATACATCCCAATAAGTTCTTTAGTTTGCTTGTACTTGCGTTTGCCTATCAATTTCCCTTTACAGCGCATCAGTTTCGCGAATTTGTTACATAAACCAGAAATAAACGATGACTCGCTGCGGAAAATAGAGCATTCGCCAGATTAGCCTGGTTCCGCGGCCCAACTTCGCTCGCTCGCTCACTTACAAGTATGAGTATGAGCGGCGGTACCAGCTTATCGCCAGATCGCAGCGGCACAGTCCACCAGATGGCGCCACAGTGATGCCGGGAACCTCCTCAGTTATTTTCCCATTTTCCCGAAATGAATTCCATGTGCTAATAATGTCATATCTATATGTAAGGCCAGCACATGTAGTAATAAAACTGAAATACTAGTGTTTCAGGCCGTGTTTCAGGCCGTGTTCCAGGCCGTGCACATTAGGGCTTAACTGGGCCGATAAGCGACCTCGTAGACTGAAATTACGTGGGATGGAACTGCGCCGGCGTTCCAAGTGTTGTGTGGGGGGATGGGGGGGGGGGGGGGCAAGGGGTATTTCCGTTCCCCGGGAATGAGCTTTTCATTCCTGAACTGAGAATGAGACAACTATTTTGTCCTGTATATTACTGGGGTATTGGGGTATAAGCCGAACGTCGTGATCATTAATTAATCGTGAATTCGGAATTTAATGTTAAATAACCGTAAATACGGAAATTTAATGTTAAATAACCGTAAATACGGAAATTTAATGTTAAATAACCGTAAATACGGAAATTTAATGTTAAATAACCGTAAATACGGAAAATCATAAATTGTATCATTGTCGGTCTGCGTGCAGTTCAGCCTGCTTATCGACTGATCTATGGGGCCTCCCCTGTGTACCCATACATATCTTAGTTATAGATATCATACTTTATCATGTGACTTTTTCAGACTGGAACAACTGGAGCAGCTTTTTCTACGTCAGGATCGGGCGTTTCAGCGTAGCACCCACCAAGCAATGATCATCTTGTTCGCGGTCGGCATCCTCGGCTTCGTGGGTCTGGCCATCTACATGACGGTGATTGGCTACAAGGAATACAGCAAGCAAGGTGAAGGTCGTAGAGCGCGACCGTGCAATTATGATGTATCAGTACAGGGAAACGATACGAAGCAAGGTGAAGGTCGTAGAGCGTGAGAGTACAATAACGATGTATCAATATAGGAAAACGATACGAAGCAAGGTGAAGGTCGCAGAGCGTGAGAGTACAATAACGATGTATCAGTATAGGGAAACGATACGAAGCAAGGTGAAGGTCGCAGAGCGTGAGAGTACAATAACGATGTATCAATATAGGGAAACGATACGAAGCAAGGTGAAGGTCGTAGAGCGTGAGAGTACAATTATGATGTATCAATATGGGGAAACGATACGATCTTATGTTAGCTGGGCGGGATACCCCATGTCAATCGAGAATCCCCAAGAATAGACCGGTTCAGGCTGTCAGTCATTCACTGACGACACTGTTGCTTTTATCCAATCCTGTTGAAAAAATCTTTCACCTGCGTTAGGTCGGACAAACAAAGCAGCATGGAACTTTTTTTCTCACTTGTACCTACCATCAGCTATGATTGTCAAATTTCATACTCATTATTGAAAAAACAGGACTCGGAAGCGTGGGCGGGGCTTAGTGTCGGATGTCGTGGGCGGGGCTTAGTGTCGGATGTCGTGGGCGGGGCTTAGTGTCGGATGTCGTGGGCGGGGCTTAGTGTCGGATGTCGTGGGCGGGGCTTAGTGTCGGATGTCGTGGGCGGGGCTTAGTGTCGGATGTCGTGGGCGGGGCTTAGTGTCGGATGTCGTGGGCGGCGCTTAGTGTCGGATGTCGTGGGCGGGGCTTAGTGTCGGATGTCGTGGGCGGGGCTTAGTGTCGGATGTCGTGGGCGGGGCTTAGTGTCGGAGTATGGATCGGTCTGTTAAGCAGAGTACTATCGTATCTCCAAGATGAGGACTGCCCAAGACTGGGCGCGAAAAAAAAAACACCTTAAGGGGGACATCGCGAATATCGAGGAATTCACAGGCTGCCATAACGGATCGCGGTAAATAGGAAAAGGGTCTTAACGTTTAACCAGAAATTGTACTGATAACGATCCCCAACAATAGACCACTTCGCTAATTGTTGTTCCAATTTTGCCACCGTGAGGCGCCACTGCATATGCAATGCATTCTGGGTATTATTTTGGTCTTTGCGAGATGTCAAAATGGCGTCATCGCCTGACGACGTATTTTGTAGACATTTAAACATGAAATAGTGTCATCTATGTAACGGAAAAGTTACGTAATCTGAATGTAAGTTAAATATACTCTTTAACTTTACACATGCCTTGCCAATAATGTGGAAATATGGTATTTATCTTTATAGAAAAAGTCAAGATAACACCAAAATATTTCCCATATCTCTTTGCGCCAGTCTCGATTTTTCCAAGATGGCGTATAATTGCAAAGTCGTGTCTTGCCAATTCCTGGATGCCAATCCAGGGGATCGGGAAAAGAACTCCCTCTCCTCTAAGCTGTTGAAATCGCTCTAATCAAACGGGGGAGTATCAGAATTTGCATTCCGGTGCCGAATGCCGTAACGATCACATGGCTCACTACAATCTCCCCGCACGGTGGCGCTACGCAAGCTCCGCTTTTACCGCCGCATTCGGCCCGGGGCAAATTTCAAGATTCTTGAAAAACGGTCAAAACGTTATAATTTTCAAGGAGAAAACATACAAATTAAGAGATATGTGTATTTAATACAGCGAAATATTTATTGCACAATTTTTAAAAAGTTATAATTGAGAGAGAACTATTTCCTTTGTTCACCTTATACCGTGGGTTATTAGGCTTAGGCTGGGTCCCCGGCAGTAATTTGTAGAAGTGCGCGGCGCATTTGCCTATCAAGTTGCGTTGCCCTGGCGAGCGAGTGCGAAATGTATTGAGGCAGTAGGCGACAACAGAGATATAATGGAGCTCTAGCCGAGTGAGTCGAAGGCAGAGAGTGGGTAGAGTGGTGCCATCTGGTGACCGAATCGCCCATGCGTAACAAGTTCATGGGTCTTTGAATGATTCAGCCACATCAGGACAGTGTTGTAGTTTAAAGTATGCGAAATGCGGCCATGATATGATAAGAGGTGATCATCTACCATTAGCAAGTATCTCTACTCACAGGTCTTTGAATGATTCAGCCACAGGAGGGTAGTATAAACCGATCCAGACTCTCAATCATTCATTGATGTCACTGTTGCTTTTATCCAATCATGTGGCGAGAAAAGCTCTTCCAAGTGCGTTATATCCGGCAAACAAGTCCGACAAACAAAGCAGCATGTCACTTTCTTTTCAGCGTCACAAATGAGTACTTCTCACCTGTGCCTACCATCACCTAGGATTGTCAATTCCATACTCACGATGAACGTGGGAGGGGCTTACCTCGGAGTGTGGAACGGTGTATTGTACTTTAACGAATACGGAATGTGAAATGCGGCAATGATATGAGAAGAGGTGATAATCTACCACTCACATTATCCTTTCTTGTTGATGGGTCCCTTTGGTTTCTTCAATGGAGTTCCACATTGCATCAAGCGATTTCAGACTGTTAGAAAAAGGAGTGGGTGGGACTTTCTAATCTTGTTGTGTGGCATGTTTTTTATAATATTTCTTTCATATACATCGATACATATTCTCGTTTCAGACAATGCTATAGTAACTGTCCAGCCGGACAGTGACACTCTCGATAGCTGAACAGAACTAGGAGATCTACTCAAGTGGCGAATGCGTCCTGTTTATGACCTCGACTATTTATATTCTGAACAACGGATTGTCTTTGGGACACATGCAAGCATGTGACATAACTGGCCTCAATGCTACGAATGGTGTGCTGTGAGCCAAAATGGAATATAGACAATAGATATAGAACCGTGATATTGTCAGGTCGTTCATTCAGTGTGTTTCTGTTATAGTTCACGTATACCTCACTCGTAGTAAGTAACTTACAGTAATCCGTTTGGTCGTGGGCTCTAGCATGGTAGACGGACTCATTACCAACATCTTTGCTGCCAATGCTCTGGATACTGAACTGTGGGCTATGTCTAATGTAAACCACTGTGGGTCGGTGATGGTACAAGGGCGGATCCAGGGAGTGTACAGGGGGTCCGGATCCCCCCTTTTTGAGCAAGAATGCCGTTTTTTAATACAAAAGTTAGGCCATCTGAGGCGTGGACTCCCCCCCCCCTCCTTTGAAGAATATCGCTATCTGAGGCTGAGTCGGCGTGGAGCCCCCCCCCCCCCCCCAGTTGATTCAGTTCTCTTCGGTCTTTAAAAAATTGTGGATCCCTCGGTCACAATTTTGTTCAGAGTCTCGCTCCCAGTCGCAAGTTTGGAACCCCCCCCCCCCTTTCAAATTCCTGGATCCGCCCCTGTGGTCTGTGACTTCGATGGCGGATGGACCCGCTGCCACAGTGTGTGATACCATTGATAAACCACTGTGGGTTGGCGATGGTTTGTGACTCTGATGTGATGGATGAATGAACATCGGCATTGAGGGATATGTCTACGGTAGGGAACTGTAAGCTCTCCATAACGACTAAGTTGAATTATCTGGTGTATGAACTGTTCCTCATTGTGATGACTTTCTCCACACAACACGATCTGCTCCATAAGAGCGGCATATTGTCTGTGAATTTATTTGCTGATGTGTGTCATGCTTTCTTCGCTCACAAACGCAAGAACATTATACATTAAATTTACATGAAGCATGTCAAGTTAAACGAGCGATAAATCGTATCCTGGGAAGGAAAGTCGGTTGTGATCGAGAAAACTAATTATTGGCTAATTGTTTTCGGCAATGTACTGGACTAATATTCAAGTGGTATATATATTTATATATAATTATCGGACCAATGATTGCGCAGGTACCAATGATTGCGCAGGTACCAGTAATTGCACACAAAGCAAAAGATCGTTCAATCTCTACACAAGGGACGTCAAGGTAGCTGTCACACTTGAAAATATTTGTCTGGTAAAAGTTTGGACAAAATTTCATTACCTGCTCAAGTTTCTATATAAAATATAATGTGAAGCAGTCTGACAAACCTTGTATTTATAGTATTTATGTAAAGAAATGACAGCGATGCGATATGTGAGTTATGTAATCTGTTCATAGTTTGACAAATAACATGATGGTGTGAATGAAAATATGTTTTATACGATTTCTATGCACAATATCGAAGGTTTGCTTCATGAATGTTTTATATGAAGTAGTAATTGACAGTTGGCATACATGTCAAGCTGATTTACTGACGCCAACGTCGCAGGCGAGCTGAACATGTGATATTGCCGATGTCTCAGTACCCAGCAATATGTGCTTATTGTATATATATGATTTCGAACGGATTTCATTAAATTAAATGCTGAACCTCTAACGCGAAACTCGAATATCGTCTATGGCAAAAAAAGAAAGCTGATCCCAACAACAGTGATAAATTAATGTTACGTTGATTCATAGAATGCTGATACGAATCCTGCTGATTCCACAAATACTTTTGAGAGGCCGCGAATGTCGAAGAGAAGCCCGTAAAATATTCACAAACGTTTCACGTCATAGGGCATGATGCAATGCGGCACAGTTTACCGAGTGGGTTGGAACGGTCGGAGTCAGATAAGGGAAAAACTGAATATTATAGAATAGATTGCATTTTTGTAAGCGAAGACAATTTTGTCTTGGGAACATAATCGCCCGAGATCTGCATAGCCTACCAGAGGACCTGAACATCGTCTCGGGTTTGTGATCTCTCTGAGCGATGAGTCTGAGAGATTAATTAATGCGTTTCTGGAAATTAGCCACTTTTCTTGTTACTTTTAACATCATTAAATCATGGAAAGAAATCACATTCACACTCTGGTATCTACATTGCCAAGTAATCACGTGTTTTTTATTTATCTACGCCAAATACGATGTATGGAGTCCATGGACCAGTTTGGGCAGCTTCAAGGCGCAAAAGTACGGTTAATTAACCAGTTGGTTGATTAAGTACTTTTTTAATTAATTAAACAGGATAGTTGGCGTACATGCTGAGCTGGATCCACTCCCAGTACATGGAAGTCCTGGTATAGACGGAAGGGATGGTCCGGCAGGTCACCAGGGTCCAGGAGGTTATTCCAGCCACCCACCACTTCCCGTCCTTGTAGCAGTTCATGGGTCCGCCGCTGTCGCCCTGTCGGCAGTAGACACACAGAACGGTAGCTGGGAGGCTTCACTTGCAGGAAACATCAAATGAATCTTTAGACTTTTAGTTCATTCATCTAGATTCAACTGGGGCTGCCTCGATAGTTCAATGGTTTAGAACGCTCGCATTCTGATCACCTGGGAGCCTAACGGCACGTGGGTCGGTGTTTCGCGCCCCGCTGTGGTCATTTCAGTTTGGTCGCAAGAAAAAGATCCCATGTCATTCGCAAAGAGTAGAGGGTTATTCCCTTGGACATGGCGCCGCTCTCTCTTCCTTCTCTCATTGACTGACCAGAATTTGTTAAAGCGTCCTAAATATACAACCAAACAGTTTACACTTACCCCGCACGCCCCAGGACAGCCGGTGCCAGCGCAGATGCTGGTTGCCAGGATGTTGCCGAAGTTGAGCTCCTCGCAAACAGCGTTACTAATGGCAACGATCTCGGCCTCGCGCAGCTCGTTGGGCAGCCAGTCGTTATCGTCTATGTAAAATGGATATATCAGTCAATTAGAGTAGTACTGGATATATCAGTCAATTAGAGTAGTACTGGATATATCAGTCAATTAGAGTAGTACTGGATATATCAGTCAATTAGAGTAGTACTGGATATATCAGTCAGTTAGAGTAGTACTGGATATATCAGTCAATTAGAGAAGTACTGGATATATCAGTCAATTAGAGTAGTACTGGATATATCAGTCAATTAGATTGGTACTGGATATAACAGTCAATTAGAGTAGATTAGTACTGGATCATAAGTCAATAGTAGATTAGTACTGGGTCATAAGTCAATAGTAGATTAGTACTGGATCATAAGTCAATTAGAGCAGTACTGAATTTATAGGTCAATTAAAGTAGTACTGGATCTAAAGGTTATCTATCTCAGGTCATATCGCTTAATCACACGCTGTGGTTAAACTCACAGTAGGTCTTTCCCCATCCCGTGATCCAGCACAGCTGGTCGTCGAAGTTGTAGTCCTGCTGGTCGGGGACGCAGCCCAGGGCCACGTTGGACTGACTGAGGTCGATGGGGTCCACTAGCCGGACGAGGGCAATGTCGTTAGGGTAACCCTCGTAAGGGTTCGGCACAAACCGGTCGTTCTGAAACACGTGATACTTTACATACAGGAAAGTGGATGACCTTAAGTTTTTTTTTTGCTCCCTGCTTTTCTGTATATGATATTCTAGGAATAATTTGCCTCTACGCATGTTGTATAATATTGCATGATTGTGGATAATAGCATACTGGGAAACAAAGATTTTCCTTTCCCATCTAATATTCTCACACCCAGGTCTTCCATTTCAAGTTAAATTTACTGTTTGTAACCAAATTAATGGTAATTTGTGGCTTGTTCTACTGTTAGGTGGCAATGTACCAAGGGATACATTAATTCAGTCTGTGAGTAATTGGGACGAGTGTGCGGTGAATACTTAAATAATTAATCATGGAAATCAATTACCCCCGAACATGTGCGATGGAAGAAATTCAACCCTCAAATTAACTTTCAACGACACCCGATTGTTTCAGCATTATATCACATGACTGCGATACCTTGATGATCATGTCTATTTTCCTGGTCTGAGCCTTAGGGTCGTCGTCTGTGCCTAGGAGGACGTTGGTTCCTGCAACAATCCGGAAATATGCGGGATCCTCTCGACGGGAGTCATTGTAGCCCACCATCCTGGGAAAAAATATCCAGTCACAATGGTTATCGGTCAATGTTAGCTCAGCGGGTGCGGCAAACGGCATGTATCCAGATCGTTTCTTTGTGTGTGTGCAATGTATGCATAGCCTCAATATAAAGACATTACTGTACAGAATATTGAGCAATCTTCAGGCATGTGACTCTTCTGAGAGGGAATATGGCTCTTCAGTTCTGACAACTGCGGCCATTTTGAATACTTCGAGAACATATTGCTCTTAAACTCTGACAACTGCGGCCATTTTAAATCCTCTCATGGCACATGGCTCTTTAATTGTGACAACTGTGTCCATTTTGAATGATCTGAGGGCATGTGGCTCTTTAATTCTGACTACTGCGGCCATTTTGAATCCTCTGAGAGCATATGGCTCTTCAACCTTGACAACTGCGGCCATTTTGAATCCTATGAGAACGTATGGCTCTTCAATTTTGGCAAAACTTCGGCCATTTGGAATCCTCTAAGGAAATGTAGCTCTTCAACTCCAATAACTGCTGCCATTTTGAATCCTTTCAGAACATATGGCTCTTTAATTCTGACAACTGCGGTCATGTTGAATCATCTGAGAACATATATGGCTCTTCAACCCTGCCAACTGCGGTCATTTTGAATCCTTTGAGAGCATATATATGGCACTTCACCCATAAATTTTGAATCAATTACCTGTCCTCGACGCAGTGGGCCGCGATCATGACGAACCATTCGTCGATGATGGACCCACCGCAGGTGTGGAAGAACTCCCCGCTGTTGTTAAACTGGAGGGAGACCTGCCAAGGCCACGCCCCTAGCGCCGCCATGCGGCCGTCAACGATACGAGTGGAAGGCTCATCCGCGGTGGTGTTGGCCAGACAGGCCTCTGGAATCTCCCAGTCAGCCTGGGTGGGCTTCTGGCCGCACTGCTGGCTGAACGCTGGTCGGGGTCGGGTTTGGGAACGGTAATATTAATTCTTAATAGTAAGAACAAGATATATTCTTAAATCTTAAATTACATAAAATATAATATATAATAGGGGTCTGGATGGTCCAGTGTCCAGTGTCTATTTTGCACAATTCTCTGTGTTGAATGTCGATTTTTCACGACGTTCCGTGTCGTTTTAAAAAAAATCTGTGTCGATTTTGCTGTTTCAGATCCTCAGTGTCGGAATTTGGGGGTCAGTGTTGAATGTCGATTTTTCAAATATGCCTGAGTCGCGTATCGCCACTTACCCTTTCCAGACCCCTATATAATGTATGACTACATGACGATGCTGTTAATGCCGCTATTGCTACAACCGGGAACTATTAATCAACGTGTACAAAAGGTCCCCTCAACCCACAAATCTAAACTCATCACCTGCTATATATATCGCATATGATATGCTATAGATATCACTTCATTTATAAAGTGTACACAAGCATTCTGGAGACGAACTGCACCTAAAGATAATTGATGGCTTAGTGCGTTTAAGATTATTCAAGAACAATTATCAAAACACAATGGGTATGATTCCTCTCTCAACGAAATAATGTAGCAGATGTACTAAACATATTTACCAACAGCAGCTAAAGCGACCAGCAATGCTACGATCACCTCCATCCTCATAAACACCATCATATCCGATCAGAAGTAGAACCCACACTGCGACTAACAAGTGACATGTCATTTGACCCCTCCTTCTTCTGTAAGGGCGCCTATCACTTGGGCGTATTACCCCGCCTCCCCCTGAAGATTGTCCAACACATGGTGGCGATCACATCAATGCGCACGTTTTGTATCGAAAGAAAAAAAAAGATATAAAAAAGATATAGTTTTAAAAATCCTGATAGGGTATGTAGGGCGTATATTATGTACACAGTGGAAATATTATTATCCATATTACCCTTTATTTCCATGCAATCACTTCGTTGGTGTTGTCTTTACAAAGAAAGCGACAAACAGGAATCCGAAAATCTGTCGTTAAATAACGACAACTTTGCAAAGATCAGTCCCCTGATAACTACACCTGCAGTAACATCTCAATCACAGATGCACAAAAGTGTGCATCTATTCGTTATCTCCATGCATATATATATGTGTACTGATTCAATCGTGTAGTGTGTTTTAAATGCCGACAAAAATACCTCGAGAAACTAGACAGGTGTCCCCGTATTAGGCGTATATAAATGACCGAACGCGCTTAGACTGTAACTAGTAGAACATTACACTTATATCTGCGAATATGAGCAGTTCTAGTATGGCTCATGATTTTCGTTCCTTATTCCTGAGTTGGGATGTGCTAGGAATTTTAAGTCAGTCATCATGGCAGCACAGTCAGCATTGCACTGCCATTTGTTTACTTATTAAATGCACCACCACTGGATGATGGGTAATCAAAACAAAATTGCATCGACATTTGGATTTCCGTTCCGGCTTGTTTTCCGATGCAAGGGATACTTGTTAATGACTTAATGATTTTTTTTAAATCATTGAAATTGAGGGCTCACAAATACGCCTCGATTTACAGCATTTCTACTCCTATATCGGAATCCCATTGGTTTTATAAGTGTTGCCATTAACATTAGCTCTAATTTTGCATTGCTCGGGAACAGTTCATTGCCGCAATAGCAAATCCAGTAATTAGGAGGTGGCAACAGCAATAACGCCTATGACTGTAGCTCATCTTTAGAACACATACTTAGAAAATAACATCTAAAATGCGGATATGTTATTTTTATTCACGTTATTTTGAATTCCTTTCGTTAAATAAATTGACACAAAAGCCAGTGTAAATCACGATCACAAGTGACACGGAGATCACGGATCAGGAAGATCATCGTTTGCAATCACACATTAGATCACGGGTCTCGAAAATAAATCTTATTTTCCGATCATGATAATAATTTTAGGTGTTATGTAATCACGGATCACGAAACAAGTATAACCCCCCTCTTTAAATTACTGTCAGCGACACCAACATACCTGTAAATGCGTTCAATATTGTCACAGGTGCCAAGGCTTTTCGGACATAGCCAATGCTCAAATAACCTAATGGTGTCTTCTTAAGAACCATTAAGCTACTGCCTGATATGAGGGGTATACATTGTACTAAGCATTTAAAACATATACTCTAGAAAGTCATGTCTCTAGACGTGTTAGCTCTCTGCGTTTCTTATATATATATGATAATATAATACTATCCTTGACTGCGAGTTGATGGTCCAGTTAACTAGTACACTTGCGTTAGATCTGAAGGCGGCCATGTTGCGGCCTCCACGATTTGACAGACCGAGCATTTCAAATTGGTTAAAAGCCGGTGGCTCCCTCTTGTGAGACACTGGATCGCCACACTTATACGTATAGTTAATACGTACGTCGAGGATAAATGCAAGATATACAACGGGATAAAACAAAACAAGGTAAGTCATCAGAAACTGTTTGCCCTTTTTAAAAGGAGCAAAACGAAAATAGGTAACCCTCGCGCGATACCTTTTACCCTTTTGTAAAGTGCAAAACGGAAATAGGTAACACTCGTGCGATACCTTTTACCCTTTTGTAAAGTGCAAAACGGAAATAGGTAACACTCGTGCGATACCTTTTACCCTTTTGTAAAGTGCAAAACGGAAATAGGTAACACTCGTGCGATACCTTTTACCCTTTTGTAAAGTGCAAAACGGAAATAGGTAACACCTTTCGCTCTCAATTTCAGCGCAGCGCACTGAGCCATAGCTCGCGCACAGAGCCATAGCCCGACGTTCAAAGCCATAGCCCGGGAGCCATAGCCCGGCACCGAGAGCCATAGCCCGGAGCCTGAGCCCGGCATCGACAGCCATAGCCCGGACCCTGAGCCCAGAGCCATAGCCCGGCACCGAGAGCCATAGCCCGGCACCGAGAGCCACAGCCCGGAGCCTGAGCCCGGCATCGACAGCCATAGCCCGGGCCCTGAGCCCAGAGCCATAGCCCGGAGCCTGAGCCCCGAGCCATAGCCCGGCACCGAGAGCCACAGCCCGGAGCCTGAGCCCGGCATCGACAGCCATAGCCCGGACCCTGAGCCCAGAGCCACAGCCCGGCACCGAGAGCCATAGACCGGAGCCTGAGCCCGGCATCGACAGCCATAGCCCGGACCCTGAGCCCGGCATCGACAGCCATAGCCCGGGCCCTGAGCCCAGAGCCATAGCCCGGCACCGAGAGCCATAGCCCGGCACCGAGAGCCACAGCCCGGAGCCTGAGCCCGGCATCGACAGCCATAGCCCGGAGCCTGAGCCCGGCATCGACAGCCATAGCCCGGACCCTGAGCCCAGAGCCATAGCCCGGCACCGAGAGCCATAGCCCGGCACCGAGAGCCACAGCCCGGAGCCTGAGCCCGGCATCGACAGCCATAGCCCGGACCCTGAGCACAGAGCCACAGCCCGGCACCGAGAGCCATAGACCGGAGCCTGAGCCCGGCATCGACAGCCATAGCCCGGGCCCTGAGCCCAGAGCCATAGCCCGGAGCCTGAGCCCAGAGCCACAGCCCGGCACCGAGAGCCATAGCCCGGACCCTGAGCCCAGAGCCACAGCCCGGCACCGACAGCCATAGCCCGGAGCCTGAGCCCGGCATCGACAGCCATAGCCCGGGCCCTGAGCCCAGAGCCATAGCCCGGAGCCTGAGCCCCGAGCCATAGCCCGGCACCGAGAGCCACAGCCCGGAGCCTGAGCCCGGCATCGACAGCCATAGCCCGGCACCGAGAGCCATAGACCGGAGCCTGAGCCCCGAGCCATAGCCCGGCACCGAGAGCCATAGACCGGAGCCTGAGCCCGGCATCGACAGCCATAGCCCGGACCCTGAGCCCAGAGCCACAGCCCGGCACCGAGAGCCATAGACCGGAGCCTGAGCCCGGCATCGACAGCCATAGCCCGGACCCTGAGCCCAGAGCCACAGCCCGGCACCGAGAGCCATAGACCGGAGCCTGAGCCCGGCATCGACAGCCATAGCCCGGACCCTGAGCCCGGCATCGACAGCCATAGCCCGGGCCCTGAGCCCAGAGCCATAGCCCGGAGCCTGAGCCCCGAGCCACAGCCCGGCACCGAGAGCCACAGCCCGGAGCCTGAGCCCGGCATCGACAGCCATAGCCCGGACCCTGAGCCCAGAGCCACAGCCCGGCACCGAGAGCCATAGACCGGAGCCTGAGCCCGGCATCGACAGCCATAGCCCGGACCCTGAGCCCAGAGCCATAGCCCGACACCGAGAGCCATAGACCGGAGCCTGAGCCCGGCATCGACAGCCATAGCCCGGACCCTGAGCCCAGAGCCATAGCCCGACACCGAGAGCCATAGACCGGAGCCTGAGCCCGGCATCGACAGCCATAGCCCGGACCCTGAGCCCAGAGCCATAGCCCGGCACCGAGAGCCATAGACCGGAGCCTGAGCCCGGCATCGACAGCCATAGCCCGGACCCTGAGCCCAGAGCCACAGCCCGGCACCGAGAGCCATAGACCGGAGCCTGAGCCCGGCATCGACAGCCATAGCCCGGACCCTGAGCCCGGCATCGACAGCCATAGCCCGGGCCCTGAGCCCAGAGCCATAGCCCGGAGCCTGAGCCCAGAGCCACAGCCCGGCACCGAGAGCCACAGCCCGGAGCCTGAGCCCGGCATCGACAGCCATAGCCCGGGCCCTGAGCCCAGAGCCATAGCCCGGACCCTGAGCCCAGAGCCACAGCCCGGCACCGAGAGCCACAGCCCGGAGCCTGAGCCCGGCATCGACAGCCATAGCCCGGACCCTGAGCCCAGAGCCACAGCCCGGCACCGAGAGCCATAGACCGGAGCCTGAGCCCGGCATCGACAGCCATAGCCCGGACCCTGAGCCCAGAGCCATAGCCCGACACCGAGAGCCATAGACCGGAGCCTGAGCCCGGCATCGACAGCCATAGCCCGGACCCTGAGCCCAGAGCCACAGCCCGGCACCGAGAGCCACAGCCCGGCACCGAGAGCCATAGACCGGAGCCTGAGCCCGGCATCGACAGCCATAGCCCGGACCCTGAGCCCAGAGCCATAGCCCGGCACCGAGAGCCATAGACCGGAGCCTGAGCCCGGCATCGACAGCCATAGCCCGGACCCTGAGCCCGGCATCGACAGCCATAGCCCGGGCCCTGAGCCCAGAGCCATAGCCCGGCACCGAGAGCCACAGCCCGGCACCGAAAGCCACAGCCCGGAGCCTGAGCCCGGCATCGACAGCCATAGCCCGGGCCCTGAGCCCAGAGCCATAGCCCGGAGCCTGAGCCCCGAGCCATAGCCCGGCACCGAGAGCCACAGCCCGGAGCCTGAGCCCGGCATCGACAGCCATAGCCCGGACCCTGAGCCCAGAGCCACAGCCCGGCACCGAGAGCCATAGACCGGAGCCTGAGCCCGGCATCGACAGCCATAGCCCGGACCCTGAGCCCAGAGCCATAGCCCGGCACCGAGAGCCATAGCCCGGCACCGAGAGCCACAGCCCGGAGCCTGAGCCCGGCATCGACAGCCATAGCCCGGGCCCTGAGCCCAGAGCCATAGCCCGGAGCCTGAGCCCCGAGCCACAGCCCGGCACCGAGAGCCACAGCCCGGAGCCTGAGCCCGGCATCGACAGCCATAGCCCGGACCCTGAGCCCAGAGCCACAGCCCGGCACCGAGAGCCACAGCCCGGAGCCTGAGCCCGGCATCGACAGCCATAGCCCGGACCCTGAGCCCAGAGCCACAGCCCGGCACCGAGAGCCATAGACCGGAGCCTGAGCCCGGCATCGACAGCCATAGCCCGGACCCTGAGCCCAGAGCCATAGCCCGGCACCGAGAGCCATAGACCGGAGCCTGAGCCCGGCATCGACAGCCATAGCCCGGACCCTGAGCCCAGAGCCATAGCCCGGAGCCTGAGCCTAGAGCCATAGCCCGGAGCCATAGCCCGGAGTTATGGGAGAAACAAATTCGCTCGAGCCTTACTCATTTTCGTTTTGAAGTTGGAGGAAAGGATAAAACGGTATCGCTCGAGTGTTACCTATTTTCGTTTTGCTCATTTTAAAAAGGGCAAACAGTTTCTGATGACTTTTATCTTTTTTTGCTTTCTCATGTTTCAAAGCGTTAATTGGAAAAGGAATTGCCCAAACCCTTTTCTGCTTTACCTTTCGTAAAACAGAAATTTGAAAAAGGGAAAATTCAGCTTTTATAATGTCCAGAGGCAAAAGGAAAAACGAATAAACGGTATATTCCGGGATTATCCCTGGATATCCCGGGATTGATTCCCAAACCGCCCCCCGGTTCCTTCAATAGCCAGTCGTTGCCATAGTAACATTGTGAAGAACATGCGTAGGACAATGAAGCATGACGTAACACAAAAATGAACTGTGGTTATTGATTTAAAACTTTCAATTTGAATTTAACCGGTAATAGTAGTAATAACGTGAGTTTTGCAGGGCTTTATGCATTTTATTGTCAAATACCCTGCTCCCTCTGCGGTATTTCGTAGACGAAGGGGCAATGTACGTTTACAGTACACATTTTACAGTTAAATTTACGTTTTCGCATAACGGTACCCCCCCAACCCTGCTAACGCCCCCCCCCCACACACACACACACGCACATACATACGCCCGTGATTTCTTTTTCTTAATTTGACCCATCCTGACGCATTGCCTCCGGGACACACTATGTCAGACATGCAGCGAGGCAATGCATCCCATAAAAAAACTACATCAAAACTGGGATGTTACCTTGCTATGCAATATAGCAATCGACCACTGCGGTGTCGACACATATTACACTAAGTGGAGCCAGGCACAAATATGCTCTCCAGCAAGCTATTCATGAAGAGATTGTCTGGATCCAGTCGCTCTCTGATGGCTTTAAATGACGTCATATCCTGCCCGAAGCTGTCATGGATGAAGGCACCGATGTCGGTAAGGAAGGGGTAGAACTTGGCCCAGCGTATGTACAAGGTTTCTGGTGGTAAATCGGCTTTGAGCCCGGCAAATATCTGCAACAAAGCAAAATTCGGTGAAACTTGAATGCCGAAGCTGTCATGTTTTTTTGCTCAGCATAATATATGTGGACAATATTTGTTATTATAGTAGTGAAAATGTAATTACTTAGATTAAAATTACTTGGATGGTCGACTGACAGGAGATTGTCGTGGTTTGATAGCAATTGTGCTGATAACAAAGGTGATGATGACAATGGTGATGAAAACAATTGTGACGACCATAATGATGAAATAATAGAAAAGAAAACAGTACTGATATTGGCAAATGCTATTGTGATGATGACAATTTTCATGATAAGAATGGTGGTGATAACAATGGTGGTGATAATAGTGATTATGACAATAGTGATTATGACAATTGAGATGGTAACAATGGTGATGATAACAATGATGATGACTGACAATTGTGATGATAACAGCTGTTATGATCATAATGGTGATAAAACACAAGTCGTCACTGACCCTGTTGGCGCATTCCTCGAAGAGTTCTTGGCCGACAGGGGCCACCAGCTCCATGGAAAGAACGTAGTCCCCGGATGTACCCCCCGGACACAGCAGGCAGTTCTGACTGGGCGCTATCCAGCGCATGCGTACTTCGTTGACCGGAAGCTTGCTGGGGGACATCTTGGTGTATGCGTTCAAGACGTCAAAAGCAATCTGAAACGAGAATAAACAACGTCATTGCGCTGACATAGGGTCGATACCTTTACTGCACGAACTCAACGCTGCATCCAAGCTATGATGCCGCATTGCCGTTTATTCCTTTGCGTTTAAGGGGAGGGGGGGGGGTGCAGATATTGCCATTGCTTATTGATTATAATTGTATCACTTGTCAGGACATATATAATTCCTTTACCTAACAGTCAAAACGTCTTCAATTTCTTTACCTGTCAGCACGTATTCGTTTGCTTTTCCTATTAACACGTAATTGTTTTAATTCTCAAAAAACGTACTTACTTGCAAGGCCGTTAGTCCGTTGGTGAATTGCGCCGTATCCCGAACGGCAAAGCAAACGTCATAGGTCAGTGGCAGATCATTTCCTGAAAACGGGATCAGCAGGGATGGGTGTGTTCCAGAGGCTGGGGCCATGGACTTCACGAAGGTCGTTACGCCCGCAGCAGTCGCCTGCAGATTTCAACCGTGAGTCTTAGCAAAGGGCAATTGATTGATCGGAGGGTTAGCAAATGGTCAGCTTGATCGACAGATGAGTATTATTTTTTCGTTGTAGTCACTTTATCTGGTCCAGGAAAAGTCTGTATGTCGCCCTCTCCCCATTCTTCGAATTTACCATTGAAGAGATTGTTCACTCAGGCCATGTGACAATCCCCTTTTGGGTGTCAGTACATGAATATAGACCGTGTTTCCCCCTGGAACCAGCCAGCCCACAGAATTGAAAATGGATCCTTCCCAGCCACACCGTTCTGTTGAATTTCGTCAATTCCCATGCCGTTTTAACGGCATCATAAATTTGTATTTCTCGCTGTTGGCTAGGGATTTTCCCGCGACTTCCTTTACCATTACACGTTTGTCATTGACTTCTATGTGTGATTCAGACAGACGTAATACTGACCTTCTGGGCGAGCAATTCTGTAAAGACGGGAGATGTGGACATGGTAGCTGTGGGTGGCTGCGTGTCAGCGTCCTCGCTGTCAGAGGTCGTCTTCTCAAGCTCACCGTCCTGTGGATAGTCCGCTGGGACCTCCGTAAAAAGCCTGCCGATAATTGGTCAGAAATAGCATTTCACTTCATCACCAACGAGTAGTCGAATCAGTCAAATAAATAAGCCACTTTTACGCAAGTGGGGAAATTATAATTCGGTAATGTTAACAAAATTTGTCAGAGAATCCCACCAACAGAGTGTAATTTATAATTAGTTAATGTTAACAATTACTCAATGACTAAATAATGAAATCAAATACAATATTATAACATTATAACAATGTTATAATCGCTGAATTCATGATGTGTACTATTAACGAACAGTCACACACATAAAGAAGAGCTAATAAAGGATTGTAGTTAGGTAGATTCAATGATTAGTCAATGACTAAACAAATAAATAAGTACACGCAGATTTTATACGTAGCTTTTACAGATATAATTAGGTACCATAAACTGCTGAAATGATCGTCGCGCGAAAGGTCTTTTGTCTTCTTCTTTAGAATATAACTCGAACCTGTTTTATGAATGTGATTTATTAGAGAAAAAAAAAATATGCACCCCTATGGTGGTCCCCTTTTGTTTTCCAGCAAAGATATGAAATATATCTCGGCCGAATATAGGTATTGGCAGAATGGGGCTCGGACCCCCAGACCCCCCCACCCCACTATGGCTGTGGCCTTGACAGAGAGCTCATTCCATCATTGGGTTAGAGCGCTCGCCTTGAGTGTTCTGGCCACCTGAGAGCCTAACGGCACGTGGATCGATGGTTCGAGCCTCGCTGGCCATGTCTGTGTGGTCGCAGGATAAAGATCCCATGTCCTTCTTCGCAAAGAGTAGGTTGTCCCCCCGGGGACATGGCTCCACCATCCCTTCCTTCTCCCATTGAAGTGATATGACACAACGCGTCCTAAATATACAACCAACCAACTAACCACATTGGACAGTACAAGATGATTGTACTGACCAGGTCCAGGTACTGTCGTCCAAGGGGTCGTAGGTCTCCGGGAGCTGCCCCGTCCTGGAGTAGGATTCCCAGCCTGACTCGGAGATGGAGGTCAATGCCGTCCATATTCCGATGAAGCCACGCGTTTGTAGCGCCATCTGGAGGAAGGATGCGTTGGCCAATGTCTCGGTGGTAGTCTGATCAATTTTCTGTGTCAAGAAGCTGACTTGGATCGGGTCTACCTGAACGAAGGTAAAAAGCGAACACATGTAACAAAACATGGGTTAATATTGTCTTGCCTATCATATCAATGATTTGATCATGATGTGGGAAAATAACATGTTAAGAATGTTAAATGAAGGAAAGTGACATAAAGATTTTAGGTCAGTGTTAGGGGTTTTTTCCTTTAGTTGTATGCCACACATTTGTTCCTTAAAATTAAAATGCTTCTTAACTTGTTCAATAATTATTATTTATAGGTTTACTCAATTGAGCCTAACTACGTTTAAATAGAACACGAACGTGCAAGATGAATAACTGGGAAGGATACGTTACTAATATTTGTATGTTCATCGAAATGTTCCAGTGCGCATCAGCTAAACATGACGGACATGCGATCCGTATTATCAAATCTTCATGACACATTGTCATGACATAGGTCTGCACTGTTCTTGCGGATTATATTTGCAAAAAAAATATAGGCGCGAAAATATTGTTTGTTCGCTTTAGTCCAGGCACTCCTATTTCTAAATATAAATTGTAAAGGGATATATTGCTGTTTGAACGACGTGAACTAATTGCCATATTCCAAGAGTGCAATGGGTATAAGCCTCAACATTGTCAGCATAATAGCGATTGCATAGCGCCTAACGAGAGAAGCGCTTTCTAACCTTGAGTGTGACCTCCAAGATGATGCCACAGAGTCCCAGACAGGCCCGGATTGCCTCCATTTCCGGTTCCCCGTCCACGTAGGATTGCACCTGACCTTGGGAGTCCACGAGTCGGACCGCCATTAAAAAGTCACTCACTGTACCATTGCCACCACTCTCGCCCTGGAGATTCAGAAATAACAAAGAAGATACAGAAATAGCAAAGGAGATGCAGACACAGAGTGGAAATTAGGGACTTTTAACTGATTAACCGTGGCCAGGTTACCCCACAATATATTAAATACCACCTTTGTTGGTTTCATGTATAAGTCACGATACACTTGGGAAATGTTTGTTACCAGCATGTGATTGATTAGGCCGTTTATTGACCATTTGATCGTACGACAGAAAGATTTATATATTTCTCCTAGCAAAGAATAATTAATATAATTAATAATAAATAAAGGATTAATTCTCTGTCCATTAGGCGTAGATTGGAATGTCTCAATACATTTGTCGTTTAAGCCACCATTGGGCACCGATAACAGCCCAAGATGACGAAATTAACGAGATATATAATGCTTATAGCGGTTACTGCTCTGTATAATTCACCACCTGAAACATGATTGCATTCATCGAACACCAATTATATCATCACAATTATCCGTCTTGTCATCAACTCTCATCATCATGAAACTCTCATGATAATTTGTCCCTGAATTAAAAATTTTTCTTTTCCCAGAAATGAGTTTGTGCCGCATCATCGATTAGACAGTCACTGATAGTTATAATTACTATGGCGCATTTACATTATGCTCTCCCAATCCTAAGGTGGAGCACATGTAACAACATATCTTACTTGGCTAGCTTTCTCAATCTGAATCCACAGTTAACTGTCCCAATAAATTAAGATAACGCATATGGTGCCATAGTGTTTTCCATGACTAGCTGTACAATACATTAAGGTAGCGCATATGTAAAAATGCGTGGTCTATGGCTAGTTTCCTCATCTTAAGGTAGCACATATGTAACAGTGCGTAGTCTATAGACAGCTGTCACAATCTTAAGGTGGTACATATGTAACATCGTATCGTACATGGCTGGCTGTACCAATAACTCCTCCGATGGTAGCATCCTTGATGACCGGGACCGAGGGTAACTGGACCCCAGATGTCACCAGGTACTCGCTCAGCGTCGCCAGTGTTACACCGGCTGCCACAGATATCACCGAGAAGCCTCGCCCTTGCCAATCCTAGGAAGAAATTAGCACAGTTGACATCGCTGATTTGATTACATATACAAATGTTTACACAGGAAATAACGTCATTATTGAAAAACGTGCATATTTATCTTTGTATATTGGAAGATTAACAGCCTATTTTTTTCGTATTCGTAACAATGGGACAATAATAGTGTCATCTGGCGAAGAATAGCCCATATGTAACAAGTACACTAGTCTGCCCTCTACGCATGTGCGGCATTGAATTCCTCGGCAAATACAGGGCAGCGTAAAACAATAAAGAATGCGGAATGTGGTCATGCAATAAAAAGAACGTGATCATTCTCCAATACATATAATGTCATTGCGCAGTTAAAGTCACCAATGACTGCTACTACTGTCCCGCACCGTCTCCAGGATCCATTCTTCGCCATCCTCTCGCGTCACAATGCTCAGCATCTCCATTAAGATCTGTCCCTCATCGGGAAAGAGACTGGAGTAGGACAATCCGGATCCAACTGCTCGAATCTTGAGACCTAGCTTCCTGGCAGCCAAAACCTGTATCATAATAAACATGCCAATGGTACATTTCATCGTTGATGAAAGAGGCGTCCTGAATGATGGAAATGTGTATAAGTTGAAAAACAAAAGACATATTGACTGCAAAATAAAAAGTAATAATTCTTTCTCTTATCCGGCGTTTTTTTCGGTTTGATGTATGGAAAAAATCGCCACCTGTTTATTGAAACATCATCCAATCATTTAATTCATTTTATGGACATTTGCCATCGCGAGAATGCGCAACTTAAATGATTTCATTTTATGCATTTTATACCTTGTCCATTATTACACCATAAATAACTCGTGTATATTCACGGTAATGTATTATTTTTGCCATTAAATAGCGATATATGCTTTTACACATACCACATTGCTTATCTCAGACGCGCTAGACGGCGCCACATGATAAACGCGGTTGACCTTGACTGTCCCGTCCCAATTAGAGAATGACTTGATTTCGACTTTCGGTTGCTGACCTATTAATTCTCGCAAACTGAGCAAAGTAGCATCTTCATCTGATTCTGCAAATCAGAAACACACAATTTTTCTATTTCTTCAAACTGTTGGATCAGATTTAAGAATGTGAATTTTTGTTCATACAGAGATCCTTGATTTGCATGGCTTGGGCAAAATAAAGAGCTTGATCACCAAGTTTACACTTGATTATGAACCCATGCACAATAAAGAACATACGAAACTTATTTTCAATTGGATCTTAAATTATTGTTATTCTTAATCCAAATATTGTCATTAGTTCATACGATACCGTGCTAAGAAATACTCCTACTATGGAACAACACATGTTACCGTGATTGCTATGATCTAAGTACAGCAGTGAATAATGTGTCGGTGTACTGCTTAACGTCACAAAACGCCAGTGTATTTGTTGTTGCTCATGCTCTAGCCTAAATTACTAAATGCTGGAAAATTATTTTCTAATAAGTTAATTTTAGAATAAATAGAGCCGGACGCCGAAGAAAAGGACACAGATCAGCTGGCCCATATTACAACGTGTGAACAAATATAGACTTTACGTTAGGGCTTGCCACTGTCAGCACCACATAAGCGTTACTTACCGGATGGCGAAACAGATTTAGGCACGATGACCACTCCAATGTAGATTCCAATTGCCACAATAGCCAAGATCCCCAACGCCAAGAGGACAATCATGACCTTGTGAGCTGTGGGCTTGAAGTCGTTATTCGCGAACTGGACCTTTTCGGTCCGCCGCTCTTGATGTTCCATGCTGGAAACACAGTTTCTACATGTCTGTAGGAAAACACCCAACCCTCTCTCAATGTCTGAATTTAAACATAGAACCTTTTGTCTCTAGATGAACCCAAGACGTCTAGTCTCTAGATGAACGCACGACCCTCTGATTCTTAGGTGATCTGAAGGCCCTCTGGCCCCTAGGTGAGCGAACAATCCTCTAGTGTCAATGGGTAGACATGCGACCTTTGTCTGTAAGTGAACGCACAGCCCATTAGTTTCAATGTAGACATGCGACCTTTGTCTGTATGTGAACGCACAGCCCATTAGTTTCAATGTAGACATACGACCTTTGTCTGTATGTGAACGCACAGCCCATTAGTTTCAATGTAGACATGCGGCCTTTGTCTGTATGTGAACGCACAACCCATTAGTTTCAATGTAGACATGCGACCTTTGTCTGTATGTGAACGCACAGCCCATTAGTTTCAATGTAGACATGCGACCTTTATCTGTATGTGAACGCACAGCCCATTAGTTTCAATGTAGACATGCGACCTTTATCTGTATGTGAACGCACAGCCCATTAGTTTCAATGTAGACATGCGACCTTTATCTGTATGTGAACGCACAGCCCATTAGTTTCAATGTAGACATGCGACCTTGTCTGTATGTGAATGCACAGCCCATTAGTTTCAATGTAGACATGCGACCTTTGTCTGTATGTGAACGCACAGCCCATTAGTTTCAATGTAGACATGCGACCTTTGTATGTATGTGAACGCACAGCCCATTAGTTTCAATGTAGACATACGACCTTTGTCTGTATGTGAACGCACAGCCCATTAGTTTCAATGTCGACATGCGACCTTTGTCTGTATGTGAACGCACAGCTCATTAGTTTCAATGTAGACATACGACCTTTGTCTGTATGTGAACGCACAGCCCATTAGTTTCAATGTAGACATACAACCTTTGTCTGCATGTGAACGCACATCCCATTAGTTTCAATGTCGACATACGATCTTTGTCTGTATTTGAACGCACAGCCCATGAGTGTCAATGTAGACATACGACCTTTGTCTGTATGTGAACGCACAGCCCATGAGTTTCAATGTAGACATACGACCTTTGTCTGTATGTGAACGCACAGCCCATGAGTTGCAATGTAGACATACGACCTTTGTCAGTATGTGAACGCACAGCCCATGAGTTTCAATGTAGACATACGACCTTTGTCTGTATGTGAACGCACAACCCATTAGTTTCAATGTAGACATGCGACATTTGTCTCTTTGTGAACTCAAGACCGTCTAGTCTCGCTGTAGAAATACGACCTTCTGGTCTTTAGGTGAACGCCAGACCCCCTAGACTCTAGGTGAACGAACGACCCTCTAGTCACTATGTCGATATGCGACCTTTTGTCGCTAGGTGAACTCCATACACTTTAGTCTTTAGGTGAACGCACATCCCACTAGTCTCATTGTAAAGATACGACCTTTAGTCTCTTGGTGGACTTAAGACCCTCTAGTCACTAGGTGAACGCCCGACCCTATAGTCTCAATCTAAACAAGCGACATTTTATCTCTAGGTGAACTCCATACACTCTAGTCTTGAGGTGAACGCACGGCCATCGAGTCTCAATGTAAACATGCGACATTTTGCCTCTATAGGTGAACTCAAGACCTTCTAGTCTCAAAGTAAACATACGACATTTGCACGACCGTAGATGTCGCCTAAGGTGGATCTGACGTAAACATCACATAATGTGGATATCACCTAATGTGGACATCACCCGATGGGGATTTGATGCAAATATCACCTAATGTGGATCTGCTGTGGACTTCACCTACTGAAGCTAGAACATATTATGGCTACGAGCTAGGGTAGTGACATATACCTTTGCTGTTGTTTCTCCTCTTCTCGATGTGTTGTCTCTTGACTATGGTTCTCTATGCCCCTCGGATTATCGCTTCGCAGTATCAAGGTGTGAAAGGCGTATTGTCATAAACAAGAGCATCAATCGGCATCTTGTCTCCAAAAGTATCCTTCTGTATCATTCAATATCGCACTCGATGGCACAACGTGAAGTGTGTACTATGCATGTACTATTTTTTGGCCTGAGTTTAGTCGACAGTTCTGCAATGCGATCTACATGAAAGGTAAACAAGGCGGACTAAGTAGTGCGGGAGACGCCCCCCCCCCACCCCCCGCCTCAGGGTAGTAACGGTAGGGTAGCCCATGGAGGTCATGAAAGTTCAGTGAAAATAAGTAGAGATCAGCGGGGCGTGTCGCACCTACGTCCATGTACTGGTTCACTGGTTATAATGACCAACCGACTGATGTCATGATTCTAGCTGTGGCAAACACTAGTGGAGGTGCCGAGGTATCGAGTGTCACACCTGTTCGAGATGTATCCATCCGGTGTTGTATCTGTTATGTGTTGTCTATGTCCTGCATGACACCCGATATGTGTTATTATCACGAAAAAAAAGTGAAATTTTCAATTTTTGTCATATGTCAGTCGGTCGTGTTTGTTTGCTTGTGTGTTTGTATGTATGTATCTATGTATGGATGTCTGTCTCACGCAAAAACGGGAAGTCTTATTGAGGCCTAACGGCTGCATACATCGTTTCGAAATCTTTAGTATCTAATAGCTACGCAGTACGGCTACAACATACTCGCCACACAGGTTCACAAGATCAAAGGTCAAGGTCACAGCGATTTTTTCAAAAAAAATTAAGAACGCATATATTTCCGTTAATATTAAAGCTAAAGATCTTGGATCAGTTTCAGAATGTCCTACTCATTGAGGCGCAGTTTTCGGGTATTGTTCACTTTTTGATGCGTAATCCTCATTTTCGAGGAAAATGCGGTCATACGTTTTTGGAAAAACGCACTAAATGACCTCTGTCGTTTTGTTCTCCTTTTGGCACATTTGTCATCAAGCTATCCCTATGATGTTCTAATTTGTCATAGAAATATGAATTGAGAAGTTTTCTGATACGTCACGTGACGTCACGATGATGTCACTTTTGGTACTTACAAGAAATCGTAAAAAATCAGAAAAAAATCTCAAAAATGCGACAATAGCGTCACATTGTAGGAAAATAGTTTCTCGCATAGCTGCAAACTAAAAACAATGCGTTCCTATCTTATTTCCGGTTCCAGGGCCGATAATATTTCTCTCTGGGCCTTCCAATGTTAAAGCGCTGGATCTTTAGGCTGGGAAAAATGTTTTGTCGTGTATTTCACAAGTGCCTTCATCAAGCAACACCGATATTTTTTCCTTTGTTAAACATGATACAGAGTAGCCTCAGTGCTTACCGTATGTGATTGGGCCAAAAAGTGACGTCAGCGGATTTTTTTCGAAATTTGGCCAATGGTGAAAGATACGGCTTTCTGGTGTTATCAGAGGCTCCCACAGGCGTCCTATTCAAGCTATCACTCAATGCTTGCAGCTGTGGATGGATAATACTACTCTGAGTCATAATCTGTCAACATGGTGCCATAGCCATATTACTCTTTGGTATATAGTCGAAATCGTTTAACATGGGATCCTATAGGGAAAAAGGAACTTGAGTGAATATAACTTGCTTCCGCTCAAACTATTTCAGTTTCCTTCACCACACAGTGAGGTACTATCATCGCAAAGCAAATTATAAGGAAAACACGGCGATTTCAATATTACTTTTTGTTTCCATGGCAACGAAGCCACTTGCCTAATGATAAACATACATATTCTGGCCAAATCGTCAAAAAATCAGATAAAAATGCTAAAATTGCAATCTTTTCGCCAACTATTTGCCAATGAGTATTTACAGATCACTTGATGCTTTAATCATGTTTCGTAGTTACGGCGCTAGAGCGCTTCGTACTGGGTCGACACCCTTGCGGGGCAGCCAATAATGAGTGAATGGAGATTGTGTTCTTGAAAAAAACGTCAAAATTTAGAAAAACATGCCAGAGCTGTGATCTTTGCGCCAATTGGTAGGGAACATTCATCTTCAGAGAACTAGTAAAAGAAACTAATAGTTGCTGTATCGCTTCGCTTGCAGTGTTCTTTGTTCTTGTCCTTGGTCTTTGTGCCTCCCCAATGATGAACTAATGCAACTTTTAGCCACGTCGCCAAGCCTTAGCCGAAGGACTAGTCTTTTTATTGCCGGACTCTTTAATCCAATTTGTAGTGACAGTGAACTTTGGCCCTTTGCTACCTAGTCGTGCGTCACGTCATGACGTCACTATGACGGCATGACGTCATAGTTTTACAAACGCCATTACTCGGTTATTGTACCTCATGACGACCTCCGATTTATTTGACGTTGTACCTTATATCCAGGGACAACTGCTGGCGTGCGTAACTTTCTTTGCGGTACCGTAACGTGCGAGTCAAAAATGGCGTCCAAGTTTACGATACCCGACGAAATTGTGAAATCGTTTCATTTTTTACCTATTTAACCACTAGGTAATATCACAATTAGGTCTCTAAGTAGGTAACATGAAACGCTAGAAGCCAATTTTCTTCATGTGAAAAGCATCAGTGACGTCATGTGTGCCCAATGGCATAGATGTGACAGGAATAGTTGACGTCCACCTCGCGTTAAGTAGCGTTTCGAAGTTTAAAGGGCCATAACTCGGTTAATATTTGAGCCAGAGAAACCAGATTTGGCATGAAGCAAGAGACAAATGTAAGGTGCTATGGTAAATCGCCATAGAATTGCCCTAGGACGGTTAGAGCGCTCGCATGAGGTACACCCCACCTGGCTGAGGCTCCCATGATGAGTCCACGGCGATATCGACCGGCACTCCTTCGGGTTGCGATGGCCGCCGTTCGCTTAATAGCGACGCTAGAGAGTCGTGACTGCTTGCAAAAGACGATCAAACGTCAACTTAGGGAAGGAATTCGCATTCGCTTTTAGCCAAGCGCTTAGTTTCGGCGCTGTAGGGGTCCGTAATTTAGCAATGATGAGTCTGAGAACAGGGATTAGGGCATGACCAAACGCACGTAGAAAGTCTGGATTTAGATTTATTCACTCGCAAAAGTGCCTTCTATCTGGGTGAACAGCCTGCGTTGAACAACAGCCGTTAGATTGTGCTCATCCAGCATCCGCATCCTAGGGTTCCGATTTGGGCTAAATTGCGCTTTCAGCGAGCCCAATACACCTTTTAGTGGACAATTTGGGCTCGAACGCCTTTAGATATCGACTTCCAAATTCACCGACAGTTGCGGAATGGCCATCTGAATAATACAAATAGTGAGTTCCATTCTTACTTCCCGTTCCAGGAGTGACGGAAGTAAAGCACGGTTCTATCCATAACATTATCCTAAGATCGGCTTATACAGTGCGCAGACGGTTCAAAATAGTGCCTGAAGCGCCCAATCTGCCCTTCATAACGTCTAAAGTGCGTACGTTGCCCACCTGCTTAGGCGACCTCTACCATCACTGTGACTCCATAAGTAGTTATAATAAGACAGAAAGGGCCATTGGTAACACCGTTCACCCATGCCGTCGATAGAATTTGTGGGACACGCCTTGACGCCAAAACGACGCTATTCTTTTCAATTTAAAGTTTAAACCAAGGGACTCGGTATACGCAATATTAAAACTACTAGAATGAGCTGAACGCACGACCCTCTAGTCTCTAGCTGAACGCACGACCCTCTAGTCTCTAGGTGAACGCACGACCCTCTAGTCTCTAGCTGAACGCACGACCCTCTAGTCTCTAGGTGAACGCACGACCCTCTAGTTTCTAGGTGAGCGCATAACCTTCTAGTCTCTAGCTGAACGCACGACCCTCTAGTCTCTAGCTGAACGCACGACCCTCTAGTCTCTAGCTGAACGCACGACCCTCTAGTCTCTAGGTGTACGCACGACACTATAGTTTCTAGGTGAACGCATAACCTTCTAGTCTCTAGCTGAACGCACGGCCCTCTAGTCTCTAGCTGAACGCACGACCCTCTAGTCTCTAGGTGAACGCACGACCCTCTAGTTTTTTGGTGAGCGCATAAACCTTCTAGTCTCTAGCTGAATGCACGACCCTCTAGTCTCTAGCTGAACGCACGTCCCTCTAGTCTCTAGCTGAACGCACGACCCTCTAGTCTCTAGGTGAACGCACGCCCCTCTAGTTTCTAGGTGAACGCATAACCTTCTAGTCTCTAGCTGAACGCACGACCCTCTAGTCTCTAGCTGAACGCACGACCCTCTAGTCTCTAGCTGAACGCACGACCCTCTAGTCTCTAGCTGAACGCACGACCCTCTAGTCTCTAGCTGAACGCACGACCCTCTAGTTTCTAGGTGAACGCATAACCTTCTAGTCTCTAGCTGAACGCACGACCCTCTAGTCTCTAGCTGAACGCACGACCCTCTAGTCTCTAGATGAACCCACGACCCTCTAGTCTCTAGCTGAACGCACGCCCCTCTAGTCTCTAGCTGAACGCATGCCCCTCTAGTCTCTAGGTGAACGCATGACCTTCTAGTCTCTAGATGAACCCACGACCCTCTAGTCTCTAGCTGAACGCACGACCCTATAGTCTCTAGCTGAACGCACGACCCTCTAGTCTCTAGCTGAACGCACGACCCTCTAGTCTCTATCTGAACCCGCGACCCTCTAGTCGCTAGCTGAACGCATGTCCCTCTAGTCTCTAGCTGAAGGCATGACCTTCTAGTCTCTAGATGAACCCACGACCCTCTAGTCTCTAGCTGAACGCACGACCCCCTAGTCTATAGCTGAACGCACGACCCTCTAGTCTCTAGGTGAACGCATGGCCCTCTAGTCTCTAGGTGAACGCACGACCCTCTAGTTTCTAGGTGAACGCACGACCCTCTAGTCTCTAGATAAACGCACGACCCTCTAGTCTCTAGCTGAACGCATAGCCCTCTAGTCTCTAGATGAACGCATGACCCTCTAGTCTCTAGGTGAACGCACGACCCTCTAGTCTCTAGCTGAACGCATAGTCCTCTAGTCTCTAGATAAGCGCACGACCCTCTAGTCTCTAGCTGAACGCATGGCCCTCTAGTCTCTAGATAAACGCACGACCCTCTAGTCTCTATGTGAACGCACGACCCTCTAGTCTCTAGCTGAACGCATAGCCCTCTAGTCTCGAGATGAACGCACGACCCTCTAGTCTCTAGCTGAACGCACGGCCCTCTAGTCTCTAGATAAACGCACGACCCTCTAGTCTCTATGTGAACGCACGACCCTGTAGTCTCTAGATGAACGCACGACCCCCTAGTCTCTAGCTGAACGCACGACCCTCTAGTCTCTAGGTGAACCCCAGACCCTCTAGATATCGGAGCGGCCCCTCCCCCCAGTCAGAATTACTGCCGATAATACGGATTTATTGCGGACTTAGCCGTGAGTTAACTTAATGTGGATATTATGTTTGAGGGCTAAGTGCGGATCCAATATCTGAGATCAACGCGTGTCAAATCTGGATATCACATAAATTTGGTCTAATGTGGTCAGCACCTAATGTGGATTAATATAGACATCGCTTAATGTGGATTTAATGTGGATATCACCTCATATGGATTTCATGTGGATATCACCTAGTGTGGATTTAATGTGGATATCACCTAATGTGGATTCAATGTGGATGTCACCTAATGTAGATTCAGTGTGGATATCACCTAATGTGGATTCAATGTGGAGATCGCCTAATGTGGATATCACCTAATTATGTGGATATCACCTAATGTGGACATCACCTACTGTGGATATCACCTAATATGGACATCACCTACTGTGCATACATAAGTGCATATAGGAGTAACGCTAGAGGTACCGCTATATTTTTTAATGATAATTTTGAGTGTAAAGTTGAAAGAGTGCAACTGGACCCGGAAGGTAATTACGTTGCAATTAGCTTGTCTCTAAACGAACGATCGATAACAATTATATCTATTTATGGGCCAAACGTGGATAACCCTGACTTTTTTAAAGGTATTTCAACGATTGTAAGCGAATTTCAGAACACATCCGTTGTAATAGCTGGTGATTGGAACTTAGTACAAGATTTTACTAAGGATACACGTGGCTACATCAGGCAAAATAATTTAAAGGCATCCAAAAGGGTAGCCCAGATGTGTGAAGAGTTAGAAATTGCGGATCCATGGAGAACGCAATACCCTGACACTAAGAGATTTTCATGGAAAAGTTCGAGCAAACCACATAAGTATGCCAGATTAGACTTCTTTTTGGTCAGTCAGGATTCACTTGCTGAAATGGATAAAACAGACATTGGGATAAGATATAAATCTGACCACGCCCTAATAACCTTTTCAGTATTGATCTTTGGCGAAGAAAGAGGGAAGGGTTTTTGGAAATTCAATGTATCCCTGCTAAGTGACGATGACTATATTCAGACTACTAAGGGCGTCATACACCAGGTTTTGCAGTCGTACGCCTTACCCGGGGAAAATTTAGAAGACCCCAATGTAAAACTATCAATCAACGACGCAAGTTTTTTAGACATGTTGAAATTAGAAATTAGAGGGAAAAGCATATCTTATTCTTCCTATAAAAAGAAACTTTTATTCGAGAAAGAAAAGTGTCTGGAAATCGAAAGAAAGAAATTAGAAGAAGAGGACGATCTTAGGGATAGGCGAGTCAACGTCGAAATGTTAGAGAACAAGAAGTGTGAACTGTGTGCCCTTAGATATATAAAGGTAAGAGGTGCCGCTATGAGAGCCAAGATAAAGGTGTACGAGGAGGGCGAGAAACCCAGTAAGTTTTTCTGTAACTTAGAGAAGCGTAATTTTGTAAGCAAACTAATAACTAAATTAAATATAGAGGGCCAATCAGTGACATCAGCGAGAGATATTCTGAAGGAACAACGTCAATTTTACAAAACTCTATATAATGTTAACCCGCTACGTAGTGACGAGGCTACGGCCCGCTTCCTGAGAAATGAGAACATATGTAAAATAAGTGAAGTGGATAGAGATGTATGTGATTCAAAAATTACAATATCAGAAGTTAAAGAAATAGTTTTAAGGATGCAAAATGGAAAGTCGCCGGGCTCAGACGGATTTCCGTGTGAATTTTATAAATTTTTCTGGAAAGATATAGGCCACTTCCTACATAGAAGCTTACAGCACGGAATCAACGACAAAAGGTTATCGGTTACTCAAAGACAAGGGGTTATAACATGCTTGCCTAAACCCGGAAAGCTTAGAGATCTGTTAATTAATTGGCGCCCAATTTCCCTGTTAAATTGTGACTATAAGGTATTGTCCGGTATAATGGCAAACAGACTCAAGCAGGTTTTACCGAAAATAATCAGCCCGGACCAAAAAGGATTCTTCAAAGGGCGTTTTATTGGTGAAAATACGCGGCTCGTGTATGACGTAATGGAACATCTTGATCACACCAATAAGGCAGGAGTGTTGCTTATGGTCGACTTCGAAAAAGCTTTTGATACGATAGGTTGGGAGTACATATCCACAACACTTGAAGTATATAATTTCGGTGAACGATTTATACAATGTTTTAAGCTTCTGTACACGGACGCGGAGAGCTGCGTGAATAATAATGGTCATTTTTCTCAATTTTTCAAGTTAGGTAGAGGATGTAGACAAGGAGACCCCTTATCACCGTATATTTTTATTCTTGCAGTTGAACCGCTTGCTGAGGAGTTAAGAAAAAACAAATTCATAGAGGGTATTGAAATAGGTGAAACCACAGTTCTACTCGGGCAATATGCTGACGACACATTTTTATTAATGAAGGATGATGAAAGGTCGCTAACGGAAGCTTTAAAAACGTTTAGACTATTTTACTTGTGTTCCGGCTTGCGAATTAACATGGAAAAGACCCAAGCAGTTTGGCTGGGTAGTAAAAAACTTTCACTAGAGCCGATTGGTACAAAATACCCAATTAAATGGGTAACTTCCTTTAGACTATTGGGTATAGAATTTGATGTATACATGGAGCATATGTTAGAAAAAAACATAGAGGGCAAGCTAGGGGATATGAAAAAAACCTTGCGTCTTTATAAATCAAAAAGTTTATCCCTAATCGGAAAGGCTACGGTCATCAAAACGTTGGTAATTCCTAAAATTATACATATATTTTCCATACTCCCATCGCAAGATGCACTAATTGCGCGGATGCAAAGGGAGATAGATAATTTTATGTGGGATGGGAAACGCTCTAAGATATCGAGGATGCAACTTGCACAGAAGTATTCGGATGGGGGTATTCAATTAACATGTCTTGACCTTTTTATCAAAGCACTCCGTTTATCGTGGATAAAGCGACTGGAAACATCGGTCGGAAACTGGCAGAGTGTTGCAAAACATGTTTTAGGTGAAAAGAACAGCATTTTGTTATGGCAGTTAGATCCGAAGTCTTTAATCGCATTGTCTAAAAAAATATCCAGCAGCTTTTGGAAAGAAATCATAAGTGACTGGGGAAAGTATAAACGACAAGACTACTTGCATGGTAACGAAATGAAGTATACCTTTTGGAATTCACAGTATCTTAGACATAGTAATATTATAGCTTATAAGAATCATCTTGTTGCCAGTAACTGTACTCTAGTAATGGATTTGTTTGGTGATCAGGGGGAACCGCTGACACAAGAGAGTTTCAATATGAGGTATAATATTAATTTTAACTTTTTGGATTATCAGTGCCTCAAGCAACAGGTTATCAGTCATTGGTATAAACGTTCTTGTTACCCAACAGTGCCAACTGATAGAAACTTAGATATATGTGTGGCAGAACTGATGGATTCGCAACGTTGCTGTAATTATGCATATTGGAAGTTAGCAACGAAAGTCGACTTAAATCAAGGGAGAAGAACTAAGTGGGGAGAAACCCTCCACGAGACAATAGATAACTTGTCTTGGAAAAATATCTATCTACTACCTTATAGAGTAACTAATGAAACAAGGGCTAGAAGTTTCCAGTATCGATTTTTGCAACGTATTTTACCTACAAATAAGTACCTGAAAATGTGTGGTTTAGCTGAAAGCGACTTGTGTTATTTTTGCAGTTCTCACATAGAAACCATCGAGCATTTGTTCTGGCGCTGTAAGCATGTAAACGAATTTTGGCAAAAGATCATCACAGTCCTGCAGCCTGGGTTCGACTTTGACTTAAAATTTTTAATTACAGAAAAACATGTCTTGCTGGGAGTCACTGAGAAAACAACAGCAGTTATAAACCACGTGATACTGTTAATTAAACAATATATTTACGCCACCAAATGTAAAAACGGAACTCTCAGTGTAGCAGGTGCCTTAAGCAGAATGAAACAAATATACATGATAGAAAATTTGTCAACTTGTGTTCAGAATTCTAAGACGAAATGGAGTAGTTTGATAGGGATTTTCAACCGTGTATGAGTTTTATGTATTGCATTGCCAGTTTTTCCTGAAATAAAAAAAACAAAAAAAAAGACAAAAAAAGACATCACCTACTGTGGATATCACCTAATGTGGACATCACCTAATGTGGATTCAATATGGACATCACCTAATTATGTGGATATCACCTAATGTGGACATCACCTAATGTGGATATCACCTGATGTGGATTCAATGTGGACATCACTTATTATGTGGATATCACCCAATGTGGTTATCACTTCATTATGTGGATATCACCTAATGTGGATATCACCTAATGTGGATATCACCTAATGTGGATATCACCTAATGTGGACATCACCTACTGTGGATATCACGTAATGTGGATATCACCTAATGTGAATTCAATATGGACAACACCTAATTATGTGGATATCACCTAATGTGGACATCACCTAATGTGGATATCACCTGATGTGGATTCAATGTGGACATCACCTAATTATGTGGATATCACCCAATGTGGATATCACCCAATGTGGTTATCACTTCATTATGTGGATATCACCTAATGTAGACATCACCTTATGTGGATATCACCTAATGTGGATTCAATGTGGACATCACCTAATTATGTGGATAACACCTACGGTGGACATCACCTAATGTGGATATCACCTAATGTGGATTCAATGTGGACATCACCTAATTATGTGGATATCACCTAATGTGGACATCACCTAATGTGGATATCACCTAAAGTGGTTATCACCTAATGTGGATATCACTTCATTATGTGGATATCCCCTAATGTGGACATCACCTAATGTGGATATCACTTGATGTGGATCTAATGTGGATATCACCTATTGAAGAGTTAAAACATATTACGGCAGATCAAATCATGCATGGCTAAGAGCTAGGGACAGAGCGACATACCTTTACCGTTGTTTCTCCACTCGTCGAGGTTTGCCCCTTGACTATGATTCTCTACCCCTCTTTGATGCTAGGCGAAGCCCGTTTCGCCATGCAGCATCAAGGTGTGAAAGGCGTATTTTTATAAACCAGAGCATCAGTCGGTATGAGGTGAACACAGAGTTGTGCTGGAGACGTGCAAGCAATACTGTACTCTGGGCCTACTTGGCCTTGAACCTTCGACGCTATAGAACAGTGGCAACGCGCCTCGTATAGAGGACAGTAATAAAGTAGGTTATAGAAAGAGTAGGGCAGCCCGTGGAGGTCACTACGGGTCAATGAAAGGCAGTAGAGATCACTGGCGCGTGTCGCAAAAAACTCGTTTACACTAGTCACATGTAGTATGTATATTCATATATATCGTTACAAATTCTTTTTATTTGACAATACATATCTTATCATAATTATTATTATGACGAAAATTTTAAATTTTCGTCATACATCGGTCGGTCGTGTTTGTAAGTTATGTCTGTCTAACCGAGAAATTTGTCAAAAATTTTAGGTGCCCTGGCGTCCTAATGGCTGAAGCGATCTTTGATAGTACTCAGTAGCACATAGCTACACACTAGGGCTACAATATACTCGTCATGCAGGTCAAAAGGTCAAAGGTCAAGGTCAATGTCATCCAATAATAAAAACAACTTAGAAACGCTCTAGTTTGCTTAATAACGAATGTAGAGAGATGAGACTTGCGTCAAAATGTTTCTCTTAGTGGGGGACACAACTTTATAATGTAGCATTTTCAGATGCGTCCAACTCGTTTTCGCGCAAAATGACGTCATAGTTAACCGCTTCGGTATGTTAAAAGTAGAAGGACATTTTTTCCCCACTTTGCATTCTTCAATCGTCGTCACCCTTCATTAGTTTGTTAAGGGAGTCAATGTGACCCATTTAAAATAAAAATAGTTACAGTCGATGACGTCACGTGACGGCAAAAAAATAAAACATTTAAAGAAGAAATAAATTCACTATACGCTTAATACTGGGAATAAAGAGATTGAAATTGGGTCATTGGACTTCTAATTTTACCGCCTAGTTATTTCTTACTTAAAAAAAGATAACTTCTATTTTACTTTTCCCGCAAGAGGGCGAAACATTTTTCTATGGGGATTCCCATGTTAAGAGTCCCTATCTTTACTATGGGGAAAAGTTAGCCTATGTATATAGCCTCATAACGCACAAACGGCTATGTCGATTGGCCTCCAAATCGTCACGATTCTTTCCAGTGGACGTCTCATGAATTCCCAAAAGTCAAAACGGCAATTGTTTCTCCTAGTTTTGTTTCCATGGCAACAGAACATTTGGGCCCATTGTAAACATACGGAGTGTAGTCTTTTTCTAAAAATTGTCAAAAATCTGAAAAACATGGTAGAGCTGCAATCTTTGTGCCAATTGGTTAACAGGATGCCTCTACATATCACTGTATGCTCCGATGGACAAATCTCGCTTTATGTGGGCGCTAGAGCGCTTCAAAGTGGGACGACTCCTCGGCGAATTTCCAATGATGAGTCAATGAAGATTTTGGCTATCTTTTAGGACTCGTCAAAATGGAGCAAAACATGAACGAGTTGTGACAAATAGTTGACCTTGTGAAACGTTCGCGTTTTTCGACGTGGACGTTGTCGTGCGTAAAGCCATGATGTGACTATGATGTCATGACGTCCACATCTTACGGAGGCTATTACTCAGCTAATATACGTGGTGGCGACTTCCGGTTTATTTGACGTTACAAGTGGTCTTCAGGGACAACTTATGCCGTGCCGACCTTTTTGGCGCAGGGGATAAGTGTGCGTCAAGACTGACGTCATAGCAAACGTACTCTTAGGAAATGTTCGCCTTGCGTCATGTTCACCTACTTTGGCAATAGTTATCGTCACCCGGCTTCATAACTAGGTATATAAACATAAGTAGAAGCCATCTAGAGCATTATCTCGATAGTTAAATGACGTCATGTGACGTCACGATGACGTCATCTTTAAAATTGATAGTACCATTTATACGTAACCGTGACAATCACTATGGACTTCAAAATGCTTCTTAGTTTAAGGTCTAATTTGGCACTAAATTTGCGGCCGGAACGTGCGTCACATGACATCATAGTGACGTCACGAGCGCAACCACGCTTTAACGACCAATTCCGTACATATCCCGTAATAGATTTCGCCCATTGTTACAGATAGCAGTCGCCCGCGCACATTGCTCTACATATAGCGTATGCTACCTGTTGAATGCGCCATTGGGCCGAATTGCCCGTTGAACGGGCTATATAGTCCAAATTGCCCGTTCAACGCACTGTATAACCCGAATTGCCCGTTCAACGCGTTATATGACCTAAATTTCCCGTTTTACGCCCTATATAGCCCAAATTGCCCGTTCTACGCCCTTTGTAACCCGAATTAACCGTTCTATGCGCTATATAGCCCGAATTGCCCGTTGAAGAGGCTATAGAGCCCGAATTGCCGGTTGAAGGCTCTATATAGCCCAGAATGCCCGTTTTACGCCCTATATAGCCCAAATTGCCCGTTATACGCCCTATGTAACCCGAATTAACCGTTCTAGGCGCTATATAGCTCGAATTACCGACGCCAATATGCATGTGTGCGTCTACTTCTCTAAGCATTATGCCACTTTTATAACTACCCACTAGCATTAAAAACACGCTCTTTGACCCGATAGAAATTTTCAGTCATCCTCAGTGTGTCACTGAGTTTCTAGGTTCTTTGTCGGTCTTCCCGTCCAAAAGGCGTGTATGTCTGTCTCACTCGAGAATTGCAATTCTCATTGCGTTCTAACAAACGTATACATTATTTCGCAGTAGTTTGTGCCTGATAGCTTAGCAGTAGGGCTACAGTATACTCGTCACGCAGATCAAAAGGTCAAAGGTAAAGGTCACAGCGATGTTTTGAAAAAACATTAAACCATTAAAAACGCTTATTTCTCCGTTAATATTAAAGCTAGAGATCTCTGGTTAGTTTTAGAATGTGCTACTAATTAGGGCGCAGTTTTCATGTATTGTTCACTTTTGGATGCGTAATACTCATTTTCGAGTAAAAGGAGGTCATAAGTTTTGAGGAAAACGCACTAAATGACCGCTGTCAGTTTTTTCGCTTCTTGACCCATTTACTTTCAAGCTATCGCTATGACGTTCTAATATGTCATAGAAATATTAACTGAGATGACTTGTGTTGAATCTTAGAGTGTTCTTATACGTCACGTGACGTCACGATGACGTAACTTTTTGTACTTACCAAAAATCGTCAAAAATCGGCAAAAAATCATAAAAATACAGGAGTAGCGTCATTTTGTAGGTAAAGTGGTTCCTCGTATGGCTGCAAAGTAAAAACGATATGTTCCTATCTTACCTCCGGTTCCAGGGCCGACGTCATTTCTCTATGGGACTTTTGTGGCGTTTCGACGTTCAAAGGGCCGTAACTCGGTTAATATTTGAGATAAGGAACCCAGATTTGGCATGAAGCGAGAGAGAGATGGCGGGTTGACCAGCGGAAATCGCGATAGAATTGCTCTAGAACGCTTAGTTTGGCCGCTAGAGCGATCGCAAGAGTTGCACCCCCCTTTGCTGAGGCTCCCATTATGAGTGAACGGGGATATCGACCGGCACTCCTTACTCGTCGATGGCCGCCGTGTGCTTAATAGCGACGCTAGAGAGTCGGGACGGGTCGCAAAAGACACGCACAAGCACCAGTCGCGGTTCCCATATATCGATTGTTATATATCCGACTAGGATATATCATTCTGTGCCGTCTTGTGTTCTGTGTTATCTCTGTCCTATGTTGCATCTGCTATGCAATATGTCGGTCTGGTGATACATCTGCCCATCTGTTCGGTGCGGTATCTTTTCTGTGCTTCATCTGTCCGGTGTTACATCTGCCCGGTGTTACATCTGCCCGGTGTTGCAACTGTCCGGTGTTGCAACTGTCCGGTGTTACATCTGTCCGGTGTTACATTTGGCTGGTGTTACATCTGTCTGGCATTACATCTGTCCGATGTTACATCTGTCCGGTGTTACATCTGTCCGGTGTTACATCTGTCTGGTGTTAAATCTGTGCTGTGTTTAGTTGGAATTATCTCAACCGGGAATAAACTATTGCCGCGGAGAATAAGCTATTTAAACCCGGAAAAACATTATTGTAAATAGCTTATTCCCGGTAAACCGGTGAACATAATTTACTCTGTGTTGAAATAATTTTTCTCCACGGGTTTTTTTTTTTTCCTTTTTAACTAATTTATTCCCGGTGGAAGTATTCTTTTCCCGGTTTAAATCGTTTATTCCCGGTGAAAATAAAAAGAATGTTTTGTTCCCGGTTTAAGTGCTTGGTAGAAATTGTATTATTTTTTTCAAAATCGCATGGCCTTAATAGGCTTCCATACATACTGGAAAACGATTACAAATACGAACTGTCGGCACCAAGTGGTATCTTCTCGTCACACCGATGAAGTTCGTTGCCATGTGGTTCATTATTCTGAGGTGTCATTAAGTTAAGTTCCTGATTCAACAAACTGCACCGGTTCCCAGAAGAGTGCAAGTTTAATATTATGCCATGTTTTCGCAGCGGCCATGGGCGGTTTGGGCACATTATGACGGCCTGTGTCCTGACCTACGTGTGCAGTTGTGAACAATTTACCCGGTTAAAAGCAGATTTCGCAGATTCAGCTGGTTAACTACGACAAGTCTCAGCAGGGTCAGCACAGTACCCCCCTTTGGCATCGATTAGGATTTTCTTGGAAGGATCTAGCATCATAAAAGAGGGGGCGACGGGCTCTGGTTTGAGAAACTGGACTTTACTTAAACGACCAAAAGCTGCAAATGCGTCAACTGTCGCAGACAGAGGGTAGCTAACATTCGCTTTAGTGGTGCCGGGTTTACGCGGTACGAGCATTCCTTCAGCAGTTGTAAAAATTGTGGAAGCATCGGCCGGTCAACAGTTCACTACCGCCACCTAGCGAACATAGCTTTAGAGAATGATTCATAACGTCATACATACAAGCCATACATGCATTCATAACTGTCATAATGCAAGCAATATCGACGTGATCAGCTCAACGCTGATTGGCCAAAAATCTCTACGCTGATTGGTTCAAATGCTCGATACTGATTAGATAAAAGGCTCGACGCTGATTGGTTGACAATTCTCAAATCGTGAAGTTGATCTGAACTTTAGAACAAACGCTGAGTTTACAATGCGTACAATCCAGTTGCACAGTTGGTCGAAATGTTGATTTGTCGCAACGAGCGTTACAATTTGCACCGTGTGAACCTGGCATAAGGAAATAGCAACTCGACTCGCGTCTCATTATATGTATACATGTTTAGTAGTGCGCTAGACACGTTTACAAGATATGCAAAGGTTTACACATTTCACAACACTATAAGACCCGTGTTTATAATGACTGTCCTTTGTCTCTTTATAATATATAAACATGTGCAAAGTGAATAAACCAAATGCAACATTGTGGCATAGGCTGCATGTTAGCTACGATACACCAAGTACACAACCGGGACCAAATTAGATGTATTAATGGAGTAGAAATAAATGATACATTGTAGGCTCATTACAGTAACAAAAATACAACACGATCTACATGCTCAGGATAATTACATATATTTGTACATGTATCTGATTATTTGTTTAGGATACCATGAGAAAAAAGATATTTACGACCACAGTACCCAGAGGGATGCGACATATTGCTCCGAATGCTGACTGTGTTACTGAAATAATATAGCAGTTTCATGTTCAAGTTTATCTTACAGCATTTTTCTACTTTTAAAAATCATGGATTTTTTAGCGTAGTGGATCACACAATGGCCTGTATTGTTGGTTCTCACAAGTGTGTGAGTGTTAAAATGCGTCATCTCTTCTATTTTCGCGTTAAAATTGAAAACACAATTCCCCATTGAGGTCCCACTTTAGATGACATAGCGCACATAAAGTAATATTTTGCATACGCGAGTTGCACCAGTCCGGCCAAAACTTGACATTTAAGAACATACTTTTGTATATACTACATATTATATATTTAAATTTATGCGATTAGTACCAACATGTATCATAGAACAATTTCTCAAAATAACGTTTTGCATAAATCTACAATTGCGGATTGAACGCGTACATTTCCTACTTTTATAGCAGGTCCGTCTGGTTTCAACATGCAACACTTCTTCATAAATCAATAGCCCGTGCTGATTTCTTTACTATGACTGCTGGGTAATCTATGCATAAAAAAAAATGGACCAAGTTTAATTGCAAAAGTATAAATGACATTAGCCATTCTATGCGACAAGTTCTTGAAGGTAGATCGTCAAATATGTTATCTCATGTAGTTAAATAGTAAATAAAAATAGCAGCTAAATCTGACAGACGCCGTCCCAAAATTCAGTAGATCACCATAGTCTCTGAAGAATATATCCAAGGAGACGGATCCAGTGAAACGGTGGGATGGTGGGGAGAACCTTTTAACTATCATGAAAGACTTATCCCGTGAGGTATCTATACAGTATTTAACCGGATCGATCGAAATGACAATGCTGTAAATTCCATTAACTATCCTGAATGTTGTCTAAGGGCGTAGTTTACCACTATTTAAAGGAATCCCGTGAACGACCAATAGTGGGGATTCCCATTAACTAGACGGAAGGATATCTCACATGAGGTAATTAACCACTAGTTAAACTGATCCAATGAAATGGCGATGCTGTAAATCGCGCCTTTAGCTATCCTGCAGGATGCCTTCCAGGAGGTCGTTGACAAACATGTCGGAAGGATCCAGATTGGAATCCCGGCGGATTTGGTTGACAGCGTCCAGTGCCTCGGCGTAGTTGGCCTTTATGGTGTCTACTGTGCCCTCCACATCAGGATAGAACTTTGCCCACATGAGTTGCACGTCAGGAAAGGCTTCCTTCAGCTTCTCCAACAGCTGTGGAGGTAGAACGAATACAAATACATGTAAATTGCGCTTGCTATCGTTGCGAAAATTGGACGTATTAATCGTCAATCGAAGCATTTTCATTGTTTTATATTAATTGGTTTTAATAATAAAGCATTTACAAGAGCTTCTTATCTCAAACGTCGGTCGATTTTATATTTCGTATCATGACTTGTGCACAACGGGAAAGACACCAAGACCGATAACAATACTAAAAGCAATGACAAAAGCATTGAGAAAAGCAGTTGACAAAATCAATGACAAAAGCAGTGACAATGCCGATGACGAAGATGTTCAACATAAGGCATACATTTACTTTGAGTTCAATAGACATATTTGAACTCTTGTTTACCAGAGAGAATAAAATCGCCAGTAATTTAATAACTAACCCTGGCGAGGAATTCCTTGTACTTAGGACTGATGGCCGCTGGTATGATCTCCATCTTTAACACGTGACCTCCGTCGTCTCCGGGTTGTCCCCCTGGACACAAGTGACAGTCGCTTGAGTAGGCGTTCCAGCGGGTTTCAGCTGTCGCGATGGGAAGATCGCTTGGCGTGAGAGCCAAGTACTCATTCACCACCCCGAAAAGTATCTGTTAGAGAGTTGAATGAGGAGATACAGATATTGCGAGATAATCGTTTAGAAATAAGCTAATAATACATATATAGGAGTCTGGAAGAGGTAAATGGCGACATGCACATTTGAAAAATCGACATTCGACATGGACCCTTAAGTTCCGACACTGAGGATCTGAAAAAGGGACATCGACACAGAGTTTGGATAAAAGGACACTGAACTTAGCCAAAAAGCGACAGAGAACATCGTGAAAATTCGACGTTCGACACTGAGAATTTTGAAACATTGACAGTGGACCCCCCCCCCCCCCCGCCCACAGACCCTATATATAACTTCCGAAATAAAATAATAACACACATATAACTACCGAAATAAACCAATAATATATATACAACGTCAGAAATAACCCAATTATAGATATATAACTTTCGAAATAAACTAAACATACATATTTAACTTCAGAAATAAGCAAATAATACATATATAACTTCAGAAATAAACAAATAATACATATATAACTTCAGAAATAAACAAATAATATATATATAACTTCAGAAATAAACAAATAATGCATAAATACCTTCATAAATAAACTAAGAATATATATAACTTTACTTATCGATGTTATTCATGATCACATTGACAAAAACCCAGCGACTTTCGCCTATAAAACAAAGTTCGTACAAATCTTCTTTTTTTCTTGCCAGTTTAAACTTCTTTTTTTCTTGCCAGTTTAAACTTCTGTTTTTCGACCAACAATTGTTGTATGGGTGTCTACAACTGACCTCGTAAACTTGTTTAGTGACTGTGAACTGGTCGTCATCGCGCAGGGCCAAGCCATAGGCGTATGAGGAGATGGCTGGTGCCTCCCGATAAGGCATAATGAGGTCAGGGTGAGGGCCAACTGTCTCCTGATTGGCCATCACATCTTCGTAGGTGAAGTCAAAGGTATACTGAAAGTGGGAACATTCTGTGAAATTATATAAGTCAGGGTCTTATCCAGATGTGGTGGAAAAGGACGGGGGGGCAGTTTTGATTAATGGCCTAGCTTTTTGGTTATCATATGTTAAATGGTATATATTTCAGCCCTAAATGGGGGGAGGCTGGCGGGTCGCCCCCACCCCACCCTTCCGTGTAAGTTCTTACCAAATTGAAACTGAAATATATTCTGCATTTTTAAGATTCTTTTTATCTACTGTCATGGGCGGGTAATGGTGAAGCAGGAACTAGTTGTTAAAGATTTAATCAGACTCATGACGTAATTGCAATCATGCTATCGGCAAAGGTTGGCTGTATATTCAGGACGCTTTAACCACTTCTGGTCACATCGCGTCAATGGGAGAAAGAGGGGACAATGGAGCCATGTCCCCGGGAGTAACCCCCTACTCTTTGCGAAAAGTAAAGAAACCCAGCTGACCTTGCGGAGTAGCAGGTCATCATATGTCGCCTGCCCAGGAACACTTCCGGTGATGAGGGGCGGGAGGTCGGCGGACCGGCGCCGCCTGCCCGCAGCGCCATCTGTCGGATCATCCCCGGCGCTCGGGGCATGCCACCACCTGGCGGGAGAGAGTGAAATGAAGATAATTAGGCTGGTCCCCGCTCCAGCTCTCTGTCTTGGACTCACTCTGAGTTAAGGGTGTAGGCTCAGTACATTCGCACTCTTGCCCACCAGGGCCGCGCTGCGCCAATTGATAGGACAAATGCGCCACAGATTTCTGCCAATCTGATGCCAACAAACACCAGGTATCACGGCAATAAAATAGGAAATATGCTCTCACTTGTCGCTCTTTGAGACTGGAAATATATAGTTTTCACCCGTAATATACGAGTTTCGTCACATATAAGTACAATTTTCTCATCAGTACCATACACGATTCTCTTCAGTACCATATGAGTTTCTCACCTGTTTCTTACATATATCATACCTGTTTCTGAATTTTATCACACAAATTGTTTATATCATAATTTCTCGCATTTCCTGTGTCATATCTTTATCATTTAAATTTCTTACTGTGTCATACGCGTTTCCTGCCTCATTTTGCCTGTTTTGTGTTTCGTACCTGTATTATATGAATTTCGCAACTATATCATACGCTTTTGATGTCCTGTATCATACGATCTTTATGACCTGTACCATACGATGTTCATTACCTGTACCATACGAGAATTTTTACTTGACGTGTTTCTCCAACCCGTTTCTCACCTGTACCACACGTTGTCATTCCAAGGGTCGTAGGAGTCCGGTATCTGCCCCGTGGCCTGGTAACTGGTCCAATCGTCTTCTGTCATGGACGACAAGGGACCCCAGATGGTCTGCAGGCCGCGATCGGCTGTCATCTCGGTCAGAAACTCAACACTCCCCAAAGTCTCGGCCATGGATAGATTGAAGTTCTGCGTCAGCTGCGTGGTGACCAGTGGCTCCACCTGGTGGATGAAATATATCACATTTTGTTGGATTAGAACGGAGTTTGACAAAAAAAAAAAAAAAAAAATAGGTCATGTTGGCCTAATTAATTACAAATTTTACAATGTTACAGAGATTCCTAAATAAAAATAGAGGGATGATCAAGATTTTAATTTAGTGCCCGATGCCGCAGAAACCAGTAGATGAAATAGTGGTGCAATTTCATGAAGAAAGCACCCATGCATACCAAGTACACAGGTCGGGCTTCTCTTTGCATTGGTGACATTGAATGGTTCGGTATAAGTAGAAGGTAGCATATTGTACTGGAGGGCATGCGGCATTCAGCGAGGATATAAAAAATGACCTTTGCAAATGGTGCAGATCCGTGTCTATCCGACCGATAGATGTGGTTACGACCAACATATTTGTCACGTGATTTATAAATGTCATTTTACGATGGAAATCTAAAAGTAAAGATCGAATATTATTTTAGTTGATGGTCGTGTTATCTAGCACAATAGCAGTAAATTTGAAGGCCGCTAAAATATTGTAATCTGACCCAAATCGCCCTTCGGCGTTTTCAATAGACAATCTTTGCCATAGTTACATGGCGTAGAACAAGGCAATATGATATTACACGCAAAAGAATCGTGGTTATTGATTTAAATGGCCAACCTAGCCGCCTAGTTGCCTAGCTACGTGTGCCGATTATTGGTCACAATAAACTGATATTTACTTATATGGCGCCCTGAAGGCGACTGGCTCACAAAATGTGGGAAGGCTTGTAAGCGCTAAACATTTTACTTCGAACGCTATATGCGAATTAAACCAAAGAAGCAAGGATATATGTTAACGCCCAGCACATATGTGAGGTAAACTAGAACTTAATTTCTACTCGTAGTAATAGTAATAGCGTGAGTCTTGCATGGCGTTAGACATTTTACTGGCCCGACATTTGAAAATTGAAATTTTGAAAATTGGCGGATCTCAGGCCAATGAAAGTACCATATTCGTAATGGCATTATATCTGATGCAAAGACTGGTCACTGCATACCCAAGACTGTGCTAACCGTCAAAAGTTCACTTACTGAATATTTTACGACACGAATTATTATTCAGCACCACTATCTATACATATTTAAAGTGCATGGAACGATATTAGTGTCATTTTACGTCGTATATACAGCTACTTTTTTTATGTATGTTCGTTATATCTCTCTTTCTCTTAATCAGCGGATGATTTATCAGATGTGAACTTTTCAAGAAATGTATTTATGAATGCAACATACGATTTGTCAAATAAAGTTTAAATTGTTTTTTTTTCAAAAAGGCTCACTTAGTTTACCCGTGCAACCTTCCTCCTTGCTGAAGCAGTCACTCATATCTATGGACCATGGTTCTAAACCTGCCAGTGGAACCATCCAATGCACCTCCTGAAAGTGCCACTATTTTCAACTACTTACCGCCAGTGTGACGTCATAGATGACGCCGCACATGCCGACACAGCAGCGGAGGGCGGCCAACTCGGGGTCAGAGCCGTTGAAGCTGCGCAACTCGCCATTCGCGTCGACTACTCGCATCGCCAAGACGAAGCTAGAGAACGAACCTCGCTGGAACACACTGCCCTGAAACATTACAAGTACTGGAGTAAGACCCTCGCTGGAACATACTGCCCTGAACACCACAAGTACTGGAGTCATATATATATTGTTGAGACTTAAAGGCTATTAAATAGTAGCCTTTAATACTTGGCTAATTGAAAATATTTTGTTCGTTTTCTATATGAAATAAACCTATTATTATTACAACAAAGAATTTACCGGTATCAATTTGTTCATTATAAAGATCAACTCATTGTTTTGTCAGTCATTATTTAAATAACGCGCCCTTACGTTAATAATGCACGTCTAGGTCTGAATTGTTTACGGTGCATTCGTACAACTACCCTGATGTAGGGTATCCTGACGCATAAATAATGAACACTTAATACAAAGGCGTGACGTCACACAATTGTTTAAATACTGGCGCTGTTGGGTATACTGGCGTAAAAATAATGAATACTTAAGACAACGGCATGACTTCATACAATTGTTTAAACACTGGTGCTGTAGAGCATACTGAAAAATACATAATGAACACTTACTACAAAAGCGTGACGTCACACAATTGTTTAAACACTGGTGCTGTAGGTATACTCACGTATAAGTAATGAACACTTAAGACAAGGGCGTGACGTCACACAATGGTTTAAACACTGGTGCTATAGGTATACTGACGTATAAATAATGAACACTTAGCACAAAGGCATGACACCACACAATTGTTTAAATACTGGTGTTGTAGGGTATACTGACGTATAAATAATGAACACTTAATAAGACAAATGTGTGACGTCACACAAATGTGTAAGCACTGGTGCTGTACTGACGTGAGAGGCGGTGCCGATTATCCCGCCGATCGTGACCACGCCCACGGTGGGAGCGGAAGGAATCATGACGTCATTGGCGATGCAGAAATCGACGAGGTCCGCCTGGGTGATGCCGGCGGCGACAGTTACGGCTTGCTGGTTCCCTCCATCCCAACTCTGGAAAAGTTCCGCAAGCAAACCCAACTCTAAGTGAAGAGGATGGCTTGGATTTTTAAACAACTGGTTGGTGGTGACACGACCAAAGCAACTTCTGCTCATTTCTTTTATTATTCTCACATGTTTACCTGTTTATATTACCGAGCGATAATACCAGTATGCTAGAGAGAAGCAAAAATATCAGTAGACGACATAGTACACCAGAGACTATATCACTATATACAGACAGTCGCTATATACAGACAGTGACCATATAAAGTCGCTCGCGATATACACACTCACTGCATACACACAGTCCATAAATACACAGTCGCTATATACACAGTCGCTATATAGCGACAGTCGCTTTATCCAGACAGTCACTATATACAGACAGTCGCTATATACAGACAGTCGCTATATATACAGTCACCATATAAAGTCGCTCGCTATATACAGGCACTCGCTGCATACACACAGTCCATATATACACAGTCGCTATATACACAGTCGCTATATAGCGACAGTCACTATATCCAGACAGTCGCTATATACAGTCACCATATAAAGTCGCTCGCTATATACAAGCACTCGCTGCATACACACAGTCCATATATACACAGTCGCTATATACACAGTCGCTACATAGCGACAGTCGCTATATCCAGACAGTCACTATATACAGACAGTCCCTATATACGGACAGTCGCTATCTGCAGATAGTCGCTATATAGAGACAGTCGCTATATACAGATAGTCGCTATATAGAGACAGTCGCTATATACAGATAGTCGCTATATACAGATAGTCGCTATATACGGACAGTCGCTATATGCCGATAGTCGCTATATACGGACAGTCGCTATATGCAGACAGTCGCTATATACAGTCACCATATAAAGTCGCTATATACAGATAGTCGCTATGTACGGACAGTCGCTATATGCCGATGGTCGCTATCTACAGACAGTCGCTATATACGGACAGTCGCTATTTCCCGCCAGTATACCAGTCCCCCACCACCTTACCGGGATGTACTCCATGGGGTCCCCATCATGTCGGGTCGTGATGTCCTTCATATCCAGAAGGATTGTGTCTTCGTCAGGGAAAATGGGTGAATACGAGAGTCCGGCTCCGACGGCGCGTATTCTCCATCCCAAGGTCTTTGCTGCCAGAATCTAGGGTAATGATATGGGTATTGCGATATTTAAGCAATCTTAATGCTGTTCATGTAAATATTTCCCGCTAATTAAAAGTAATCTGCAGCATATAATAAAATGAAAGATTAGCATTCACATTTAACAGAACTGTGACAGTTTATTAGACACATAACTATAAATCTTGCAAAAGAAACATTTTTCCCTGACACCTGACCGTAGTAAGTTGGAAGTCACGCCATCAAATGTTACAATTTTCGATTTTGACATGAAGCGGAAAATATATGATTAAATATCTATAACACATGTTGTGAAACTTTTCGGGGATATTCAAGAGTAGTCCGATTGGAAGATATTGGATTCAAGTTGCATTATCAATTATTATCAGTTTGTGCGGTGTGTCATTAGAAAACAACGTTGTTGACAAAAGTTGGCAAAAAGTTTGAATATGTGCGTTTATATCTCTTAATATGATAAAAACACTGTCCACTAAGCTTGATCAGTAAAATACTTCGGTCACGCTCTGTACAAGCTTTATCACGGGTTCCGTCTCCAGATTGCCAGTGGCTGCTAATATATGAATTTATTAAAGTTACATACCGAGTTGCTTTGCTATTTTTAAAGAAGATTTTCGCATAAGAACATAAACTAAATGCCTTAAGGTTCATAACAAATTATAAACAACAGATCCCGCTCCAATTATCTGACAATGACCCAAAACAATCCAACTTCTTGAATTTTGCTTCCACTAGAGTCAAAATTGTGCCCGTGGCGAAACGATATATACGTGTGCACATGTTGTTTACCGGTCCCACCGACAGGGGGGGGGGCCCTAGCCTAATTCTATATCTGACTCCAAAAGCATCCAGAGTGCCACTTCTCCTAGCCGGCGGCCGTTGACACTGCGTGTGGAATGTTTGAACCTCAAAGTCAGCAGGTGCCCAAAAGCGAGGGGGGTGGGGGGGGGGAGGGGTGAAATGAAATCCAAACCTAAGATGGCGTGCATTTTGCATTGAAAATGGGCATCCTCGCTCAAATAAAGAGGGGACGTGGGGGTGCCCCCCCCCCCCCCATCACCACCATCACCGGATCAACCGTGACTTTGGTGGCACACGAGATAAGGCCAGAAGTTAATGGATCTCTAATGCGAGCGAAGGACGTACATTCTCTTCTCATATACACTAGTATTTCTAAATACCTGTTGTTGCATCCATATGATGTCCCATGTAGGTCACGATTGACGCTATAACCTGAATTTCTTGATATATGTAATACGTCCATGCCTATTTGACAGACACGTTTACCTGAAATCGCCCTATTGCACTCGAGCGAGACATCGACTGGTCACTGAACTCAAGGTACTGTTGTTGGCTATGAATTGAGACTTGCTGAACTTTATACCCTGTACTGTACAATCCATGAATAGTGAAGTTGTTTATATTTACATAGAGAGAGTGCACTGGTGTCATCATCCAGCTTGACACATTAACCAAAGTGACGGCCCTGACAACATTTTCCAACAGCGCAAGAGTCTCTTGCGCTTTTACCTGACCGAGAATTTGCGTGTCAGGAAATATCATAGAGGCAGGGATATTCGTCCACAAGGCCTCTCCGAAACATCATATTCATTTATATATTTAGATGTTTTTAATCAGTGGATCTCCGTTCGGCAATCCATTGAAGACAATAAATACACGTGAAGTTGGCGCCAAAAAATAACCAGATTTAACACGCTTTTTTTAAAAGAAAATGTACAACATTTTTACAATTTTTTACAATTTTTTATTAAAAATAATATCTTCCTTACCACGTTTTGTATTTCCAGCAGGTTGGAAGGCACCACTTTGTAGACAGTGGGCACAAAGGTTGTCTCGTCCCAGTTGGTGAAATTGGACGCCATGGCGTCCGGGGACGACTGCAGCGCCCCCTGTAACCGCTCCAGTGGCGACATCACGCCACCTGGCGAATACATATTACTTGTATTAACCGGTTGTACCAAAAGTCAGCGTCAATGAATATTAATTGACGCTTACGTGGTGTCAATTGTAGATGGGACATTATGTTTAGACCGCAATGTGCGACCATATGAGGGTGTTTACCAGGCATAAACAGGGGGCACATATCGTCAAGGTTCCAATGCGATAGGGTGTAGACTACAAGCCATGCACGATACGTCCAGGAAAGTTCAAGAAAAGAAACGCCACGGAACTATGGTTATTTCTAAAATATGGTACTATTTGTTTTAATAATCGCATATTTACATCAAGCCTATTGGTAATTATCGCCACATTGCCTTGCGTAAGGCGTCTGATGCGTCACGAACTGAACAAAAGTGGGTGGTCGGCTGTCAGGTTGGTATTGACCGCGCCCAAAGGGAAATCTCATAACGTGTGTTGCTGCCTTAATGTTATTTTAGGACGCTCCTCACCGAAATGTTGTCTTCATAATTTTAAATTTTCTTACAAAAGATTGCAAATAATCATGCATTTATTATGCAATCTGGAGCTTTCTTTACGCTGTTGACTCAATCATCCATGTATACAAGCTCTAGATATGGTTTTATTTCCTCAAAATGTTACTGGAATATAGCATATCAGCACAGAGTATGTCAGCTATATTACAATACGGTTATTATCAATACTCACGTGTTGTGGTTCGCCCGTCCGTGACCCCGCCACCGCCACCCCCACCGCCAGCGCCGCCCGGGGTGGTGACAGCACCTCCCCTATCACCTCCATCATCCCCGCCCCCGTCGCTGACGACGGCCTGGCTCTGGCGGCTGTTGTCGACGCCGATGAAGATGCAGACCGCGAGGATGCCTATGATACCGAGGATGAGAAGCACTATGGCCACACGGTGACCGTGGCCTTTAAACGGGTTCTTCCCCGTCGCGGAGTCCGGGTTGAACCGCTGTTCGTTGTCGGTTCTGTAAGAAATCCACGACACTTTGTGATCATGACGGGTGACTTTAATTACCTCAAGTATTAGGAGAGAATGACGTCATATATACGATGTGGGGTCGCCATAAGAAGCTGGGACAGGATTGAAACTTCAGCGTTAAAATGCTGTTTGTCTCTGGTTCTGTGAAATACCTCATTTTGTGGGTTAATCTTTATGCTGGGGGACTTAAATACGGTTTTATTAATGGTCATGGAAATCGATATGGGCACAGTTTGGGAGGTGGGCATGACCCCCCCACCCCCCACACTCACTAGAAGTCACAGTCTATAGTGATTTCCCTCGCCCCCTCACACCCACCCTCGAGGGCAACGACCCTCCTCCTCCCACCCCCACCACCCCCAACCCACCACCCTTTACAAACAAAAAGTAAAGAAATAGCGGGCTACATAACTGCAGAATACAATATTTGCGAAGCCGAATTACGCCGGGTCTGTCCCACTCGGAACAGCTATTATTCTTGGCACACCTTATATTTACGTAAATAAAACCCTGTTCTTAAGACGACGTAAATGTAGACGAACCTTTAAGCATTTCCCTGTAAAAATATTCATTTATGTTCATGCAGGAAAAAATAGTCGCTGGAAGAGTTCAAGCAAAGGTCAACTTCCAAACACGCATTCAACCAAAGTTTACCTTTTAATAAAACGTACCTCTATATATTTCTATACGGGCGTCACGCATGTTTGAGCCGAGTGTAGGCCACCAACCACCCTATAGCACACTGCCTTGACCTCAAATCCACAGCTTCAAGCAACTGGGGCCTGTATACAGGCTTGACGGAAACTGCCACAACATCCAGGTTAAAATAGTTTAGCCGTATTGTTTATTGGACCTCGTCACTGCTTTTTGCAGTCTTGCATCGCTAAATATTCCCATAAGTAAGTCTAGTACTTGTTTATATACGTATATACAGATGTATGCTTTGGAAATAATAAGTTTGTAGTCGTTCTGAAATAGATACAGATGTTTTTTGGCGCCATGGTAAGTGTTTAGATTAAGAACACACCCCATGTACATGTAGATTCAAAAACGTAGTTTGCTTTACTAATTTGCTCCACTGAATCCTATTTGAGGGTCCAAAAACACTTGTAGAACACAATCTGAGACACATATATAACGTTTCTGAAACTTTGGAAATGCAAATAATGAACTCGCTAACATATTTAACCTTCATTTTATGAGATATAAAACAGGGCCTATTATCATCCCATGCAAACAATTAAGTACGCAATTTCTGGAGATGTACAAAAATCCCCATGTGTCATTCATGACATGTATACCGCTGTAGTCTCTACACGTGAGAGGATGGTAAAAACTCTACCCATTATACAGACAGGTACATTTGCAGCTTCAGTGCCGATGCGATAGGCCTACATCAGTTGTTTTGCACCTGGGAGCAAGTTTTATACATGAATGGCATTTCAAAACGGTCCTTCCATTTCTACCTGACTTGGAAAGACCCCCATCGTCCCATCGTGGTGAAGCTTTAATCCAGGGCTTCTATGAGTGCTATTCGGATCCGGAGATCATATGATCATATCCAGCTGTATCCAGATGAGATTGAGATTGAGATGAGTCGGTTATCCGAAGAAATATATATATATATATATATGTGTGTGTGTATATACATATATGTATAAGATCTGTCTCCGCTTTTAGCGCACAAAAAAAACAGCCCTGTGTGTTCGGTGGCTCACCGCCCTGAAATGCGACCCATATGACTCGGTGAGCGCTAGGGTGGGGTCACTGGGGTGAGTGTGGCGCTGCACGCCAGGGGGGTCGGGGGTTAGGGTGGTCGGGGGGTGAAGGGAGGCCTCGCTTTAAATGAAGACGGACACGCTTCTGTTACCACGGTTATCGGTCAGGTAGAGAAAGAGAGAGAACTTGTAGCAACCTGCGACAGCGCCCGCTCAGGGTTCGCGCCCCGCCGTGGCCATGTCTGTGTGGTCGCAGGATTAATATCTCATGTCTTTCTTCGTAAAGAGTAGAGGGTTACCCCCGGGGATCATCTCCCTTCCTTCTCCCATTGATGCGATATGACCACAAGTGGTTAAAGCGTCCTGAATAACCAACCAACCAACCTGCCGGCCAGCAAAGGTGTGGGAAACGGAGATATACAGGGTAAAGATGTTAGGATAGCAAAGCAGGTTACTAGAGGAAGGTGAAATGTGGGTGTGTATGCGTCCATTCAGAGGAGTCATGAGGGGTGTGGCGTATTTGGAAGGTGTTCGGGACCTGGGGAGTGGTGGGGGGGCGCGAGGGCGCTGGGGGGTGGCAGAAACTTATATATATCAAGACAACAAACAGTAAAAATGAAGAAAAAACACCCCAGGAGATGAACAGAAAGAGAGGAGCGGTCGCGTCAAAACCCCATGAGAGACGTGCGGGCGTCAGAAGGCGTGTGAGAGATATATAGGCCTAGAGAGCGAGAGAGGGGGGGTAGGGGGCGGGGCCCTTATACTTACTTGGGTAGACAGTCTGACGGAGGAGAGCTGGCGCTGGGAGGGTGGTAGCTGACTTGATGGCATTTACCCAGGTATGAAGCGGTAGTGGCCCTGGCCGCGGCGCTGGCCGTGGTTGTGGCCGTGGCCGTGGGGCCATACAGCCCGACATTTTTCCGCTGGAGGGCAGAGACCCGAGCACCAAGACGGGTCGTCGTACAGACCTTAGCACGGCAGTAAAAACTAACGATACAGTCACGGTGTTATTGGGTAACAACCGAGGAGACTGGCCGTGCATTGCCGTCCCGTAACGCCCCGTAGAGGACGTATCTCTGGCTATACACAGTGTCGTCTCAGGATAGCATCACCTGTTGGATTCCTGGATCGGGGCGTTCGCAGAGAGAATCCGTGGACTTGGTTCTGATTTCGCGGCACCTAGCTGTCGATAACGATATCAGCCATTATGGCACGTTGGGGATCATTCCGAGTCAGGTATATGCAGAAGTGATATGCGACGCCTCGAGTTGTGGTCCTGCATTTTTTAATGAACTGTACTGGGTGAAAACGAGAGACGTTTAAACACGACACTGAAATTGCATTGCAAGGGGTCTGGAAGGGGTAAATGGCGACACGCGATACAGGCATATTTGAAAAATGGATATTCGACATTGACATTGACAAATTCCGACACTGAGGATCTGAAAAAGCGACATCGACACAGATTCGTGAGAAAAAAACGACACAACTTAGCCAACAAGCGACACGGAACGTCATGAAAAATCGATATTCGATACTGAGAATTTAGAAAAATTGACATTAGACACTGGGCCCCCCCCCCCCCTTCCAGACCCATATTGCATGTTTAGATTTGTATTGTGGACATGACACGGTGGTCAAACTGGAAGTTATAAACAACGCAATGGGAAATTGTACAGCGCCACAATGTCCAGAGTAGTATTATGAAAGGTGAATTGTATATTTGTATGATATGTTGTATGTGCGTTTTAAAGGCTTAAAGTTATTTAAACATGTTTGTATGACAGGTTACCGTAAGTTGGGCGCAACGTGCACCACGTCACAGGTTTGTGGGTAGTTCACCGGTTTTTTTACACCAGTTTTAGGCATGTTGACCGGGCTCCAGGCAATAAATTTCAGTGATAATCAGGGAAAAGAATAGCAATTCTTGATCTAATCAGACTATAATATGTAAAAAATTGAGTTCCTGGTATGGTTTTGGTGGGGAAAGATGTTTTGAATAGGTTTAAAGATATTCACGAAAATTATGTCCATCTCTAAATGATCACTAATGACTGCATATTATCCCTAAAACGACTAATGCGTCAGTCGACGGCACACGTTTATGACGTAGATGACGTATTACACATGTACACAAACTTTACATCTACTGTTAAGCTAAAGATAAGTTTTGGGCCATATTGATCGTTGCATTTGTCAATCTTTCATTTTAGCATCAAATGCAAAAGCTAGTGCTGAAATTATACGTAACTCTGAAAACTCTTACATCATCCAAGCGTGCACGCCGACGTTGTCACGGCGGTCACAGTAAGGTTGTGCGCGACGTCGTAGGTTTGTTGCATTTTTGTTGTCGATTTTGCAATAAATCCACGACGTCGATCGAGTGGCTCTTGTTTCATTCTATCTGCACGATGAATACCAAGCAAATCATTAATAAGTAATATAATGTATTCTGCATGGCCTTGTGGCCATTTTATTAGGTAAAGCCATGTTACCTGATACATACCGCCGCCTGAACAAATATCTCGGCACTTTCAATTGAAGACACTACTGTTCGCAACATACCAACCTTTCAAGGCAGGCACGGCTCACAGAGGGTGCTGTAAACATACACTAAACTCACTTAGGGTAGAGAGCGCATGGCGCCTAGCGGATTATATACTATATAAGCCAACACATGATTATTCATGAAGATTGCATATACGCACAGGAAGGCAAACAGAATTATGAATTTATAACCTATTGTGGTTATAATCGAGCTTGTAGAGAAAACGTTAGCTTTGTAACTTGTCTGTATTTTGCATTCGATATATGCGACATGACGCTTCAGCAGGCAGTTTCGGGAAGTCTGTCGACCCGTTATTTTAGAGGGCTTCAAAATGTGTAAATCTTAAATTTTAAAACATTTGTCTATTTTACCAAGTGGCTAGAACTTTTTTGAGTAAAGTAACATACCTTTCTTATTACAGTTTCAACAATATTTAGAGAAATAAAAACAAATTCTGTAAAAGAAAATTTGCTGACCCCACCACCACAACCGCTCGCGACCATAACGGAGTTTGTATAGTACAGACAGATTGCCCTCAGTAGCCTTCAGATCACAAGAACCGTGAGAGTGAAGTATTAATTATTTTAACGAGGATGTTATGGAAGTTTTTAGTCAAACTTTGAAAGTGGCCCGAGCGCATGAAGCGTTGAACTTCAGGTCAAAGCGGCTCAGTCTGAGTCATGGGTTGTTCTGCACTGCGCTCAAGCACGCCGAACGGCTGCGTAGGACTATTACATGTAAGCTATGCCCTGGTGCCTTGGTTGACTGCCTTGTTGGACCGACAAAGTTCACCTGGTCTAGGCGCTCCCTTATGGTGATTTTTTGCAGGTTACATGCACATCATCATGATTCATCTTTCGTTTATGTAATGAAACCGCCAAACTTAAAAATAGTTTTGCATGCAGAAATGTTTCCAGCAATGGCGTATTAAACGTCCGTTTATGTCGACGTCTCTAAGTGTAAATACGCAAAAGAGACTGTCTAATTGAGCATCAGTGGCAGTCACACCCTATCCGGGTCAGCAGAGAATCCGTGATGTTTTCATACATACACATAAATACGTATAAATATCACACGTTCGTCTTGCTTTTGTGTGTGTGCGTGGGTCGGGGAGGTGGGGGATGGTCGATGTCGGGTAACTTTAACTACTGAGTTTTGTTTGTTAGAGGACAAGAAGCCGCAAAAAATATTAGAGAATAATCAACGATCAAAGTTACTACTCATACCGGGTCGTTAATCGGGGTGAGGCGGGGGGGGGGGGCGGAAAACATAGGATGCCCCGGTTTCAATGGCGACCGACAGCACATCGTATAAAGTCAATCTCTGGTAAATAGTCCTAATAATGTAAGTCATTCATTATGATCAAATATGATCGGAACCAAGGACGGGCACCATTTCAATCCGCAGTTTTCCATCCTGCCCCGGTTCCCGCGGCGATCGCCCATTATATGAAGTCATTCTTCGCTAATAATCGCATTAATTAAAGTCGCCCATTATGATCACACATATGATTATGACGTGTTCTGCAGTACCCCTGGCGAACAGCATTTAAATCCTTAGATTTCAATCTGCCCTGGTTCCTACGGCGATCGCCCATGATATGACGTCATGCTTCGCTAATAATCGCATTAATTAAAGTCGCCCATTATGATCACACATATGATTATGACGTGTCCTGCAGTACCCCTGGCGAACAGCATTTAAATCCTTAGATTTCAATCTGCCCTGGTTCCTACGGCGATCGCCCATGATATGACGTCATTCTTGGCTAATACTCGCATTAATTAAAGTCGCCCATTGTGATCACACATTATGACGTGTCTTGCAGTAACCCTGGCGAGCAGCAATTCAATCCGGACTCCGCGACGGGGAAGAACCCGTTTAAGGGTCGCGGTCACCGTGTGGCCATAGTGCTTCTCATCCTCGGCATCATAGGCATCCTCGCGGTCTGCATCTTCATCGCCATCGACAACAGACGCAAGAGCCAGGCCGTCGTCAGCGACGGAGGCGGGGATGATGGCGGTGATGGGGGCGGTGCTGTCACCACCCCGAGCGGCGGTGGCGGTGGAGGTGGCGGTGGCGGGGTCACGGACGGGCGAACCACAACACGTGAGTATTGATAATAATCGTATTGTAATATAGCTGACATACTCTGTGCTGATATGCTATATTCCAGTAACATTTTGAGGAAATAATACCATATCTAGAGCTTGTATACATGAATGATTCAGTGGATAACGTGAAGAATGCTGCAAATTCTATTAGATAGCGAATCGAAATGAGGAAATAGTTTTTTGGGCTCAGATAGTGCGATCCCGCCACGCCAGCTCAATTTTTAAAGCAGTTATTAAGGCAACAAAGGCATTATGTAAGTCAATGAAATATTACATGCTTGATCCACGTAGACGCTCATTAGCAAAATGGATGCCATTACATCTATCGATAGGTGCCTAAAATGATTCTTAAAGCGATATATCTGTCAACAATTCCGACAAGTACGGCTTTTATTTAACATTTCATAGTAATGCGATTGACATAGAAAACCTAGTTATTTGTGTGTAAATTCTACACTTATTGCGAAAGAAAAATCGGAAGGACGGACATACACGTGCCAGATATCTCCGACCCTTACAGGTTCAAACATAATACTCTGCTCAAAGTAAACATATCCCATGTGTTTTTCAGAGCCATGCATATATAGTCCATGCATGTTGCCCAATATTTCATATTTATGATTCCAAAATCGCCTTGATAATGGCTGGTGAGAAAATGTATGGTAAAATATCCTTTACTCGTTATTTCTGGTGCAATCATAGCACTGCTGAAGTAGTTTTTTTATATTAGTTGACGCTGACCGTACCAACTGACCGACTGTACCAATACAACAGGGTAATTCAAGTATTTATTCGCTAGGTGGCGTGATGTCGCCGCTCGAGCGGCTACAAGGGGCGCTGCAGTCGTCACCGGACGCCATGGCGTCCAATTTTACCAACTGGGACGAGACAACCTTTGTGCCCACTGTCTACAAAGTGGTGCCTTCCAACCTGCAGGAAATACAAAACGTGGTAAGGAAGACTTTGAAATATACTTTGCTCAAGTCACATGATCTAAGCATGTTTTTCAATTGAAGACGATTTTGCTAGACATAAATCAGTACCGCTTGTCAAATCAAGTCAATAATCGTTTACTTAACCAAGTGAAATAACATGTGGCGTAAAGAAAACCAGGAACCACAGATTCAGTCACAGGGTTGGGAGACACTAGTTAATACCTGATGATCGCTGGCACTAGAGCCACCCCTGTGTATGGTCAAAGCGTTGCTTTGACCATACAGTTGTTCCCAATCATCCATTTGACCATCCATCCCACTCTTTGTTGAATGTCTTTAACTTGTCTAAACTTTCAATGGATCCAGCTTGCCTGCCAAAATATCGCCGATATTGCCATATGGCGGAAACTCGTCCGATTATTAAGGTAGGTGTTACGGCATATATCCAAACCTGTCTTCCGCCTTCTGCAGATTCTGGCAGCAAAGACCTTGGGATGGAGAATACGCGCCGTCGGAGCCGGACACTCGTATTCACCCATTTTCCCTGACGAAGACACAATCCTTTTGGATATGAAGGACATCACGACCCGACATGATGGGGACCCCATGGAGTACATCCCGGTAAGGTGGTGGGGGACTGGTATATTGGCGGGAAATAGCGACTTTATTTATGGTGACTGTGTATAGCGAGTGTCTGTATAGAGCGACTGTCTGTATATAGCGAGTGTCTGTATATAGCGACTGTCTTTACATAGCGACTGCCTTTATATAGCGACTGCTGTATATAGCGACTGTCAGTAAACAGAGATCCCTAATAATATGTACACAGCCTGTAATATATATTTATTATATACAATTTATTTTCTTCTCTGATGTCATTGTTTTATTTTTCCAGAACTGGGCTGGAGGTGATCAGCAAGCTGTGGTGATCGCAGCGGGCCTCACCAACTCTGACCTCATCGACTTCTGCATTCTCAATGACGTCATGATCCCCACCGGCCCGTCCATAGGGGTGGTCACTGTGGGCGGGATGGTCAGCAACGCCGTGCACGTTAGTACATCGGACCCCGAAGTGTGTGGGCGGCCGGCCCGGTAGCTCAGTGGGTTAGAGCGCCCGCCTTCAGGGCTCTGGCCATCTGAGAGCCTAACGGCGTGTGGATCGGTGGTTCGCGCCCTGTTGTGTAGCCATGTATGTGTGGGGTTACCCCCGGGGACATGTCTCCACTCTCCCTCCCTTCTCCCATTGACGAGATATGACCAAAAGTGGTTAAAGCGTCCTGAATATACATGCACAACCAACCGCAGTGTGTGGTATGTGGATAGGAGGGGAGGGGGGGGGGTGTTAAAGCTAAGGCCCCATCCCCACCTGCAAGTGGAAGCCGAAATAGCCCCCTAAACCTTCATCTCGTGTTGTTGACACATCCTCTCGTCGTCGACTTGAGTCATTACCCCCCCCCCCCCACCCCGCCGCCCCCATGTGTGTGTATGAGAAGGGAGGGGAGGAGGAGGGTAGTGGTGACAGCCCCACCCCTACCACGACCTTGTTTAAACCTCACTGCCCTCACAAAATCACAGAGTCTTCTGGTTGACCACGCTCGTCTCGCGTAAGGCATTGTTGGTGACCTCGGCTTGAGATTATAACCCATGAATTGTGTACTTGTACTGGTAATCGTGATGTTTCAAGGAAGCATGCATGACTTTTACTCCCGTACTTGTGGTGTTTCAGGGCAGTTTGTTCAGGCAGGCGTCGTTCTCCAGCTTCGTCTTGGCGATGCGCCTAGTCGACGCGAATGGCGAGTTGCGCAGCTTCAACGGCTCTGACCCCGAGTTGGCCGCCCTCCGCTGCTGTGTCGGCATGTGCGGCGTCATCTATGACGTCACGCTGGCGGTAAGTAGTAGCGGTATAGCGCACTGCAGTAGATACATTTTTAAAGTAATATGTTCTGTAGTTTTTGTATTAGCAACCTCTTCTCCATGTCAGATAAGTACATTGTGTCTTGAATTTAGACCCTGAAAGTCCTTAGGCTATCCGTAGATGAGGAAATTTGTTCACCGGAGCAGACAGAAGTTGGTGGCCGGCTTTATATCCCTGCGTGCCTGTTCGCTGTTCGGTATTATGTGTGATGTCGACCGCGGCTCGCTAGGGCGTCCGCACGCGACAAAGTAGTCCGCGCAGTTTTATATTAAAATTGTTGTTTTACAGACCCAACGAGATATAAAACATATGCATCATAATTTTGAGATTCCTGCAGTCTTTATTCTAAAATGTAAAAAAAATCTAAGATGGCACATGTAAGTAGGGTAATCGCGGGGCGTGTAAATACAGAGGGTCGCGAACAAACACACATACTAAGTCTACAACGGTGAAGTGCTTTGTTGAACTGCGTTTGCAAGCTTTGCAAAAACTCGCTATTTCATTCACCAGGTGGAGCCACTGATCACCACGCAGGTGACTCAGAACTTCAATATGTCCGCGGAGGAGACGTTGGGGAGTGTTGAGTTTCTGTCCAACATGACCGCCGCTGGCGGCCTGCAGACCATCTGGGCCCCCTTGTCTTCCGTGTCAGCTGAGGGTTGGACAAGCTACCAGGCCACGGGGCAGATACCGGCCTCTTACGACCCTTGGAACGACAAGATCTGGTACAGGTGAGAAACGCTTGTGATAAAAGTGAGAAACACGTATAAAATACAGGGGCCGTATTAAGTTCCCATTTAGGTACGACACAGGATACACGATACAGGTGAAAACCCGGCCCACACGATATAGACGGGAAGGCCGTATGAATCAGGTGAGAGACTCGATGTAGGTTAGAAACATGTGTAATACCGGTGAGAAACCCGTACGATACAGATGAGAAACGTGTACGATATAGGTCAGAAACTCATAGATACAGGTGAGAAACGGTGACATACGGTAAAAAACATGTAAGTGAAAAACCCGTAACGATGCAAGTGAGAAACATCTAAGATAAGGTCAGGAACTCATATGATACATGCGAGAACTTCGTAGGATACAAATGAGAAACTGGTAGGATACAGGTGAGAAACTGGTAGGATACAGTGAGAACCTCGTAGGATACAGTGAGAAACCCATAGGATACAGGTGAACAACCCGCAGGATACAGGTGAGAAACTGGTAGGATACAGTGAGAAACTCGTAGAATACAGTGAGAAACTCGTAGGATACTGGTGAGAAACTCGTAGGATATAAGTGAGAAACTCGTAGGATACAGGTGAGAAACTCGTAGGATACAGGTGAGAAATTCGTAGGATACAATGAGAAACTCGTAGGATATGAGTCAGAAACTCGTAGGATACAGGTGAACAACTCGCAGGATACAGGTGAGAAGCTGGTAGGATACAGGTGAACAACTCGTAGGATACAGGTGAGAAACTCGTAGGATATAAGTGAGAAACTCGCAGGATACAGGTGAACAACTCGTAGGATACAGGGGAGAAACTCGTAGGATACGTGTGAGAAATTCGTAGGATACAATGAGAAACTCGTAGGATATGAGTCAGAAACTCGTTGGATACAGGTGAACAACTCGCAGGATACAGGTGAGAAACAAGTAGGATACAGATGAGAAACACGTAGTATAAAGGTTACTTGAAACCTGCATTATTAGATACTTGAAACTTCAAGGAATCGGGTCACCATACTGTCACCACTCTCCCCCGCTAGGTGGTGGCATGACCCCAGCGCTGAGGATGAGGAGGCAGAGGGCTCGGCAGATGGCGCTGCGGGCAGACGGCGCCGGTCCGCAGATCTCCCGCCCCTCATCACCGGAAGTGTCCCTGGGCAGACGACACATGACGAGCTGCTACAACGCAAAGTAGGCCGATTTTGTTTACCGATGACAAATTACAAGTTTGTTGATTGCAGAAATAGATCATTATAAATTTCAAACAATGTGTTGTGCGAAGAATGAAACACTGTCTACCGTCATCATCTTTTTAAATAAATAAATAATAATATAACAATAGCGCGAGTTAGCGGGGCGTTAGCCTAGCGGCCTCGGGCGGATAATGGAAATTGGCGAGCTGCTACGTGTAAGTTAATGTCCGAGGAACACGACATTACCGGATAATAATGGAGTCCGAGGGCGAAGCCCGAGGACCCATTGTTATCCGGTAATGTCGTTTTCCGAGGTCATTAACTTATGTAAAATCCACGTCCTTATGACTCAAACCCACTACATTACAGAAAAATAATGTCGTGAGAGAACAATAGAGTGACGTCATCAGTGGATTTTACAGCTTGATGTCGGGCCAATAAAATGTCTAACGCCAGGCATTTTATTGGCCCTTCATCAAGCTGTAGCAGCACTTCATGCCTTGCGGCCTTGGGCGGATAATGAAAATGAAGGGCTGCTCAGCTTGCTGTCGGCTCAATAAAATTGTCTAACGCCCCGCTAACTCGCGCTATTGTTATATTCTTTTGCGTGTTACGTCATGTTTCATTGTTCTACGCCATGTAACTCTGGCAACGATTGTCTATTGAAAAAGCCGAAGGGCGGCTTGGGTCAGATGACAATATTTTAGCGGCCTTCAGATTTAATGCTACATTGTACTAGTTAACACGACCACCAACTCTTAATAATAATAACTAAACGTATTTAATGTTCATTCACGATGCATTATTGATGAAAGTACACACTAGAAGTATAAGCTAGCGTACAGCGTGAACCTGCCTTCATAACACGAGTTTAGTAGTATTACGCGATGGCGTCTGCACCCATAGAGCTTATATATTGCGGATTTTATTTCATGCCCCCCCCCCCACCACCCCCCCAAAACAAAAGTCAATATATGAATGTTGAGTATTGTATGTTAGATTCGTTCATGTCAACACGAGTTATATGTATTACGTCAGTTTCTTCAAAAACCTGTGATTCAAATACCTATTCCAGTTCCATCAATTAAAACAAAAATTGTAGTTACTGCTCAAGTTTTTAATTAAAGACATTAAATATCAATGACATAATGATGACAATATTCAACATAGCATATACGCTGGATATGAAATGTTATCATTTGATGTCTAGCGGGTGTGAATATTCTATTTCCAGTATGCCTTTGACTACGCCTACGGGCTTGTGATGGCGAATCAAGAGATCGTTGGTCCGCTTCCGGAGGTGAATGTCTTCTACCGGGATCCACCGCCCGAGATCTCACACGCCTACTCCTTCGCCCTCCGCGAGGATGAACAGTTCTCCATCACCAGACAAGTCTACGAGGTCAGATGAAGGTCATATCTGATAGCATCTACGCTATACTGTTCGTGGCACCGAATAATATTCTTTATTATTCACTGACTAATGGCATCAAAATATGTTACTGATTCTAAGGATGTAATGTGTGTAATTTATAACTACTTTAGCTTAACCAATTTTAGCCATTATTTATTATTGTTATTACTAGTATTATTACTATTGTTACTATTATTTATTACTGTTATTACTAGTATTTATTTCTATCATTACAATTATTTCTTTCTACAATTACAATTACTTATTACTAAATTGTTGTTATTATTACCAGTATTTTATTACCAGTATTTTATTACCAGTATTTTATTACCAGTATTTTATTACTAGTATTTTATTACCGGTATTTTATTACTAGTATTTTATTACTAGTATTTTATTACTTTCATTTTATTACTAGTATTTTATTACTATTCTTTTACTACTATTATTACTATTGATATAACTATTACTACTTAATATATGTGTTTCTCCATAGTGTAGTCCTCGTTCTACTCCACTACAGATATGTTTCGGGCTGATAAAGGAGTACTTGGCTCAAAATCCGAGCGTGTTGCCTATAGTGACCATAGAAACGCGTTGGAACGCCTACACAGCGGCCTGCCACCTGTGTCCAGGGGGGCCCCCCAGGGAGGAAGGCAGGGACGCGGGTCACGTGTTAATGATGGATGTCATTCCAGGACCCCACTCTACTACGTACAAGGATTTTCTTGTTAGGGTTCGTGGTTTTTCTACTTAGTCATAATGTAATAAATTAAGGTGCAATTTGTTGGCAAATCGTTTGTATTTTTGTTATCTTGGTTTTATTATCAATATTATTTTTAAATGTATATATATATGGATACAACCCACATAAAATATCTGCGTTGTCTGTATCCAACGACGGAAGTTCAGGTTTATTGTAATTGGTATTGCAATATCGTTTTGCTTAAACTCAAATACAAATACAAAATCAAGTGATAGCTTTGAAATTGAAATAGTAATAGGCATAAAACTACAAATTAAAGTAGAAATTGAATTAGCAATTACAATTTAAATTCAAATCGAAGGTGAATTGAAATTCAAGGTGAATTGAAATTGAAAGTGAATTGAAATTCAAAGTGAATTGAAATTGAAAGTGAATTGAAATTCAAAGTGAATTGAAATTCAAAGTGAATTGAAATTGAAAGTGAATTGAAATTGAAAGTGAACTGCAATTGAAATTGAATATTCCTGCATATGTCTACCTCCGCAGCTGCTAGCGAACCTGAAGGAATCCTTTCCCAACGTGCAACCCTTGTGGTCTAAGTTCTATGCGGATGTGAATGGCACCATGGCTACCATGAAGGCCAACTACGCTGAAGGACTGGACGCTGTCAACCAAATCCGCCGGGATTCCAACCTGGATCCCTCCGACATGTTCGTGAACGACATCCTGGAAGGCATCCTGCAGGATAGCTAATAGCGCGATTCACTGCATGGCCATTTCATTGGATCAGGTTAACTAGTGATTAATACCTCCTGCGAGATTTCCTTCGGGATAGTTAATGGGAGTCCCCAGTATTGACCGTTCACTGGATCCCTTTTAAATGGTGGTTAACTACGCCTTAGAACGCATCTTTCAGAATGGTTAGTGGCAATCCACAATATTTTCATCTCACTGGATATCCGGTTAAATGAATTGCCTCCAGGGAGATATCCTTCAGGATACATAATTATCAATTAATCACACTATTGCGGGAACACCGGATTTTTGTTTGAATGGCTTTTCAGCGGGTGTGCCATGCGTTTATTTGGTTAGAAATTAATTAATGTAATCTGATACGTTTGCCATATATATTAACTGGATTGTTGACAATCTATGGTCACTTGCTATAAAATTGGTAATACGGATTGTACAATTGCATTGTCACATAACTGTATAGGAGCTTTTGACAGTTACGTTATGATAACGTAAGGTTCATACTATATTGTCACGTTCGCATTGCATTGACTAAGCAAAGTGAGGGGGTTAACGTCACACACAGACCGTTAGAGAACGTACATAATCCTTTGTGAATGAAAGCTTCACGATGTCCGGCATAAAGAGATGACGAACTACGGACTTGTATATATGTATAGGCAAATGGAAAACGCGTGAAGTTCGACCTATATTTATCTGTTGACGAAGCCTAACGCCTGTCCCAAATTAGTTTTGCCAAATATATTAACCATTCCGAGGAAAGCAAAGCCGCAGCCATTGTAAATAAAATCATTTTGCGTCACTTCTAATTTCTCCAAAAAATGCCTGTGCCCAAGAAAATCATGTTGGGAAATCGGTACAAGCTGTGAAATTTAAAGTTGTTTCAGGCCTGACACTCAATAACGCGATTACTAGCAGAAAACTAGTAGACATTGTTTACGTTAAATTGCTCGTCACTTAGTGGAATCATTCCAAGCCTGCTCGTGGTATCATATTCGTGTATACATCCGCAGGCAAAATATAGGCTACGCACGAATATTACAATCTATTAGTTAGTATTACCTTATGTTGCACTAAAACTTCGTTAACACGCCTTTATACTTTATGTTTTGTAATTAATGTGTTGCTTATGTCACGATGTGTGCAATATTGCTCTGATGTCATTCACTGTGTTCATTCGGATCAATAATAAGGCAATAAAGTTATACGAGTCTTACATTTTTCCTCGGTATTTGGATCCAAAAATATAGGGTACAATATCGGAGTAGGAGGCAGGGGGAGGAGAAGGATCAAGCCGATAAAACGATAAAGCGAAAACTACGGTTTCCTGTTCTTAAATCGTGCGCACTGCTTAGTATATGTGCTACTTGTAAATCGGTACTGCAGCTTAGCATCTCCTACAGTGTCAAAATTGAAAGCTGTTCAAACAGTTGTTTTTCCCCCCAGTACCTAATACATTGCTGGCTTTGTGGGAGGGTTCCGGGAAAAGACCCCCGCCCCCCCACCCCCCCACCATTTACCTCTCATCATCATCCCTTTCCTTTCTTCCTCATATCGAACATCTCCTTCACTTTGCTTCCTCTCCCTTCCTTCTCCCCATCCATTTTCTCTAGTCACAATTCCTTGTCCCTCCTTCCCATTCCTTTCCTCCTTTTCCCCAGCCATTTCCACTCCTCCCTACGGGGCCGGCGCGATAGCCCAGTGGGTTAAAGCGCTCGCATGGAGTGCTCTGGTCACCTGAGAGCCTGACGACACGTGGATCGGTGGTTCGACGATAAAGATTCCACGTCCTTCTTTGTAAAGAGTAGGGGGTTACCCCCGGGGACATGGCTCCACTCTTCCTTCCTTCTCCCATTGATCCGATATGGCCAAAAGTGAATAACCAACCAACCACTCCTCCCTACCCCTTTCCCATCCGCCCCTTCGCTTTCCTCCCCTCGTGAACCATTTTCTATCGTCCCGACTCCTCCCCCTCCTCCCCCTCCTCCCCCTCCTCCCTATCCATTTCCACCCCAACCCATTCTTTTCCCCTTTGCCACTACCCAACCCATTCATTTTCACTTTGCCCCCACCCCATTCCCATCCTCACCATCCCCGTCATCTTCTCTCCATCCCTTTCCTTTCCGCTCCATCCCTTTCCTTGCCTCACCATTCTTTTCATTCTTCTCCCCGCAGCCGCCATGAATAAAATGTGACTAGACACGTTAGCTAGATTTTACAGGCATGTCGGACATGAGTGCCAAATGCATGCTTTTACCATAAATTGCCCCGTTGTCGCTGATCTGCTAGACTATTCAGGGAGGGGGGGGGGGGCAAGGTTTATTTTCGTTCGTGGAAAATGGGTTTTTTATTTCACCGTGAACTGAGATTGAGGAAAATAATTCTTCGTGAACTGGAAATGGGGTATTAGCCGAGATCTATCGTGATCAAGGATTTTCATTAATCGTGAACGGGGAATTTTAATAATATGGATAGGTGCAACTAAAAAATGCGGGCGTATATTTATTAATTCAGATATTCCGAGGGGATACATCTAGAGTAGTATTCAAAATTAATCTCACTTCGGCTTGCCATAAAGAATATCTTTGGCGGGACATGCTTCTTATTCGGTTGCTTAGAAACTCCCATTGTGACGTCATGTTTATAACATTTTGACGTCACAATTACTCAATATGACAGCAGCCGATGGGCGGTCACCAAGAGCGCTCTGCTTGGTAACAGACATTTAGCGCGTCGTTTATAAAATAACTTTAATTTGAAGTATACATCCAGTGTTAACATTGAATAATTTATTGGGGTTTTTTTTGAGGCAGCTGATTTAATTATTAAAGACATGACAAAATAGGCTCCGTCCCCACTTTGCTTGAATATATATACGTACAGCTGATATTTACTCCGAATCCGAAAACATCTCATGGGGGCTCTTACGCGAATGCATGTTACCTTAAGAGCTCGCTTGCGCTCGCTATTATATAAACCGTGAATCGGGAAATCGCTCAGTTATATCATGTATCCGCCTTTCCTATGTATACTGGGAATTGTCCTTTTTAATTAATCGCGACCCTGAGAATAAAGAAATTCATTCTTCGTGATCTAGAAACCCGACCCCCCCCCCCCCCCTCATCACGGTAAGAGGCCACCTTTGTGGCGATGTGGGGACCCCGGGGGATATGGTTCACGCCCCATTTTCGTCGGTGGCTCTCTTACCCTAAACCTTATGTCTTGATAGTGAATTATTTACAGCGAATGACTGTCATTATCGGATATATCTATCTAAGCGCGCACAGAGGAGGGTGGTGCTGGGCAGGTTGGTGGGGAGGAGGGGGGGGGGGGGGTACTGGGAAAGAGCGGTGAGAGGCGGGGGTGGCACGAATCTTGTCGGCACAATCGGTTGCATCTTCACACACTATTACCTCTGATAGTCGGCTATGTGACTACGCGCTGTTCCTCAGTAGAGGGCTATACGGTCACTACGGGATCTGGTCGATAACTCACGAGACAGGGATATTTATGCTCTACATCAATGCCTAGCATCAACGGCCTGTACTTGCTGCAATCCTACCTTCCGGTTGTTTGCTTTCACTCGCTTCCCACACAAAATCTGCTAAAACTGTCCTTGGAAACCCAACTAACCAGTGACTGCTGCGCGGGGTTTTCCATGTCGTATGACGTAATACTCCTCAAGACTCGTATGTCTACGCGCGGTATCTATGGTTACGTAACAACGATCCTTATATAGACAATGGTGCTCCGTTTGTCGCAGAAATGTAAACATCGATGCTACAAAATACAACGCTTCCAACAGTCTCATCGAACGGACCACATGCATTATGGAGATATAAATGTCTTTTGTTTAACTATAAATTTGATTTTTATAGTAAAAAATGCCTGGACCAAAGCAAACAATAAATTATTTCTTAACGATTCTTAACGCCCAGACCGCGAAGCAGACCGCGTGGCAGACGGAACAGAGCCCTATACAACCAGGCCCTATCAGATTCCCCCAAATACTCCAGACCCAACCATAATACCACCATACCCCGTCGGACCCCCACCAATACCCCACAGATCCCCACCAGGACCTAACGGACCCCCCACCAGACCCCACCCCGACCGGTTGACCACGACTTCTGTTTACATGACCGACCTTGCCATGCTCTCACGGTAACTTCGCTGATGGCTGCAATTATCGATCTCGCCCCAGCCCCCCACCCACCCAGTCCCCCCCACCTCTCTCGCCCACCCCAACGCCCCCCCCCCCCCCTCCCCCCACCCACCAACTCTTGCGCCTGTGTATCGAGCGCTGACGGCGCGGTGCCCGCCACGCCCCCGTGGGTCCTCGTCTATGGCAACGGACCCCCAACTAAACACATGTCTACGTCCTGTCTAGCAGTGCCCTTATAAAGTCCCTTTATTCCCTATAACTCCCCCAGTTGCATGGGTTCGGTCGCTATGGATACACGGCCCCTGACAGACGAGGGATGAATGATATATGACGGTGATTGCCTCAAGCCAGGAGGCGGTTGGCGCGGAGGGATATGTGGTCATACATACAGCTGAGGACCGCATTACGCCTTGTATCCGCGTGAGTGTCACTCCGCCGAAAGGGAAGTGCATCTGTGTTCGCTTGTCAGCGTCGATAACGAGGCAAAATCAGGATTTGAAAGGAGAAGTTGACGGATTCCTCTGACGCGACCAATCCGGATTCACAGAGTATGTGATACCTGTCGTGGCTGTTTGCGTGTGGAATAGCGGTGTTTGCGTGTGGAATAGCGGTGTTTGCGTGTGGAATAGCGGTGTTTGCGTGTGGAATAGCGGTGTTTGCGTGTGGAATAGCGGTGTTTGCGTGTGGAATAGCGGTGTTTGCATGTGGAATAGCGGTGTTTGCGTGTGGACTGGCGGTGTTTGCGTGTGGAATAGCGGGGTTTGCGTGTGGAATAGCGGTGTTTGCGTGTGGACTGGCGGTGTTTGCGTGTGGAATAGCGGTGTTTGCGTGTGGAATAGCGGTGTTTGCGTGTGGAATAGCGGTGTTTGCGTGTGGAATAGCGGTGTTTGCGTGTGGAATAGCGGTGTTTGTGCATGGAATTGGGGTGCTTGTGTATAGAAAAGCGGTTGTTTGTGTGAGAAATAGCGACCATGGGGTGGTCTGTAGGGGACCATTGGACGACCTGTAGGCGATAAATGAAGGTATGTAGGCGACCATTGGACCGTCTATATGCGACCATTGGATGGTCTGTAGGCGACCATTGGATGGTCTGTAGGCGATCATTGGACGTCTGTAGGCGACCATTCGACGTCTATAGGCGACCATTGGATGGTCTGTAGGCGACAATTGGACATCTGTAGGCGACCATTGGACGGTCTGTAGGCGACCATTGGACGGTCTGTAGACGACCATTGGACGGTCTGTAGGCGTCCATTGGGCGGTCTGTAGGCGACCATTGGACATCTGTAGGCGACCATTGGACGTCTGTAGGCGGCCATTGGACGTCTGTCGGCGGCCATTGAATATTCTGTAGGCGACCATGGGACTGTCTGTAGGCGACCATTTGACGTCTGTCAGCGGTCATTGGAGGGTCTGTAGGCAACCATTGGGCGCTCTGTAGGCGACCATTGAACAGTCCGTAGGCGACCATTGGGCGCTCTGTAGGCGACCATTGAACTGTCTGTCGGCGGCCATTGGACGGTCCGTAGGCGACCATTGAACTGTCTGTCGGCGGCCATTGGACGGTCCGTAGGCGACCATTGAACTGTCTGTCGGCGGCCATTGGACAGTCTGTAGGCGACCATTGGAGTTTGTAGGCGACCATTAAACGGTCTGTAGGCGACCATTGTACGTCTGTAGGCGACAATTGGACGTCTGTAGGCGACCATTGTACGTCTGTAGGCCACCACTGGACGTCTGTAGGCGACCTGCAGGCGACCTGTAGCGCTCCTTGGGCGACCATAATGCCACCATAAGGCAGTGTAAAGGCGGCCCTGGCATGCATACATTATATAATGGTTGACAAGTTGGGAAGCCAGCGGTGGTCCAGCGCTTCCTAACATTGACGGTGGGTGAGCCAACACCCGAGCCAGTGCCCTGAGCGGTCTGTCGATCAAATGGAACCAGTTTATTGTATTCCTTCATGAGCTCTTGTGTGGTGGCCCCAGTACCTCGTCGGAGTGTGTTTGTCACGGGCCAGATCAATGCTTACCACACGACGGGCATATTATACAGGTAGATATATAGAATTACACAGGACAACAGCAAGGCACCGGCCTTATACATAGGGTAGCCGACAGCCATGTGTCATACAGAGCTTGGCTTGGACCTGGAGAGTTGTTGTGTCGATATTAGGACACCATTACGTATTAATGTCGAGACTTTATGTTGTTGCATCTTTATGCATTATTGCCGCAATTAATTAAATCGTGGATTTTGTGATGCACACCACGCAGTGGAATTGTCTTTCAGTGTTGTAATGCTATTTGAAATCAAGCCTCATATATTGGGGTCTCGAAGGGGTAAATGGCGACACACGACACAAGCTAATCTGAACAATCGACATTCGACATCGACTCCCAAATTCCGACACTGAGGATCTGAAAAAGCGATATCGACACAGATTTTTAAAAAAAAAGACGCTGAACTTAGCCAAAAAGCGACACGGAAGGTCAAGAAAAATCGACATTCGACACTGATATTTTAGAAAAATCGACACTGGACACTGGACCTTTCCTTCCAGACCCCTATATAATGATGCACATTCACTAAGTGTGTGTCTGCTCAGCCAGCTCCATTTTCGAGATATATCACATATTATGCGTTATATACCAGGTGGGTCAGCTGTAAGGGGAAATGTGAAAAGGGGACTTGTGAGTAAACTATAACTTTGTGGGCATCACAGCTTTACTGTATGTGTTTCAGCTCTATATATATTTGTACGTGTATTTGTGTATTGTATGAATGATATTGACATAACTCGGGAGTCGGCTAAGGACACCACTGACACCAGTAGGCCTATAGGGAGGCTAAAGAGAGCTGAATATATCTTACAAAGCACGTGTTAATCCGTTGGCATCCTGCCACTTCTTCCAATACAGGTGACGGCATTCCAAGGTCGTGCAAGGACACTGAGACGCAGTCATGCAAGTATATAATCCGACACATTAGTGGATTAGCGCCAGTGAAGCTACACCAGCACAGCGACAGTCCGTCTAAGACAGAGGTCTAAGCGAGGTCAGACCACGTGACCTAACGGCGGGTCCTTTCGTTCGTTCGTGACGTGTCTGCAGCGTCTCGTAACCTTGGCGGCGCGTGAATGGTTAGTATTCACGTATGTATATACAAGTAACGCTACAAGGATACGACGTGTGATATACCAGGGTGACTCGAGTTCTAGCACCAGTGGAGCCACGCTGAAGGACGTGTAGGGGTTGAAATACCGGGGACCGATCGCGCCCAGGGAGCTGTATAGAGTGACCATGGACGGCTGTAGTGGAGGCGAGGCCGCCTGGGCCGAGGTCCGCATCACGGTCGACCGCCGCGTACATCTTTGGTCACTCTGAACTCGCTATGGAACGACATTGGTCACATCGAACTATTTTCATTTCGTGCGGGGATGGCCACTAAATAATTATCCTTACTTTGGAATCTAAATGGTGTAAAATATCGATAAATGAAAGATTATTATAAAGCATCGATATGTACAGGTTATCCTCATTTATTTGAGAAGAATCGTCGTCCAGAGTTTAATATTATCATGCGGGACTGCTCTTGATCGCGGCGAACCATACCCCACTTCCGGTTTAAAATTGTACGCATCCTTGACCAATCTTGCAAGTTCAAATCCTTAGTTGTCGTACCGCTAGGAGTGTGATCGCGGTCGACGGCCATACGGATCGCACCCCTGGTCACGTCCATTGGACTCTCCGTACGGACGGTCTGCATGAGGTCTGGATGGCACCATGGGCTCCGGATCGTCCATGTTCCAGGGCGGCCATCTGGCCGAGGGTCCCATCCGGTGGTACCTGCCGGACAGCGCCGCCTCGCGGGAGTGGCAGGCACTACCGCTGGGGTTCGGGCCGACGCGACGGCAGTCCTTCGTGCAGGGCGCCACCTGGGGGCGAGATACGAACCGCGTCGGTAACGAGAAGGGGGAGCTGGAGGGGCGAATCGTCTTCTACAGCAGGGCCAATAGCGGGACCGACTACGACAAGCTGGAGCGCTGCCCGACGGTCAATCTGGGGTCGGATACCAAGCTCTTCGCCAAGGCGTTCCTAGGGTTACCGCTCGGCCGGCTGCCCATTGGGGAGAACAATCTGCCGCCGGCTGACGTCAGTGACGGCACTGATGGCGACGCACCCCCGTACGTCGGCAGCGGACCCGTCTTGCTGGCGCTGGTCCCGCACGCCGTCGCCATCTTTGTGGACGTGGACGACAGCCAGAAACCGCTGGAGCTCTTTTGCAAAGAGTCGGTTCTGGAGTGGGAGGCGGAGCAGCGGAAGAGGAGCGAGGCCACTAAGTCTAACGCGGGTAGCAGCCGGGACGAGGCTCCCGAGGGTTGTGAGTCAGAGGGGTCGGCGGCGGGGCTAGGGCTCGCCGGTGCGTCCCCCTCATCCTCATCCTCCCCCACGGGGGGCGAGGGTGCCCCGGTCAGGATGGAGAAGGCCGTGGAGGGGTCGTTCGTCACGTACCTGGTGTCCCGAATACAGGACCCCTTCTACTTCCTACACCTGCCGCTGGTATGCACACGGCGGGACTGCCAGTCGGCAGACACCGGGCCCTACCCCCTCACCCTGGTCCGGGCCTTCACCGACCTCCTGGCCTCCGTCACCCCCGCCGGCCCCCACAAGGTGAAGCTCACCGTCCGCCTGTACTACAACCACCGCCAGTTCTCCTACCTCCCGCTGGACAAGGGACTGCACCCCAAGGCGGTGTGGCACGGGGGCCTGGATAACCGGTGGCTGGGGGCGCCGCACCGGACCCCGGCCGCCTGGGCCACCCCCGCCCAGCCGCTGGCGCAGGGCACGGTGGAGGTGGTGGTGCCCGGGGGGTTCGCCCGGGTCCTGGTGGGGCTGCTGGACCGCCGCCTCCCGCCCGAGATGTACGACGGTGCAGACGTCGAGGATATGCGAGCCGAGGCCCGGGTGAGTGGGAGCGGTCACAGTGTGGGTGGTGAGTGGGCGGTCACAGTGTGGGCGGTCACTGTGTAGGCGATAACTGTGGGCGGTGACTGTGGGCGGTGACTGTGTGGGCGGTGAGTGTGGGCGGTTAGTGTGGGCGGTAAGTGTGAGCGTTAAGTGTGGGCATTGAGGGTGGGCGCAAAGTGTGGGTGGTTAGTATTGCAGCCACAGTGTGGACGTTCACAGTGTGGGCGGTAAATGTGGGCGGTTAGTGTAGACGGTTAGTGTGGGCAGTTAGTGTGGGCGGTTAGTGTGGGCGGTCACAGTGTGGGACGGTCACTGTGGGCGGACACAGTGTGAGCGGTCACAGTGTAGGCGGTGAGTGTGGGCGGTGAGTGTGGGCGGTCAAAGTGTGGGAGGTTAGTGTGGGCGGTCACATTGTGGGACGGTCACAGTGTGGGGCGGTCACAGTGTGGGGTGGTCACAGTGTGTGCGGTGAGTGTGGACGGTCACACACCTTGCAATGCCAATGTCCATATTTATGCTGAACTGTGTTACTTGCTTGCGCACCAACGTTAACAATTTCTTTACAAACGCCCCCAGGTTGTGGCTGTCGGACAGTTCTGCGAGCTGCTGAAGGTGGATGGCTTCCCTGACGTCACCATTCTGACGTCACCGCGGCTGGAGCGACGTCAGTGTGACGTGGAGAGCGGCTACCGCTACAGATACGAGTACATCGAGTTCGCGGCGTGCTGGCTGGACCCCAAGAACAGCGGCAAGTCGGGGGTCGGTGAGTGACTGGGTGGGGCAGTCGGGGGTCGATGAGTGACTGGGTGGGGCAGTCGGGGGTCGGTCAGTGACTGGGTGGGGCAGTCGGGGGTCGGTGAGTGACTGGGTGGGGCAGTCGGGTGTCGGTGAGTGACTGGGTGGGGCAGTCGGGGGTCGTGGAGTGACTGGGTGGGGCAGTCGGGTGTCGGTGAGTGACTGGGTGGGGCAGTCGGGTGTCGGTGAGTGACTGGGTGGGGCAGTCGGGTGTCTGTGAGTGACTGGGTGGGGCATGGGGGGGGGGGTCGGTGCGTGACTGGCTGGGGCAGTCGGGGGTCGGTGAGTGACTGGGTTGGGCAGTCGGGTGTCGGTGAGTGACTGGGTGGGGCAGTCGGGGGTCGTTGAGTGACTGGGTCGGGCAGTCGGGGGTCGGTGAGTGACTGGGTGGGGTAGTAGGGTGTCGGTGAGTGACTGGGTGGGGCAGTCGGGGGTCGGTGAGTGACTGGGTGGGGTAGTAGGGTGTCGGTGAGTGATTGGGTGGGCAGTCGGGGGTCGGTGAGTGACTGGGTGGGCAGCCGAGGGTCGGTGAGTGACCTAGAGAGGTAGCAGTTTTTTTAACCCAAGGCAGGACATCTGCAGACACCTAAAATTAACTCCTATATGCAACGAATACTCCCAATTTTAACTCTTTTATGCGCTTTATATTCTCTGTTTATCTGTTTTATTGCTGATTGATCACGTATAGTATGACGTCATGCATATATTACACGGATAGCAATTTTGCAGGCATTATTGGCCCATAGGCCTTGCATAGAACAATAATCAACCAACCATTAATACTGAGAAAAGCATCCAGCAGACAAACGGTTAATAATATATGGTTGTTCCTGTATTATCGCCCTAGGTGTCATGGTGGATGGATGCATGGCTAAGGGTGAGACGGGTCCCCGGCAGTTCTCCAAGACCTGGACGGCCGTACCCCTCAGGCGGCGGGGTCACCCCATCGACCCCCAACCCGTCGCCGTCAACAACGTCTACATACTCACCAAGCTCGTCGCTAGGCGACGCCGCCAGTCCACAGCCCTTGGCTACTAGCATGCTTCCATTCGCCAGAGTGCGCTCATCGTGGGACCTGAGGAGAGTTGTTTGTTCGCCAGGCGGCGCCACGATTGTGTTGAGTTCTGTATGGCTAACGCTCAGGGCCCTGAAATGTACATTCTATTAAACGATCGCCGCCTGCTACGTTCCTTCCCACAATGCAGCAGAACATTTATTTAGGGCCAATCTAATTAGCCACCTAATTAGCCCTAATTTGGATATAGGCCTACATGTAGTAGCACTGAATATTAAACATTCTGTTTTAATCATTTTAGATAAATATTGAGTGTCAATTATTTACGAGTAATTTATGACGACGTATTTCAGAAGATTCTCAGTTCAAATCTTTCCATGATGATGCGGGAATGGTCGCTTTCGGCAATTAGAGCAACTGTTTCATCTCAAACTTACCTCGCTTCGCGTGTTCCGTCCGTACGCGACCTTGACCATTCGTTTCAGGTTCACGTCATACCGTAGCGCTATCCACGGCGAGCGTTCGTCATTGAGCGCGACATGCTACACGTGTTACTGCAGGCTACGGGTACACACCCCGGTGTCACTGCAGGCTACGGGTACACACCCCGGTGTCACCGCAGGCTACGGTACACACCCCGGTGTCACTGCAGGCTACGGTACACACCCCGGTGTCACTGCAGGCTACGGTACACACCCCGGTGTCACTGCAGGCTACGGTACACACCTCGGTGTCACTGCAGGCTACAGTACACACCCCGGTTTCACTGCAGGCTACGGTACACACCCCGGTGTCACTGCAGGCTACGGTACACACCCAGGTGTCACTGCAGGCTACGGTACACACCCCGGTGTCACTGCAGGCTACGGTACACACCCCGGTGTCACTGCAGGCTACGGTACACACCCCGGTGTCACTGCAGGCTACGGTACACACCCCGGTGTCACTGCAGGCTACGGGTACACACCCCGGTGTCACTGCAGGCTACGGTACACACCCCGGTGTCACTGCACGCTACGGTACACACCCCGGTGTCACTGCAGGCTACGGTACACACCCCGGTGTCACAGCAGGCTACGGTACACACCCCGGTGTCACTGCAGGCTACGGTATGCACCCCGGTGTCACTGCAGGCTACGGTACACACCTCGGTGTCACTGCAGGCTACAGTACACACCCCGGTTTCACTGCAGGCTACGATACACACCCCGGTGTCACTGCAGGCTACGGTACACACCCCGGTGTCACTGCAGGCTACGGTACACACCCCGGTGTCACTGCAGGCTACGGTACACACCCCGGTGTCACTGCAGGCTACGGTACACACCCCGGTGTCACTGCAGGCTACGGTACACACCCCGGCGTCAGTCCAGGCTACGGTACACACCCCGGTGTCACTGTAGGCTACGGTACACACCCCGGTGTCACTGCAGGCTACGGTATGCACCCCGGTGTCACCGCAAGCTACGGTACACACCCCGGTGTCACTGCAGGCTACGGTACACACCCCGGTGTCACTGCAGGCTACGGTACGCACCCCGGTGTCATTGCAGGCTACGGTACACACCTCGGTGTCACTGCAGGCTACAGTACACACAGCGGTGTCACTGCAGGCTACGGTACACACCCCGGTGTCACTGCAGGCTACGGTACACACCCCGGTGTCACTGCAGGCTACGGTACACACCCCGGTGTCACTGCAGGCTACGGTACGCACCCCGGTGTCACTGCAGGCTACGGTACACACCCGGTGTCACTGCAGGCTACGGTACACACCCCGGTGTCACTGCACGCTACGGTACACACCCCGGTGTCACTGCAGGCTACGGTACACACCCCGGTGTCACTGCAGGCTACGGTACACACCCGGTGTCACTGCAGGCTACGGTACACACCCCGGTGTCACTGCACGCTACGGTACACACCCCGGTGTCACTGCAGGCTACGGTACACACCCGGTGTCACTGCAGGCTACGGTACACACCCCGGTGTCACTGCACGCTACGGTACACACCCCGGTGTTACAGCAGACTACGGTACACACCCCGGTGTCACTGCAGGCTACGGTACACACCACGGTGTCACTGCAGGCTACGGTACGCACCCCGGTGTCACTGCAGGCTACGGTACTCACCCCGGTGTCACTGCAGGCTACGGTACACACCCCGGTGTCACTGCAGGCTACAGTACACACCCCGGTGTCACTGCAGGCTACGGTACGCACCCCGGTGTCACTGCAGGCTACAGTACACACCCCGGTGTCACGGCAGGCTACGGTACACACCCCGGTGTCACTGCAGGCTACAGTAACACCCGGTGTCACTGCAGGCTACGGTACACACCCCGGTGTCACTGCAGGCTACGGTACACACCCCGGTGTCACTGCAGGCTACGGTACACACCCCGGTGTCACTGCAGGCTACGGTACACACCCCGGTGTCACAGCAGGCTACGGTACACACCCCGGTGTCACTGCAGGCTACGGTACACACCCCGGTGTCACAGCAGACTACGGTACACACCCCGGTGTCACTGCAGGCTACGGTATGCACCCCGGTGTCACTGCACGCTACGGTACACACCCCGGTGTCACTGCAGGCTACGGTACACACCCCGGTGTCACTGCAGGCTACGGTACACACCCCGGTGTCACTGCAGGCTACGGTACACACCTCGTTGTCACTGCAGGTTACGGTACACACCCCGGTGTCACTGCAGGCTACGGTATGCACCCCGGTGTCACTGCAGGCTACGGTACACACCCCGGTGTCATTGCAGGCTACGGTACACACCCCGGTGTCACTGCAGGCTACGGTACACACCGCGATGTCACTGCACGTTACGGTACACACCTCGGTGTCACTGCAGGCTACGGTACACACCCCGGTGTCACTGCAGGCTACGGTACACACCCCGGTGTCACTGCAGGCTACAGTACACACCCCGGTGTCACTGCAGGCTACGGTACACACCCCGGTGTCACTGCAGGCTACGGTACACACCCTGGTGTCACTGCACGCTACGGTACACACCCCGGTGTCACTGCACGCTACAGTACACACACCCGGTATCACTGCACACTACGGTACACACCCCGGTGTCACTGCAGGCTACAGTACAAACCCCGGTGTCACTGCAGGCTACGGTACACACCCCGGTGTCACTGCAGGCTACGGTACACACCCCGGTGTCACTGCAGGCTACGGTACACACCCCGGTGTCACAGCAGACTACGGTACACACCCCGGTGTCACTGCAGGCTACGGTACACACCACGGTGTCACTGCAGGCTACGGTACGCACCCCGGTGTCACTGCAGGCTACGGTACTCACCCCGGTGTCACTGCAGGCTACGGTACACACCCCGGTGTCACTGCAGGCTACAGTACACACCCCGGTGTCACTGCAGGCTACGGTACACACCCCGGTGTCACAGCAGACTACGGTACACACCCCGGTGTCACTGCAGGCTACGGTACACACCACGGTGTCACTGCAGGCTACGGTACGCACCCCGGTGTCACTGCAGGCTACGGTACTCACCCCGGTGTCACTGCAGGCTACGGTACACACCCCGGTGTCACTGCCGGCTACAGTACACACCCCGGTGTCACTGCAGGCTACGGTACGCACCCCGGTGTCACTGCAGGCTACGGTATGCACCCCGGTGTCACTGCAGGCTACGGTACACACCCCGGTGTCACTGCAGACTACGGTACACACCCCGGTGTCACTGCACGCTACGGTACACACCCCGGTGTCACTGCAGGCTACGGTACACACCCCGGTGTCACTGCAGGCTACGGTACACACCCCGGTGTCACTGCAGGCTACGGTACACACCTCGGTGTCACTGCACGCTACGGTACACAACCCGGTGTCACTGCAGGCTACGGTACACACCTCGGTGTCACTGCAGGCTACGGTACACACCCCGGTGTCACTGCAGGCTACGGTATGCACCCCGGTGTCACTGCAGGCTACGGTATGCACCCCGGTGTCACTGCACGCTACGGTACACACCCCGGTGTCACTGCAGGCTACGGTACACACCCCGGTGTCACTGCAGGCTACGGTACACACCCCGGTGTCACTGCAGGCTACGGTACACACCTCGTTGTCACTGCAGGTTACGGTACACACCCCGGTGTCACTGCAGGCTACGGTATGCACCCCGGTGTCACTGCAGGCTACGGTACACACCCCGGTGTCATTGCAGGCTACGGTACACACCCCGGTGTCACTGCAGGCTACGGTACACACCCCGGTGTCATTGCAGGCTACGGTACACACCCCGGTGTCACTGCAGGCTACGGTACACACCCCGGTGTCACTGCAGGCTACGGTACACACCCCGGTGTCACAGCAGGTTACGGTACACACCCCGGTGTCACTGCAGGCTACGGTATGCACCCCGGTGTCACTGCAGGCTACGGTACACACCCCGGTGTCACTGCACGCTACGGTACACACCCCGGTGTCACTGCACGCTACAGTACACACACCCGGTATCACTGCACACTACGGTACACACCCCGGTGTCACTGCAGGCTACAGTACAAACCCCGGTGTCACTGCAGGCTACGGTACACACCCCGGTGTCACTGCAGGCTACGGTACACACCCCGGTGTCACTGCAGGCTACAGTACACACCCCGGTGTCACAGCAGACTACGGTACACACCCCGGTGTCACTGCAGGCTACGGTACACACCACGGTGTCACTGCAGGCTACGGTACACACCCCGGTGTCACTGCAGGCTACGGTACTCACCCCGGTGTCACTGCAGGCTACGGTACACACCCCGGTGTCACTGCAGGCTACAGTACACACCCCGGTGTCACTGCAGGCTACGGTACACACCCCGGTGTCACAGCAGACTACGGTACACACCCCGGTGTCACTGCAGGCTACGGTACACACCACGGTGTCACTGCAGGCTACGGTACGCACCCCGGTGTCACTGCAGGCTACGGTACTCACCCCGGTGTCACTGCAGGCTACGGTACACACCCCGGTGTCACTGCCGGCTACAGTACACACCCCGGTGTCACTGCAGGCTACGGTACGCACCCCGGTGTCACTGCAGGCTACGGTATGCACCCCGGTGTCACTGCAGGCTACGGTACACACCCCGGTGTCACTGCAGACTACGGTACACACCCCGGTGTCACTGCACGCTACGGTACACACCCCGGTGTCACTGCAGGCTACGGTACACACCCCGGTGTCACTGCAGGCTACGGTACACACCCCGGTGTCACGGCAGGCTACGGTACACACCCCGGTGTCACTGCAGGCTACGGTACACAACCCGATGTCACCGCAAGCTACGGTACACACCCCGGTGTCACTGCAGGCTACTGTACACACCCCGGTGTCACTGCAGGCTACGGTACACACCCCGGTGTCACTGCAGGCTACGGTACACACCTCGGTGTCACTGCACGCTACGGTACACAACCCGGTGTCACTGCAGGCTACGGTACACACCTCGGTGTCACTGCAGGCTACGGTACACACCCCGGTGTCACTGCAGGCTACGGTATGCACCCCGGTGTCACTGCAGGCTACGGTACACACCTCGGTGTCACTGCAGGCTACGGTACACACCCCGGTGTCACTGCAGGCTACGGTACACACCCCGATGTCACTGCAGGCTAAGGTACACACCCCGGTGTCACTGCAGGCTACGGTACACACCCCGGTGTCATTGCAGGCTACGGTACACACCCCGGTGTCACAGCAGGCTACGGTACACACCCCGGTGTCACTGCAGGCTACGGTACACACCCCGGTGTCACCGCACGCTACGGTACACACCCCGGTGTCACCGCAAGCTACGGTACACACCCCGGTGTCACTGCAGGCTACGGTACACAACCCGGTGTCACTGCAGGCTACGGTACACACCCCGGTGTCACTGCAGGCTACGGTACACACCCCGGTGTCACTGCAGGCTACGGTACACACCCCGGTGTCACTGCAGGCTACGGTACACACCCCGGTGTCACTGCAGGCTACGGTACACACCTCGGTGTCACTGCACGCTACGGTACACACCCCGGTGTCACTGCAGGCTACGGTACACACCCCGGTGTCACTGCAGGCTACGGTATGCACCCCGGTGTCACTGCAGGCTACGGTACACACCCCGGTGTCACTGCAGGCTACGGTACACACCCCGGTGTCACTGCAGGCTACGGTACACACCTCGGTGTCACTGCACGCTACGGTACACACCCCGGTGTCACTGCAGGCTACGGTACACACCCCGGTGTCACTGCAGGCTACGGTACACACCCCGGTGTCACTGCAGGCTACGGTACACACCCCGGTGTCACAGCAGGCTACGGTACACAACCCGGTGTCACTGCAGGCTACGGTATGCACCCCGGTGTCACTGCAGGCTACGGTACACACCCCGGTGTCACTGCAGGCTACGGTACACACCCCGGTGTCACTGCAGGCTACGGTACACACCTCGGTGTCACTGCAGGCTACGATACACACCCCGGTGTCACTGCAGGCTACGGTACACGCCTCGGTGTCACTGCAGGCTACGGTACACACCCCGGTGTCACTGCAGGGTACGGTATGCACCCCGGTGTCACTGCAGGCTACGGTACACACCCCGGTGTCACTGCAGGGTACGGTACACACCCCCGTGTCATTGCAGGCTACGGTACACACCCCGGTGTCACTGCAGGCTACGGTACACACCCCGGTGTCACTGCAGGCTACGGTATGCACCCCGGTGTCACTGCACGCTACGGTACACACCGCGATGTCACTGCACGTTACGGTACACACCCCGGTGTCACTGCACGCTACGGTACACACCCCGGTGTCACTGCAGGCTACAGTACACACCCCGGTGTCACTGCAGGCTACGGTACACACCCCGGTGTCACTGCAGGCTACGGTACACACCCCGGTGTCACTGCAGGCTACGGTACACACCCCGGTGTCATTGCAGGCTACGGTACACACCCCGGTGTCACTGCAGGCTACGGTACACACCCCGGTGTCACTGCAGGCTACGGTATGCACCCCGGTGTCACTGCACGCTACGGTACACACCGCGATGTCACTGCACGTTACGGTACACACCCCGGTGTCACTGCACGCTACGGTACACACCCCGGTGTCACTGCAGGCTACAGTACACACCCCGGTGTCACTGCAGGCTACGGTATGCACCCCGGTGTCACTGCAGGCTACGGTACACACCCCGGTGTCACTGCAGGCTACAGTACACACCCCGGTGTCACTGCAGGCTACGGTACACACCCCGGTGTCACGGCAGGCTACGGTACACACCCCGGTGTCACTGCAGGCTACGGTACACACCCCGGTGTCACTGCACGCTACGGTACACACCCCGGTGTCACTGCAGGCTACGGTACACACCCCGGTGTCACTGCACGCTACGGTACACACCGCGATGTCACTGCACGTTACGGTACACACCCCGGTGTCACTGCACGCTACGGTACACACCCCGGTGTCACTGCAGGCTACAGTACACACCCCGGTGTCACTGCACGCTACGGTACACACCCCGGTGTCACTGCAGGCTACGGTACACACCCCGGTGTCACTGCAGGCTACGGTACACACCCCGGTGTCACTGCACGCTACGGTACACACCCCGGTGTCACTGCACGCTACAGTACACACACCCGGTATCACTGCACACTACGGTACACACCCCGGTGTCACTGCAGGCTACAGTACACACCCCGGTGTCACTGCAGGCTACAGTACACACCCCGGTGTCACTGCAGGCTACGGTACGTACCCCGGTGTCACTGCAGGCTACAGTACACACCCCGGTGTCACTGCACGCTACGGTACACACCTCGGTGTCACTGCAGGCTACGGTACACACCCCGGTGTCACTGCAGGCTACAGTACACACCCCGGTGTCACCGCAGGCTACGGTACACACCCCGGTGTCACTGCAGGCTACGGTACACACCCCGATGTCACTGCAGGCTACGGTACACACTCCGGTGTCACTGCAGGCTAGGGTACACACCCCGGTGTCACTGCAGGCTACAGTACACACCCCGATGTCACTGCAGGCTACGGTACACACCCCGGTGTCACTGCAGGCTACGGTACACACCCCGGTGTCACTGCAGGCTACAGTACACACCCCGGTGTCACTGCAGGCTACGGTACACACCCCGGTGTCACTGCAGGCTACGGTACGTACCCCGGTGTCACTGCAGGCTACGGTACGCACCCCAGGTGTCACGACACCCTACAGTACGCACTCCGGGTGTCACGACACCCTACAGGACGCACTTCGCGTGTTACGGCATGTTACGGTACGCACCCCAGGTGTCACGACACCCTACAGTATGCACTCTGGGTGTCACGACACCCTACAGTACGCACTTCGGGTGTCACGACACCCTACAGTACGCACTTCGGGTGTCACGACACCCTACAGTACGCACTTCGAGTGTCACGACACACTATAGTACGCACTTCGCGTGTCACGGCACGCTACGGTACGCACCCCAGGCGTCACGACACCCTACCGTACGCACTTCGGGTGTCACGACACCCTACATACGCACTTCGCGTCTTACGGCATGTTACGGTACACACCCCAGGTGTCACGACACCCTACAGTACGCACTTCGGGTGTCACGACACCCTACAGTACGCACTTCGGGTGTCACTGCACGCTACGGTACGTACCCCAGGTGTCACGACACCCTACAGTAGGCACTTCGCGTGTCACGGCACGCTGCGGTACGCACCCCAGGTGTCACGACACCCTACAGTACGCACTTCGGGTGTCACGACAACCTACAGTACGCACTTCGGTTGTCACGACACCCTACAGTACGCACTTCGGGTGTCACGACAACCTACAGTACGCACTTCGGTTGTCACGACACCCTACAGTACGCACTTCGGGTGTCACGACACCCTACAGTACGCACTTTGCGTGTCAAGACACGCCACGGTACGCACTTCGGGTGTCACGACACCCTACAGTACGCACTTTGGGTGTCACGACACCCTACAGCACGCACTTCGAGTGTCACGGCACGCTCCGGTACGCATCCCAGGTGTCACGACACCCTACAGTACGCACTTTGGGTGTCACGACACCCTACAGTACGCAACCCTAGTGTCACGACACCCTGCAGTACCCACACCGGGTGTCACTGCACGCTACAGTACGCACCTCGGGTGTCACGGCACGCTACACTACGCACCCCGGGTGTCACGGCACGCTACGGTTCGCACCCCAGGTGTCACGGCACGCTACGGTACGCACCCCGGGTGTCACGGCACGCTACGGCACGCACCCCGGGTGTCACGGCACGCTACGGTACGCACCCCGGGTGTCACGGCACGCTACGGTACGCACCCCGGGTGTCACGGCACGCTACGGTACGCACACCGGGTGTCACGGCATGCTACGGTACGCACCCCGGATGTCACGGCACGCTACGGTACGCACCCCGGGTGTCACGGCACGCTACGGTACGCACACCGGGTGTCACGGCATGCTACCGTACGCACCCCGGGTGTCACGGCACGCTACGGTACGCAGCCCGGGTGTCACGGCACGCTACGGTACGCACCCCGGGTGTCACGGCACGCTACAGTACGCACCCCGGGTGTCACGGCACGTTACGGTACGCACCCCGGGTGTCACGGCACGCTACGGTACGCACCCCGGGTGTCACGGCACGCTACGGTACGCACCCCGGGTGTCACGGCACGCTACGGTACGCACCCCGGGTGTCACGGCACGCTACGGTACGCACTTCGGGTGTCACATGCGCGCTAGAATACGGGATTCGTACGAGAACCACTCCGTACCTTGCCCGGTCAGTGTCCTGGGATACGGCGAGTCACCTCGGAGACTGGTCTGCCCATGATGCAGACTTAACTCAGCATTACTATTCCAAAAATTCTATACCTTTCTAAAATTCTATCAAACTTAGCGACGTTTATGGATAACACATGCATAACTTTCATCATGAGATGTTGTGTGGTCTGATATCATTAGAAAAATTAGGCTGCGAAAATCATAAACATAATGATAAGGATTTGTTTGTATTAAATTCACATTTATTTACGATACGCCTATACAAACAGAGAAACCTCAAGCCGAACATGCCCACGAGAAACATACATAGTTTAATCCCCCAAGCCAACCAACAAACAGACACTTCTTAAGGAATATGCCACAACTACTGGTACTGAACACAGTTAGGTCCGGGGAGAGAACTGATGCAGTTCTGAGTATCCTTTTGCGTCACAATTCGCCGTACTAAACAGGGTGCGCAAGTACATATATCACTGACATTGCACTGTCAATGAGGCATAATACTAAAGAACGAAATAAACCATACACGACTCTGACCTATAGATGTATTGGTAAGTAAATGAACACTGTGTATATGTTAGTATAGTGTCCCGCCTTCCAATCTCAGGTTCATAACGGAACATACTTGACACTTGACGAAATACGTCATAATGCAACCATGTGTTGACGCACACGATGTCATAGATGTCAACCATGTGTTGACGCACACGATGTCATAGAGTAACCATGCATGACGCATTTTATCCACGCGATATGCTACCCATGTCACAATGTAAATCATTCTGTTTATGGCGTTCAACATACACTGTACTCTTCATATTTGGGCTCTTACCGTTGTTCAATGTGTCATACAAACCCTGTTAATAATGGTCGTCCAATGCAATGGACAACCTCAGTAAATAAACAACTACACAGCGTGGTACGACTTGTCCTGATACAATTACAACAAGGGACTACTTGGGCACGACTTGTCTTGATAGAGTGAGACTACTTGGGTACGACCTGTCCTGATATAGTTACAACAAGGGACTACTTGGGCACGACTTGTCTTGATAGAGTGAGACTACTTGGGTACGACTTGTCCTGATACAGTTGCAACAAGGGGCTACTTGGGCACGACTTGTCTTGATACAGTGAGACTATTTGGGTACGACTTGTCCTGACAGAGTGAGAATACTTGGGTACGACTTGTCCTGACAGAGTGGGACTACTTGGGTACGACTTGTCCTGACAGAGTGAAACTACTTGGGTACGACTTGTCCTGACAGAGTGGGACTACTTGGGTACGACTTGTCCTGACAGAGTGGGACTACTTGGGTACGGGTCCTCCACACAGTTCGCCCATCCAGGGCGCAGCCTTCTCCTTGGGGTACCCGGGTACTATTCGACGATAGTACTCGTCGAACTTACGATATCTGCAAGAAATAGAAACATATTTGTTCTACTGCTTGTGACCTGCGTTGAGTCAGTGGCCAAGAAAGAGGGCTTCATAACATAAAAGTAAATTCCGTAAATTCGAGGAGGCGCCCAGGGTCGGATCTAGGGATTTGCAAATGGATCTGTGGGGAGAGGGGGGGTGGGGGTCACTGCAAACTGAAGACATTTTGGTTTTTACTTTAACAGTCCTTAACAACCCCTTGCTTGAGGGGGGAGGGGTCTAAATCTCCTTAATCCCCTTTATACCACCCCTCCCCCCCCCCCCCCCTCCTCACCCCCTGGATCCGCCACTGGCACCCATGTAGTTGGACATAATGGCAACGATCACACAAAATAAGAATAATCAGAAGCAATAATATCTATAATTACTTTTTAATTTTCACTGCGTCATGGGGGGGGGGGGGGGCACGGGGGTATATGGGGAGAGGAGATGGGGAAGAGATGGGAGGGGGGGGTGGCATTACGGTTCATAAGTACACTTTATCACTTAATCGCTGGCAGGTAGTCAGAAATTTGTTCTTTGTAATGAACAAATCGTCCAATGAAAAACAAAGCTTACAATCTCACACACTTACCGCTTCACATGCACACGACGGAACGGAGAGAGGGAGGAGAGTGGTGCACTGGGTGCAACCAAGATGCTAGTTGACGCCCTGCCACTGACCTGGTTCCCTTGAAGAAGTAGAGGTACCCATCCCGCAGTCTGACGGCGGCCGCCATGTTGGGGGGTAGGCCGGGCCACATCGCCGTCAGGGGGCGCCCCTCGGGGTCAGGGATGTCCATGCGCTCCTCGTCAAAGATCCAGTACCTGTCGCCCTGTTCAGAGAGAACAATGGCGGTATTCATAAACCATACTCATAGGCTACGCGTGACATTCTCAGGACTCATGGTTGGTTATTCAGGACGCTTTAACCACTTTTTCTCAGGAGTCATGTCACAGCAAATCGACGCACGCCCAGGGTGTTCTACGCTACGCATGACATTCCCAGGAGTCATGTCACAGCCAACCGACGCACGCCCAGGGTGTTCTACGCTACGCATGACATTCCCAGGAGTCATGTCACAGCCAACCGACGCACGCCCAGGGTGTTCTACGCTACGCATGACATTCCCAGGAGTCATGTCACAGCAAATCGACGCACGCCCAGGGTGTTCTACGCTACGCATGACATTCCCAGGAGCCTTGTCACAGCCAATCGACGCACGCACATGGTGTTCTACGCTACGCATGACATTCCCAGCAGTCATGTCACAGCCAACCGACGCACGCACATGGTGTTCTACGCTACGCATGACATTCCCAGGAGTCATGTCACAGCCAATCGACGCGTGCACAGGGTGTTCTACCCTACGCATGACATTCCCAGCAGTCATGTCACAGCCAACCGACGCACGCACAGGGTGTTCTACGCTACGCATGACATTCCCAGGAGTCATGTCACAGCCAATCGACGCGTGCACAGGGTGTTCTACCCTACGCATGACATTCCCAGCAGTCATGTTACAGCCAATCGACGCACGCACAGGGTGTTCTACGCTACGCATGACATTCCCAGCAGTCATGTCACAGCCAACCGACGCACGCACAGGGTGTTCTACGCTACGCATGACATTCCCAGCAGTCATGTCACAGCCAACCGACGCACGCACATGGTGTTCTACGCTACGCATGACATTCCCAGCAGTCATGTCACAGCCAACCGACGCACGCACATGGTGTTCTACGCTACGCATGACATTCCCAGCAGTCATGTCACAGCCAATCGACGCACGCACATGGTGTTCTACGCTACGCATGACATTCCCAGCAGTCATGTCACAGCCAATCGACGCACGCACAGGGTGTTCTACGCTACGCATGACATTCCCAGCAGTCATGTCACAGCCAACCGACGCACGCACAGGGTGTTCTACGCTACACATGACATTCCCAGCAGTCATGTCACAGCCAATCGACGCACGCACAGGGTGTTCTACGCTACGCATGACATTCTCAGGAGCCCTGTCACAGCCAATCGACGCACGCACATGGTGTTCTACGCTACGCATGACATTCCCAGGAGTCATGTCACAGCCAATCGACGCACGCACAGGGTGTTCTACGCTACACATGACATTCCCAGCAGTCATGTCACAGCCAACCGACGCACGCACATGGTGTTCTACGCTACGCATGACATTCCCAGCAGTCATGTCACAGCCAACCGACGCACGCACAGGGTGTTCTACGCTACACATGACATTCCCAGCAGTCATGTCACAGCCAACCGACGCACGCACAGGGTGTTCTACGTGCAGTATATGTAGATAAGATTAGTAGTAGCAATAGATACGGCAGATACAATGGCCGCGACGTCATTGTACAGCGCTCCTGCCAAATCTCATGCGTACGATACGTGGGGTTTATGCATTCAGCCCCAGATGTCTGGCTCAGCTCAGTTTATTGGTGACCCCTCACGCGTGGTATTAGCGGTGAACTTATTGGTGTGTAACATAACACGTCCATAGCCCGGATAGGCTCATAATGCCCAGATTAGCATCGATGTGAAAACAGTACAGGCGTAGGTTAATTGGGGCATGGAGGCGAACATGACCCCCCTCTTAAAGTCGAGGGCAAGGGGGTGCGATGTAAATGGCGCCCTTTCATATTGGAAAACTCCACAACGAAGCGTCTTCATAGGGGTGTGGAAGGGGTAAATGGCGACACGCAACATAGGCATATTTGAAAAATCGACATTCGACACTGACCCCCAAATTTCGACACTGAGGATCAGAAAAAGCCAAAAAGCGACACGGAACGCCGTGAAAAATCGACATTCGACACTGAGAATTTAGAAAAATCGACACTGGACACTGAACCCACCTTCTAAACCCCTCTTTATATACGCGTACCCACCAGTTCCAAAGCGGCCCGCGGTCCTGCGTGTTACGCAATCCAGGCAGTGCCACCAAGTATAGTGTATTATACACCAATGATAGTGTATTATACGTCAAGGATATTGTATTATAGAGCAAGGATAGTTTATTATACACCAAGGATAGTTTATTATACACCAAGGATAGTGTATTATACACCAAGGATAGTGTATTATACACCAAGGATAGTGTATTATACATTATCCTTGGTGCCACCAACAAAACATATAATGCGTAATCATATAAACAACATAACTATGTCTGAGCAGGGGTGCCGGAGGGGGGGGGGGTGCCTGGGTGAGGGGGGGGGGGGTGAGGGGGGTGTGGGTGAGGGGGGTGAGCTGCGGGCTTGCCTTCATGAGATAGATCCTGCCGTCCCTCCCCATCAGTGCCCCGTGGGGGGAGATGGGGTAGCCCCGGGTCGTCACCCTCTTCCGCAGAATCTTGTCGAAGCCGTAATACTGCCACACCTTGTTGCCTAGGCAACCACGGGTAAAGAAACACAAATGAACTTCATGTACGATGAATTATACTGGCACCAAGGCATTCCCAGTGCAACTACCACGCAGCAAATACGGTGTTATCAATACCCGATAGACAATAAACTCGAAATATTACAAGGAAGTGGTAAATGGCGACACGCGAAACAAGAATATCAAAAAATCGACATTCGACATTGACCCCGAAATTTCTACACTGAGGATACGAGGATACGAGGTGAAAAATCGTGAAAAATCGACATGCGACACTGCGAATTTGTTGTAAAATCGACACTGGAAACTGGACCCCCCCTGCCGCCACCCCACCCTTGCAGACCCCTTTTATTGTCAACATACCTGAAATGTACCACAGCCAATATAGCACAGGGCGGGGGCGGGAGGGGGGGGGGGGTCACCCTTGTGGCTTACCTTTAAAGAAGTAGGTGTACCGGGTCCTGAAGGAGTAGACCGCGGCGCCGATGCTGTAGGGAGCCCCTGGGAAGACCTTGGTGACCCGCTTGGGGAAGCCCTCCTCCACGCCGCGGTCAGTCAGACGCCACACCCACGTGCCGTAAAACACGTAGATCCGAGAGTCGTGGGCTGTGAGGGTCAATGGAAGGTCAGCAATGGTTAACCAGTGTGGCGATGACGTCAGCCACGGTGACATCGTCAACAAATGTGACGGTGACGTCAGCAAGTGTGACGGTGACGTCGTCAACAAATGTGACGGTGACGTCGTCAACAAGTGTGACGGTGACGTCAGCAAGTGTGACGGTGACGTCAACAAGTGTGACAGTGACGTCAACAAGTGCGATGGTGACGTCAGCAATGTGACGGTGACGTCAACAAGTATGGCGATGACGTCAACCAGTGCGGCGATGACGTCAACCAGTGTGGCGACGACGTCAACCAGTGTGGCGATGACGTCAACCAGTGTGGCGATGACGTCAACCAGTGTGGCGATGACGTTAACAAGTGTGACGGTGACGTCAGCAAGTGTGCCGGTGACGTCAACCAGGTGGCAATGACGCCAACCAATGTGACTGTGACGTCAACCAGTGTGACGGTGACGTCAACCAGTGTGACGGTGACGTCAACCAGTGTGACGGTGACGTCAGAAAGTGTGAGTGTGACATCGACAAGTGTGACGGTGACGTCAACAACTGTGACGGTGACGTCAGCAAGTGTGACGGTGATGTCAACAAGAGTGATAGTGACGCTAATCAGTGCGACGGTGACGATGACGCCAACCAGTGTGGCGATGACATCAGCAAGTGCGTAGGTGACGTAATCAACAAGTGTGATAGTGACGTCAGCAAGTGTGACAGTGACGTCAGCAAGTGTAACGTTGACGTCAACAATTGTGACACGGACACCAGTGTGTGCATATACTTTAACCAATGTGTATGTAGACGTTAGCAAGTGGGGTCTATAGCCTTTAACAAGTGTCTATAGACATGAACAAAGGTGGTACATAGACTTGAACAAGTGCGGTATACAGACTTGAATACGGATGGTGTATAGACTTGAACAAGTGTGGTACATAGCCTTTTAACAAGAGTGTCTATAAACTTCAACAAATGAGACATTATGCTAACACATTCAAAACGTTGCTGTCTTGTCGTCTCCATGCATGTATTTCTGGCTCAAAGTTTACCAATGCTAATAACCTGAGCCATGGTAACCAAAGCGAGGTCAGCCTGCCAGTTTATTCGTCAGCAACATTATTTTGCTAATGTTTAGGTAGAGACTACGCAAGGATATATCTATCTTATCGTAACTCATCTGCGCAGATGCTTGCACCCGGGCCAATAAACCGATTTCCAGCATTTATCGGCGAAGTACCGTAACGAGGCAAACACATTACTGTAGTAAGACAGGCTAATTCCCGTCATAAACCGTAAGACACCGAGCGTCGACCTGGACCTCCCTGCATGCAGAGCGCATTCGGCTGACACTCTAGCTCCGCCGTCCTACGCGAAATGAGGTCACATTTGCCATTCAACGTTATCCTGCATGCGTCAAAATGGCGAATGATTCTAATCGAAGAATTTTTTCGTAATTTGGCATATGCGTCACATGCATTGCTTTACTTCTGTCGTAACCGACAATTTTGTTTACATATTGTTCATGACTTTCGGGCCCTACTCTTTTCAAGCGATGTTTTGACTCGATCAAGGTCAAATTTATAGGCAATTATAACTGACTGAAACGCCTTAAACTTGATCTCCTACTTAGGGTCTATTGTTTGGGCTTTCTGCCTCAGATAGGTTCCCTAAAACTATCATGTTGACGTGACCGTTATACGGCGTCAGAAAAACTGAATCCTTCACTTTTTCATATAAATTACCGATTGTAACATAGTCAATCTTCGACCAGAACCCCCGAAGGTGGAGGGGGGGGGGGGCGAGCACTATACATTACTAACGTGTTGGGGCTTGCCGCTCATGCCATAGAAGGAATATTGAGAACGAGGGCAAATTGCGTGATTTTGTGGTCATTGAGAGACAACGTTTTGGTTTTAAAATGGCATCTAAAATAGACACTGACAAAGTATATGGAGGAAAATTACGTTAAACTCTGTCGACATCAAATGGAAAATATAGTCAATAGCTGCAGTTTTGAAAGAAAAAACTTCAGTCTCAGATGAGCACATCAACCGAAATTGCAGATTTCTGCTTTGAGGATTTGCGCAAAAAAATCGCCCAAGAACCCATGACCCCCAACCACTTCTTAGGTCAGCCTGGCGGTTTACCCTGGCGTAGCCCACATACTGTGATGAAGGAGCGACCCCTGTCGTCGGGAGAGTGACGGCTTCCTTACCGCAGAGGACTGCATGGAGGGCCCACCAAGCGGAATAAACACGATATTAGAGGAGTTTGTTTGTCCTGTTTCGCTCAGTTAAAGCTAAACAATGTCGACAGACGCCAAGCCCTCTGCGACCCTAAAGCACCCACCCACCCACCCAACCACCTATATAGTGCCATCGACCCACCTCTCTCTGACCCAGGCCGGAGTGCGCACCGCAAGTTGCTGAGCAGACCCCTCAGAGTGCCACATGTGGCGCACCACAGATCAGTTGACAGATCCCATGTCTGGGGTACATGTAGTACCCCGCCCCCCCGACCACCCCTCCAAGTCACCACTATAAAGAAGTGGTGGGTGCGGGGGGCATAAGGCGGACCGGGTGGAGGTGGTGATGGGGTGGGGGAGGGGTGGGGGGGGGGGTGAACGCCCGGTGGACCGTGATGGATGCATGTCGGTTGAACTGTCAACGTCTCAGAGCGTCTTACATATGGATGGCAGTGTACTTTGCCCTACATTTAGGTAAACACGGACATAAGGACGGGTCATTTGATTTCAAATCGGTGGGATAAGGGTGGGGGTGGGGGGAATTCTAGATTCAACCGACCACTTTTGTGTTGACTTTTTTAGCTTGTGAAATAGTTATTAATCACGGTGGACTGGTGTTTGGCGATAGGGGTGAAGTGATGTAATAGTTACGACCAGTTACAGTGGGCTGGTGTTTGGCGTTAGGGGCGATGTAACTCAATAGTTGCGACAAGTTACAGTGGGCTGGTGTTTGGCGTTAGGGGCGATGTAACTCATTAGTTGCGACAAGTTACAGTGGGCTGGTGTTTGTGACTCAATAGTTACGACAAGTTACAGTGGACTGGTGTTTGGCGATATTGGCGATGTGGTTTAATAGTTACGAAAAGTTACGATGGACTTGTCTTTGGCGATGTGACTTAATAGTTACGACAAGTTGCAGTGGGCTGGTGTTTGGCGACACAGGCGATGTGACTTAATACATGCGACAAGTTACGGTGGGCTGGTGTTTAACTATATGGGCGACATAACTCAATAGTTACGACAAGTTACGATGGACTGGTGTTTGGTGATAGGGGCGATGTAACTCAATAGCTACGATGTGACTTAATAGTTATGACAAGTTACGGTGGACTGTTGTTTGGCGATATGACTCAATAGTTACGACAAGTTACGGTTGGCTGGTGTTTGGTGATAGGGGCGATGTAACTTAATAGTTACGACAAGTTACAGTGGACTGGTGTTTGGCGATATGGCCTAATTAGTTACCTTGCATCACGGAATGAAATTTGGTGGTACAGGGGTCAGGTTTGCCGCCAGCCGACTGGGTGGGTCTCGGTGTGGTTGGCTTGGTCGGCTTGTAGGGCGGCTTGGGTGTCACGCGAGGAGGGGCACTCCCTATCAACCGAATAAAAATTGGTGCCATTTGAAAATATATACTGTATAAGCGGTATCAATCGTATTGCTTCTAATTGTAATGGAAACATGTTTATATCTTTCAATATCGTTAACTTAATTTAACAGAAAACGACGACTCCATTCATAAAAAAAATACATTATATTAAATTAAACTCCATTCATAAAAAAAAAACATTATAGTAAATTAAACTGCATTAATAAAAAAATACATTTTAATCAATTAAACTCTATTCATAAAAAAAATACATTATATTAAATTAAACTCCATTCATAAAAAACATACATTATATTAACGTAAACCTAAAACCAAGATGACAAATATAGTTACGACACGCAGGGACTCACCATACAGTGACTGAATTGCCTGACGATCGTCGTCATGGATACGGAAGTCGGGGTCATACCCCTGATAGAATGGTGCCATGAGTGCCCCGCGCACATTGCTGTGTCCCAGGCCCATGGCGTGACCAAACTCGTGGGCAGCGACAGTGAAGATGTCCGTGCCATCTCCCTCACCATCCACCCACGTTTCACTCTCGTCAAAGTGAGTGTCTCCATTCTCCGGGTAGAAGGCGTGGGCCAGAATGCCACCTAGCGGGCAACAACAGAAGCAAATGTTATCGTATCATATTATTATCACTGCTACTGTGAGGGGTGTGGAAGGGGTAAATGGCGACACGCGACATAGGCATATTTAAAAAATCGACATTCGACATTAATCCCCCCCCCCCCCAAAAAAAAAGATTCGGACACTGAGGATCTGAAACAGCGACATCGACACAGAGCTTCCAGAGCCCTACTGTTATCCATTTGTGAATGCATGCCGCCAATGCACGAAACGGATGCTTAAGCAAGAAATCCAGCTCCTGCTCAGTGGCAGAAGTCCATCAATGTTATTCGATATGTTATCAATTCAACACGTAACGTTTACGTCTTTTCTCTAAATTCAAGGTCCATCTGATTATTTAACCAAATCGTTCACCAGTCCATATAGTTCGTGGGAGCAACAATTAAACCACGACGTGCAAATACTGTGACGTTTTTTGGCGCGAAAATTACATCTTCGATCTTAAAAGTTTGTTCAGATTTATTTTAAATCGCTACGCTTTACTGATATATTTGTTACGGTCATCCAAATCACATATTTACTAATCTATATGAATAAATGACGTTACGTTTACACGAATTAATCCACCCAGAAGGCGGCTTGTAATGAAAAAGACTAAATTGTTTAACGGTGTTAAGCACCAGGGATATAAAAATGGAAACTGAGAACCCATAACTGATGAACATGAACAAATTCTAACTTCTAAAGAGTATGACGTCCCGGTTCCTAAAAGGCCGCTGTTTCAATCTCATATATCTTCAATATGGAACAAAATGTGAATGACACGCCCTCTGAGTTTGCGACTGTTATCCTTAAATAAATATGCAAATACCCCCCCCCCAACTCCTCCATATTGCCATGGTATCCTGTTTTAAAAGAACTCCAAAAAATGGTGTGTTTTGATGTTTGTTTGTTTTCCTGATATACACCACCCGAAGTAACTGCGCAAAAGAACAACTGAGGAGAGTTATTTCTTGGCAGGGCGCCGCAGTGTCGAGGACAAAACATAGATACCGCTATCAAGCAGCTGCAGATCCCTTGCCCATTACATTGATATTATGCATGACTCATGGGCGTGGCCAAGGGGAGCGGGGCATAGGGACACGTGCCCCCCCCCCCCTTTCAGACCCTAATGTATATCTGTGCCGCCGCCCCCCCCCCCCCCCTTCAAATTCTGTGCCCCCTTGGCCTCTCCTTATATATTACAATGCATCAAGAAAAAGTGTATTTGTTCTTTCTTTATCTTACCAACGATTATAAAGTTTGCAAATAGTACGTAACGTGCACAACCGTCTCTGGCGTTTACGCGCATTTTTTTCATGTTTGTTTGTGTGACAATTTACTGCGCCCCCCCCCCCCCCCCCACCTCCCCCCACACTTCAAGAATTCCGGTACACGCCCCTGTGACTAACATGTGACAAAGCCAAACAAAAATACGAAACCAAGTCTCTCGCATATTGAGTTATTAACCCGATTAAGCCTCAGACGCGAGGAAGAAAAGCAGCAATGACATTAGAGGGCTGTGTGGTGTCACTAGAACGAGGAACGACAGCTTGCATGCACCCAAGACGTGTTTACCAACCTTTACCGCCAAAGAATATACTGACGGAATTCTCTCTTTCTCTCTCTGTCTATATCGTTGGGAATATCATTATACCGAGGGACTCAGCAACCATGACAACGACTAGGGTTATCAATATTTACATATGTTGTGTGGTGAAGCCACGCCCGATGATTTACGATGCGGTTTAATGCCGCCCCGCGCTCCCCCCCCCCCCCACCCACCCCCGGCCACCCCCAGTCACTGCCGATCGACCTGCCGACTTGTTTCGCAGAGTGCACTTGCCGCTTCCAGGGAAACTGTATTGAACATACGTCTGTAGAAGTTTGATCAATAATGAAAAGGGAACATTTCCCTTTAAATAGGGACTATTTAGAACGATTTGGTGTAATCCTTACCCCCCCCCCCACCCCATAACCCCCTCTCCCCAAGCCCCATCCCCTTCCCAGCCGCATGTAGGAACAATATTGATCTGTGTCAAACATTCTTTTAAATCACTGATGAAGAAAAAAATTACTTAGATCGAAGACGTATTGTATTAAGTAAGAGATATATATATGTGGTTGTCATAGTTACCGGGACCGTCGAAGTCGTTGCCAGGGTCGTTGTGGGCGTACGAGCCGAACCTGATCTCGATATCGGGGGTTCCACCACCGACCTCTTGAAACTGCAGCGGTGTGACGTCACTCCACACCTTGAAGGCGTTGGAGAACGCGAGCCTGCAACCGTTACAACGAAACAAAAATGGTCAACGGATTACGGGGTAGCAGACGATCTTCCGGCAGTTTGGCTTCAAACACTTCACCGTTTAGCATTTACGGGGCTATTGGTACCGCACGAATTCATTCCGTTTGGATTAATTAGAGGCCACGTTTCTTTCGAACTATGTTTTTCGAGTTCGATCGAGGTCAAAGGCGTGAAGCGGTCTCAAATTTACCCTCATGTTATTTTTAAATATTTTTTTGCGTTACTCTCTCAATGCGACCGTACGACAAGGAATGTCTATATATATCAAATTCTGCATCGAAAATATAAAATTCGACCTCAACAATTATCTAAAAACTTTCGTGACCCCAGCACCGTTGAGGTCAACCATGATGTTGACGGCTACGTGGGGCAGAGGTGATGTGAGGAACGAGCTGCCTCTGCTGGCAGAGTGGGTGGCAGATCGCGATCTTTGAGGGCGGAAGCGTGTTTTATGGGTATGTACCACTCATTTTGCTCTTTCTGATTCGGACAGATCCTGATTGGTCATATTTCTTACTTCATCTTGTGTGCCTTGAGTGAAAAATATGACGATCTCAAAATGGCCGCCAGATCTTGTCAACATTACTATGCCACTTCACATTCTTGGTAATTGTTAAACTAAACATGTTGAATTCAGCTATGCATTCAACTTTAACATATTTTTTTACAATGTCTGGCAACTGTAGTTTCTTGCCAGGCCTATGAAAGACCATGAATTTACTCTTACTACGATTTAATGAGAGTCTACTGGCATTTAACCATTTGCTTATAGATGTACCATGACGTAAGCTTCAATAGGAAATAAGCACTGTATTACTTAGTACATCGTTTAATGACTCACGGTCGGATGCTGATGTATTAGTACTATGGCAACATGTCATGGGTGATAAATGGGGAGAGCACTCTCGGCCTTCGACTCACTCCGCTAGGGCTCCATTATATCTCTGTTGTCGCCCACGTCCTCAATGCATTTTCACACTCATTCGCCAGGGCGGCGCTGCGCAAATCAATAAGAAAAATGCGTCGCGCATTTCTACAAATTGGTGCTGGGACCCAGCCTAAGACTAATAACACATGAAATCAGGTGATGAAAAGAAAGAGTTCTGTTACAATTATACCTTTTTCGAAAGGGTACAAGATGTTTTTTGCTGTATTAAAAACACAAAGCTCGTTATTTTTATGTTTTATTCTTGAAAATTATATTGTTGCAAGAAATTACAGCTGATTTGACCGTTTTTCTGAAATTTGCCCCCGGCCGACAGCAGCGGTAAAAGCTAGCTTGCGTAGCGCCACCGTGCGGGGAGCTTGTGGGGAGAGATATTTATTATACGTTGTATCGTGATTAGAAGCTAGAGTGGGGCATATCAATAGTGTTAATAGCTGTCAATTTTTTACAAACCTGCCATGGGGTAGGTATAAAGAACCATTATTGTCCTGCTTGTGCAGATTGTTTATTTAAACTGAGGGTGTATTTCCAATATTAACACCAGGCGTTGTGTGTTGACACGAGGTCTCGCCCCACCAAAACTGGTCCGGGGAACAAATTTTTTTTTTCAAAAATAGAACTACCAAGGACATTTTATACCGTAAATGTGCAACTTCTGTCCCCCCGCAAGATAATGCTGGGCCCGGACTGTCGTTGGTGATGTTTAGGTTCCAAGCTGCAGACAAACCTCCCCGTGACAAAGAGTTTCAAATGTAACAGGGAGCGGGCGCGATAGCTCAGTCGGTTAGAGCGCTCGCCTTGAGTGCTCTGGCCACCTGAGAGCCTAACGGTACGTGGATCGGTGGTTCGCGACCCGCTGTGGCCATGGCTGTTTGGTCGCAGGATAAAGATCCCATGTCGTTCTTCGCAAAGAGAAGGGGGTTACCCCCAGGGGCATGGCTCCCCTATTCCCTTCCTTCTCCCATTGACGCGATGTGACCAAAAGCGGTAAAAGCATCCTGAATATACAACCAACCAATCAAATGTAGTAGGCTAAACGCCCGCACGTACCTCTGAACACCCGAACTCAGGTCTGGAGAATAATTTGCGGCTTGCCAGGTGAGTCGAGTCTTCTTCCACTTGTATCCTGAAAGTTAACAGCAGTATCCTGCATAACTGTCACAATATCATAATAATAAATCCCATGGTTCCTATGGAAACGCATCTGTATGATTAGGCAAGATCGGTGTTGCCATGGCTACATCACGTCGGGTTAATATACAAACCCACTAATTCGCCAATTCAAAAGATACATTTCATACCTCGTAAGTAAACTGCCCTACTATGTTAGCAAACGAAGCATGTGGTCCCCATGTTCACGATAAAAACAATATGTCCATTACGTGACGAAGCGATATTTACTTCCGCTTTCACTTGTGCATAAGGTGAACAATTGAAAGGTCCTGCAGGGGCCGTATTCATAATCTACACGTAACTTACGCACGAAATAAGTGCATTTTAGTCCTAGCCTTATTGGCTCATTGCGGTGGTGCTCATGACAAAGAAACCCTCTTCAATGTAATTTTAGCACTTTCTTAATTTCGAAACTCCACCTCTTGCGTGACTACTTATATAGTTTGAACCCGATAATGGCTCGGGTCTATGGGCGTAGACTAAGAGGCGATTATGAATACGGTCCCTGGAGTAGGTTGACTTAAAAGGATAATATCCGCTAAATACATTTGCGCACCCCGACAATGTCAGGAGACTACGGTACATGTAGTACAATCATGATAACTGGTCGACATTATCCAGTAAGACTAGTTGCTGACCTGGAACGTAGAAGTTTTCAGGTGTCTTTGGCGCGTCGAATGCGACCCCTGGTGGTGGGAGAACGCTTGAGGCGGGCACCTGGTCGGCCATGCCGCAGCGAGGGGCCGCCATCATGTCCAGGGTAGCCTGGTCCAGTCTCCCGCTAGGGGTCAGGCCAGCCATGCGCTGGAAACCTCTGAAGACATAAAATACTTAATGAGCCATTATCATGTGCAAGGACTTCTTGCTCCAGAGTGATGGAACCCAAAACGTCAAAGTAACGAAAACGTCAGACTTTGGTGGAATGATGGTGGAGTTTTCAGTTTGACTTCAACCATCCCGGTTATCGCCCACAAAACCCTGCGTAACGTTTCTGAAGAAGGCGTGACAGGGCCACTTGGGGTTAAAGAAGTGATTGATCGACAATTATTGACCTCTTAGAGGCCAGAATTCGCGAATAAGGCGCAGGAAAATCTTTGATTTTTAGGATAGACCCCATATTCTACCACTTATATATATATATATATATATCTGAAGAGTTACTGCCTCATACATTCATAACCCCCGTCAATAGACACGGCAATCGAGGCAAGGTGTGAAACTGTACAATTGGTTCCAGGTTGCGCAGACCGTGTGGTATGCCGTTTTGGTCACAACTATTGTTATGTACAGGTTATTTAACGGGTTTTTTTCATCAACCTCAGGCTGCATAGCAGCGTCAGCAGTATCATCATTTACGTGATGGCTAAGGCAGAATGACTCACACCACTACCAACCCTTACTTGATGGTTTCTTTGTGAAGCTCAGGCTGAATGATTTACACCACTACCAACCCTTACTTGATGGTTTCTTTGTGAAGCTCAGGCTGAATGACTTACACCACTACCAACCCTTACTTGATGGCCTCTTTGTGAAGCTCAGGCTGAATGACTTACACCACTACCAACCCTTACTTGATGGCCTCTTTGTGAAGCTCAGGCTGAATGATTTACACCACTACCAACCCTTACTTGATGGCCTCTTTGTGAAGCTCAGGCTGAATGATTTACACCACTACCAACCCTTACTTGATGGCCTCTTTGTGAAGCTCAGGCTGAATGACTTACACCACTACCAACCCTTACTTGATGGCCTCTTTGTGAAGCTCAGGCTGAATGACTTACACCACTACCAACCCTTACTTGATGGCCTCTTTGTGAAGCTCTGGCTGAATGACTTACACCACCACCAACCCTTACTTGATGGCCTCTTTGTGAAGCTCAGGCTGAATGACTTACACCACTACCAACCCTTACTTGATGGCCTCTTTGTGAAGCTCAGACTGAATGACTTACACCACTACCAACCCTTACTTGATGGCCTCTTTGTGAAGCTCAGGCTGAATGATTTACACCACTACCAACCCTTACTTGATGGCCTCTTTGTGAAGCTCAGGCTGAATGACTTACACCACTACCAACCCTTACTTGATGGCCTCTTTGTGAAGCTCAGGCTGAATGATTTACACCACTGCCAACCCTCACTTGATGGCCTCTTTGTGAAGCTCAGGCTGAATGATTTACACCACTGCCAACCCTCACTTGATGGCCCCTTTCTGAAGCTCAGGCTGAATAACTTACACCACTACCAACCCTTACTTGATGGCCTCTTTGTGAAGCTCAGACTGAATGATTTACATCACTACCAACCCTTACTTGATGGCCGCTTTCTGAAGCTCAGGCTGAATGATTTACACCACTACCAACCCTTACTTGATGGCCTCTTTGTGAAGCTCAGACTGAATGACTCACATCACTACCAACCCTTACTTGATGGCCTCTTTGTGAAGTTCAGGCTGAATGACTTACACCACTACCAAACCTTACTCGGTGGCCTCTTTGTGAAGCTCAGACTGAATGACTTACACCACTACCAACCCTTACTTGATGGCCGCTTTGCGTGACGCCGGATCATGCTGTGTACCATCGGCCACACTTCCTAAGTAGCCGAACTTCTCTAAATATTTCTGAAAATCAAAATGCCTGAATAAATATCTAAGGTGTGAGAATAGACCGATCCAGGCTGTCAATCATTCAATGACGTCACTGTTGCTTTATCGAATCATGTGGCGAAAAAAGCTCTTCAACGTGCGTTACGTCCGACAAACAAGTCCGACAAACAAAGCAGCATGTCACTCTTTTGTCAGTTTCTTCAGTCGTGAGTATGAAATTGACAATCATAGCTGATGGTAGGTACAAGTGAGAAGTACTCATCTCTGAAACTGACAACAAAGTGACATGCTGCTTTGTTTGTCCGGCTTGTTTGGCCCAGACACTACCTAGGATACGGTCAGGATACGGCCAGGATACGGCCCAGACACTACCTAGGATACGGTCAGGATACGGCCAGGATACGGCCCAGACACTACCTAGGATACGGTCAGGATACGGCCAGGATACGACCCAGACACTACCTAGGATACGGTCAGGATACGGCCAGGATACGGCCCAGACACTACCTAGGATACGGTCAGGATACGGCCAGGATACGACCCAGACACTACCTAGGATACGGTCAGGATACGGCCAGGATACGACCCAGACACTACCTAGGATAAGGTCAGGACACGGCCAGGATACGGCCCAGACACTACCTAGGATACGGTCAGGACACGGCCAGGATACGGCCCAGACACTACCTAGGATACGGTCAGGACACGGCCAGGATACGACCCAGACACTACCTAGGATACGGTCAGGATACGGCCAGGATACGACCCAGACACTACCTAGGATACGGTCAGGATACGGCCAGGATACGACCCAGACACTACCTAGGATACGGTCAGGACACGGCCAGGATACGGCCCAGACACTACCTAGGATACGGTCAGGACACGGCCAGGATACGGCCCAGACACTACCTAGGATACGGTCAGGATACGGCCAGGATACGACCCAGACACTACCTAGGATACGATCAGGACACGGCTAGGATACGACCCAGACACTACCTAGGATACGGTCAGGATACGGCCAGGATACGGCTTAGACACTACCTAGGATACGGTCAGGACACGGCCAGGATACGGCCCAGACACTACCTAGGATGCGGTCAGGACACGGCCAGGATACGGCCCAGACACTACCTAGGATACGGTCAGGATACTGCCAGGATACGGCCCAGACACTACCTAGGATACGGTCAGGACACGGCCGGGATACGGCCCAGACACTACCTAGAATACGGTCAGGATACTGCCAGGATACGGCCCAGACACTACCTAGGATACGGTCAGGACACGGCCAGGATACGGCCCAGACACTACCTAGGATACGGTCAGGATACGGCCAGGATACGGCCCAGACACTACCTAGGATACGATCAGGACACGGCTAGGATACGACCCAGACACTACCTAGGATACGGTCAGGATACGGCCAGGATAGGGCCCAGACACTACCTAGGATACGGTCAGGACACGGCCAGGATACGGCCCAGACACTACCTAGGATACGGTCAGGACACGGCCAGGATACGGCCCAGACACTACCTAGGATACGGTCAGGACACGGCCAGGATACGACCCAGACACTACCTAGGATACGGTCAGGACACGGCCAGGATACGGCCCAGACACTACCTAGGATACGGTCAGGACACGGCCAGGATACGGCCCAGACACTACCTAGGATACGGTCAGGATACGGCCAGGATACGGCCCAGACACTACCTAGGATACGGTCAGGATACGGCCAGGATACGGCCCAGACACTACCTAGGATACGGTCAGGATACGGCCAGGTTACGGCCCAGACACTACCTAGGATACGGTCAGGACACGGCCAGGATACGACCCAGACACTACCTAGGATACGGTCAGGATACTGCCAGGATACGGCCCAGACACTACCTAGGATACGGTCAGGATACGGCCAGGATACGGCCCAGACACTACCTAGGATACTGTCAGGATACGGCCAGGATACGGCCCAGACACTACCTAGGATACGGTCAGGATACGGCCAGGATACGGCCCAGACACTACCTAGGATACGGTCAGGATACGGCCAGGATACGACCCAGACACTACCTAGGATACGGTCAGGATACGGCCAGGATACGACCCAGACATTACCTAGGATACGGTCAGGATACGGCCAGGATACGGCCCAGACACTACCTAGGATACGGTCAAGACACGGCCAGGATACGGCCCAGACACTACCTAGGGTACGGTCAGGATACGGCCAGGATACGGCCCAGACACTACCTAGGATACGGTCAGGACACGGCCAGGATACGGCCCAGACACTACCTAGGATACGGTCAGGATACGGCCAGGATACGGCCCAGACACTACCTAGGATACGGTCAGGATACGGCCAGGATACGGCCCAGACACTGCCTAGGATACGGTCAGGACACGGCCAGGATACGACCCAGACACTACCTAGGATACGGTCAGGATACGGCCAGGATACGACCCAGACACTACCTAGGATGCGGTCAGGACACGGCCAGGATACGGCCCAGACACTACCTAGGATACGGTCAGGATACTGCCAGGATACGACCGATACACGGCTCATATTACGGCCAGGATACGGCCCAGATTATGGCCAAGATACGGCCCAGATTACGGCTAGGAGATGGTCAGGATACGACCAATTTTCAACATGATACTACCGTTCAGTTTAGCGCGTGTGTGAGAGTATTGGTCGGAGCAGGATTTGGTTTAAGTTATTAAAACTAAAGGTTTTCTGTGCCGGGTCAGATTAATTATGAGCATAAGCTGTGAACCATACATGGCCATCGTGCGACCGGAGCTACGCAAGCTGTTTTTTCCCCCTAGACACATATATTGGCGAGAGTCACCGTACCCGCTACCTTCATTCGCACGCTCCCAGCGATCCGTAACGGTTATCTTGCCGAGTGTCCGCCTGAGAGCCCAGCCAACATCCGGGTACTTAATGAATTCGCTGAAATCACGAACCACGGATGACCTCGAGTGTACAACCCGTGCGAAAGTATGTTCGCGAATATTTTTATAAAATTATTTACATGTATTATGTGTTTATTACCTTAAACGACAAATAAAATCCTGTTATACGTGGTGGGGATCGAGCCAGAGGTGACGGGGTTTATGGGAAAACGTCTTGCCATCCAGAAGAAGAAGTATAACCCGTGATTTTAGACACGGTCTCGCCAATTTAACTGACTGGAACAGGCCATATACCTCTATGGTATGTATACCTTTACTTAAACTGCTCCAACCGCAATTGTTCACTTATGTTATAACTTTCAAATTATAAATTTTATAAATTTAATTGACTCATTACCGCATTAATAACTCGAAAACAAATGTATGCGTTATCATACTAATCTTAAAGGGCTAAAGACGGTAGCGATGTTATACTTTGTATGACGTAATACAGATGAAATCTCCCTTTTCCACACGAAATGCACCATTCTGACCCCGTGGTCTTTAATAAGGACCTTGTACGTATTGCACACCAGATATATGTATGTTTCTTGCCAACAAACACTCGTGAAAGTGAACCATTTGAAATAACGAATTTGGAGCGCATTTTGATGCAAGAAGATTACTGGCGTGGCTACCAGGAATCGAACCCAGGACCGCGCGTAGACATTGCCCCTCAGTCATAGACCGTTCCCGATATCCCTGGCTAATATATTCCCGCATGCCATGCGTGCGTATGCAGTTGGTTCAGACAGAGAGCCTTTTATAAACTCTGGTTCAGGTGCCCGGCTTCAACGTTTCTTTTGTCCGGGGTAGACGGGCTCTTTAACATTGTTATTCACTGAACAGCACAAACAAGGTCTTTATAGACTTCCCTTTATGCATAATGGAATGACAGCTTATACATCACTATATTAATACCAGATACTGATAGCAAGTTGTAATGTCAATGACGTCACAACTCGTCAGACAATTTGGGTTGAAAGCACTTGTGGAATACTCGACAAGACACTTTCCCGGGGACGAGAGATGGACGGCTTTAACATGGGAATCCCATTGGATATTGCCGTATTGTTGAACGTATTGTTTTCGTTTTGTACCCATACGGGAAATCACGCTGGCTACCAAATGACGCCACTCATACATCTTTAGGTTTTTTTTTTTCTAATTTTTAACGGACTCCATCTTGGACCAAAAGTGACGTCATTGTGACGTCATCACATGACACCCCAGAAAAATATCAGATTTTATATCCGCCATCCCCATTCAGATTTCTATGGGCTGTGTTATGTTTTGCCAAGGATAAGAACGGTTTAACAGTCCTGTCTGAAGCGTTCCCCTTTAGGCATGCCGCGACAAAGCCTATATGTCATGTGAGTGCGGTCAGATTCGCATTGGACACACAGGGTCTACCGCCCCATATGGTCGCTTTATAACTTGTCAAGTTAAAATGGATACACATCTGTTAAAAAGTAACGTATTCTGTAAAATACATATTCTTGAATTATATTTTTGATATCTCCAGACAGAAAGATCATTATTTCCGCACGGAAGTAGGGGTTTTGGTCGCTTTTTGTCCACATTAAAGCGAAATCGGGCCAGCGGACAATAATCTAGGGCCAATTCATCCAATTATTTCATGAAGTTGCCCCAGATACATGTGCCTGGGTTCGTACCAACGCTTTGTTGATCTGCAGCTGATCCTGCTTACCAACCAAGCTAGGGAGGCAAAATGACAAAATGTGTTCTAGTTTGTGAAGCCAAAATTAAGGCTGAATTTGACAAATATAAAGACCCTACTTACATCGGGGTTACTCGCCCAGTCGCTGCGGCCACTCTGACGGTTGTTACCCGGTTGCTTCTTGGTGGGTCTCCGAGCGGGGCGGGGACGGCGGGGGGGGAGGTCTCTTGAGCGCTTCCGCCCCGGGTCCCCCTCCGTCATCAGCACCAGACTGCATGCCACGATCAACAAAGACCAAATCCAGAAGGCCTTCATCTTTATCGTTTTAGTCCAGAGTGAAATCGTTTCTCGATCGGGAGAGAGAACTGTTAATTATGATTATTACTCGTTCTCCCTTATAGTGCTCCTGGTAGATGCTGAGTCAGCATTATCCACCGAGGGGTGGCGAGTGCTGCTATTTTCTCTTCAACGGTACTCTCTTCTGGTTCGGGACAACACGTAGCGGACCTGTTGCTCCGGACACCTTCAGCCAGGATTCTGGCTGCTCGAGGCGCTGTTATCGACTGATCCAGAAGCGAGTGTTGGCTGGGGGATCCGGATTGTTGTGTAGTACTGCGATCGAGGCACAGGCCCGGGGGGTCAGGCCCAGCCAGGGGGCCCCTCGCCTTTCTCTCTCTCTCTCTCTCTCTCTCTCTCTCTCTCTATCTCTCTCCATACGGTTGTTTGTTCTGCTGCCTTGGAGGGGGGGGGGGGGTCCAGGGGCGGTAGGAGCTAAGGTCCTGCTGACGAGGACAGACTATAAGGGTCACTGCTACCCATGATCCAGAGCTCAGAATTATTGGTCATACCCGCAGCTCTCCCCGACCCCATAGCTCGAAATCGTTGGCCCTCTGAACCCTGATAGTTTTGGAATATACTGCACACCTACGACGCCCCCCCCCCCTCCCCCCTTTTATTTTGAGGGTGGGGACCAGTTTTTTTAGCGCAAATGGTAGGCCTGCTCCAATTTATGGGTAAAGCTTCCGTCACGTGCCCGAACTTTGTCGGTGACCCCCTCGGACCTCCACTTTGTTTTGTCCTTCTTTTGTTTTGTCCTCCTTTCGTTTTGTCTTCCTTTTGTTTTGTCCCCCTTTTGTTTTGTCTTCCTTTTTTTCGCCGTCTTATCCTCCTGGATTCACCGCTTGACCCACGATGTAGCCCCCCCCCCCCCCCACGCCACACACACACGCTTACACACCCTTATTTAACTCTCGAATGGTGCCTTGTGGAAACTTGTGTAAGTAAACAGTTTGTTTCTGTTTGTAAACTCCCAGTCGGAGAGCGGTGACGGAGACAAAACACGACTCTGATCACTCTCTGCCCTTGACACACTCCGCTAGGGGCTCCATTATATATCTGTTGTCGCCTACGTCTTCAATGCATTTTCACACTCGCTCGCCAGGGCGGCGCTGCGCAAATTGATTGGAAAAATGTGCCGCGCATTTCGACAAATTAATGCCGAGGACCAAGCCTAAGCCTAATAACACACGGTATCCGGTGAAACAAAGGAAAGAGTTCTCTCTCAATTATAACTTTTTGATATGGTACAATTAGTATTTTGCTGTATTAAATACACAGAGCTCGTTATTTTATGATTTATTCTTGAAAATTCTAATTTTGCAAAAATTACATCTGATTTGACCGTTTTTCAAGAATCTTGAAATTTGCCCCAGGCCGACAGCAGCGGTAAAAGCGGAGCTTGTGTAGCGCCACCGTGCGGGGAGTTTAGACCATAACACCCGTCATTCCGTTTATATCCCTTTCTGAGTGACGTCATGCATGGCATATATATAGGTCAACATGGAGGAAGTGTGAGCGCTGCCTGCATATGAAGCCACAACAACTCATAAGAAAGGGTGACACCAGCTCTCTGCCTCGCGTCAGTTATCGCGGCATTTAAAGAAAAAGTCGCAGGACAAAATAAAATGTCAAGATGTTCACATCGAAAAATGTTCTCTACGCAACAGAAACAACACACAAGTCATTCGATCCACTCCCACCTCCCGTGAACATGTCGTTGTGCACACCTTGAAACAACACAAGGCTAACTAATCTAAATAAACAACAACACGGATGCCCTAATCTGCCCTACCCCCCCCCCAACTCCCTCCGGTCGATCCCATCCGTCGTCCGCCCCCACCTCCCTCTAGCCTGGTTCCGCGGTCCCATGAGCGGCGATACCAGCTTCCCCCCCCCCCTACCCACCCCCCAACTTACCCTCCGCCACATGGGTCTTCCACAGCCCCCCAGCCCGGAGCGAGCGCGCCACGTAGCGGTGGGCTCTGGAGGTACTAAGATACTACCCCGCCCCCATTCCTATCCTCCCGCGCCTAACCCCCTTCCCCTTACCAGCTTACCGCCGACCCCACCCACTTGGACCCCTTGGCCCTAGGATCCTGATGTAAGTCACTACACAGTACCCGTGTAAACCTCCGCAACCCCTCTTGCCTTCTAAGAAGTTCCGATGCAGAGATTCCCACTAAGCATAACACAGACGGATGCCTGGAAACCAGGTATCCAGGCCCGTGCAAAACCTGAGTGAAACCTTAAACCTGTGGATCGGGGTATAGGATGTGCTGGTAGCTGTGGTAGCCCATCAAGTCATCTATTGGGGTTTTCCATTGCAAATTCCGGGTCGGACCGGTATATAGAGCGCTCGCCTTGAGTGTTTTGGCCACCTGAGAGCCTAACGGCACGTGGATCGGTGGTTCGCGCCCCGCTGTGGCCATGTCTGCGTGGTCGCAGGATAAAGATCCCATGCCCTTCTTTGCAAAGAGTAGGGGGTTACCCCCGGGGACATGGCTCCACTCCCCCTTCCTTCTCCCATTGACGCGATATGTGGTTAAACCATGCAAATTCACCCAATGAATTCGATGTTTTCTTTAAAAAATAAATATGGAAGTTAATGTGAGTGAGTAATAAGCGTTATTATTATTAGCTCATGATCGGTAACATTGTTATAACCCAGGCGGGGTTCCCCGGTTATGAGCGCCAAGCGAACGCGGTGGTTAATTTTTCCCTCAGGGATGGTCACTTTTTGAAATCCTATGTCATGTGGAGGGAGGGTAGGTATAGATCTGTGTTCGATAATTAAGAGAAAAGAACTATTGGCCACTTGATCACCGAACAACCGCCCCCATACCCAGGGTATAATACCTTCCCGATTCTTTTCAATGTGGATGCAAATACGTAAAAGGTATTCAGAACTTTGCGTGTGCACATTCTTTTGGCCATAAGAGAGCTCTGGGTTGAGTTTCGGAGCACGCTAGGCCACCGGGTACAATTTGTTGCGGGCATATCCGCTAAATAATTAACCCTAATTTGGAAAAAGTAGCACACTCTAAATAGTATAAAATATTGATGAATAAAAAATATTATTATGCATCGATATTTACGGGTAATCCCCACATATCTCAGAAAAATCGTCGTCCAGAGTTTAATATTATGGTGCAGGGACTGCTCTCGCTGAGCCGATCGACCGCGGGCGATTGTGCTCCGGTATGCAACGCAGCCCAAGCGCGTTGCAATCCCTATTTTTTCTCACAACTCACTTTGCTACTCACACTCCGGAACTGAAACATGCCGGATTCTGTCCCCACACTCCGTGTCACTAGTGTCGCAGTATGGATCCGTCTATTTACGAAAATAAACAGGAGATGCACGTCGCGACTTTTTAATGTGAGAAAGGGTATGATCCACGCTTCATGTGCCCCTGTTATGGACGCAAGTATCGGTCGGTTCTTCGGGGGACCACAATGGGCTTTGGGCCAACAGTAGTATTGCTCTTTATTGCTTTATCATATTTGAAATACTAAAAAGTTGTTTTCTGGCACGTGTTAATTTAAAAGCTCTATCCAGGTCGTTTCCCATAGACCTATATATGAATTTTCAAATAGCTTTTAGTCTAGCCGATTGAAATCAGTTCGTAATTTGAATTCGTGTTAATAATACCGAAAACGTGTTTTGATCAATTGTGCGTTTTTCAATTAGTTTTTCAGGGGCATTAACTTGCGGCGTGTGACTAACCATCGGAAACCGTTCGTGACCCTAACACATTGGCAACCACGGTGATAAGGGGCGCCTGCTACAAGGAGAGTGCTCGTACCTATGACATACATGGGCGTTCCCTGAAAATGTTAAGGGGAGTGCATGATGGGTGGGGGGGGGGGGGGTCGGATAAGTTAATATCGCTAAGATCTCTATGACCTTAAATTCGCCAGTTAATATTGTAAATGGTATTGTTGGGCCGACGAAAAAGGACCAAAGCGATTAAACGTATGGTAAACATATTAAAGTGGAACCCCGCTTTAAGACCACCCCGGTATTGTGACCACCCCGCCATTAAGAGCACTTTTTCCCAGTCCAGAATTTATGCCCATACTTTAACATTGGCCTGAACCCCGATAATGTGACCACCCCGCCAATCCGGCATTAAGACCACCAAGGCCAGACCCAACCAATCAATTTCAATGGAAATCAACCCCGCTAATGCGACCACGAAAGTTTCGTCGATTTTTTTTCGAAACAAAGAGTAACTGCTTTCTTGCGACAGGAGACTATGCAGTCGTTGTAATTGCAAACTCGTAAATTTGAACTGAAATGATCCCACAGCCAACGGAATGGCCACATGCCCAGTGCAATTATTTAGCCGGATAAAACGCCCGACAGCCCTGTCACTTTGGGTTCAGGTCCGTGATAAGAACAGGCCAGAACGACGCAATCAGGGTATGTTAGGGCCAAAAAGCGAGAAACCCCCCACGTCAAACACACAAAAAAAGTAGCTTGCTGTCAGCGTAAGTGCGACAGAATCTATGATACTGCGTTGTTAACTGTGGGCTGCTACCCAAGACAATAGATCATGCAGCTAAAAGTACTATTATATTTCACATTTCTTCATCTGGAGCCGGCATCTCGTTTCAACAGGCTTGATGCTAGCGTGGGAGCACTGTCACGACGACAGAGGGCGCTCGTTCCTCACAAAACAACTGTCGACGGAACGCCCCCTGTCGCGAGATTACCGCGTGTGGACATAATCGCTCCGTATGGCAGTGGTATCTTGGTATTGTAGTGGTATCTTGAATCCGTATTGTAGTGATATCTTGAATCCGTGTTGCAGTGATATCTTGAATCCGTATTGTAATGGTATTTTGAATCCGTATTGTAGTGGTATCATGAATCCGTATTGCGTTGGTATCTTGAATCCGTATTGTAGTGGTATCTTGAATCCGTATTGTAGTGTTATCTTGAATCCGTATTGTAGTGGTATCTTGAATCCGTATTGTAGTAATATCTTCAATCCATACTGTTGTGGTATCTTCAATCCGTATTTTAGTATCACAGACGACCACGCGAATCAATCCTAAATGCATTATGTGGGTATTATCTTATCTATGTCGTCAAATGTCGCACATAGACGCCATGCTTCGAAAATAAAAATATCCATGACCTGTGTACGATATGCATATGGCATTGTTGAGTGCGAGATGGGTTTAACTTAGCACAAGTCTTCCATATCCTGTCAGAGCCTTCAGGCGAGGATAGAATAGGAAATTTGTGCGGAGATATTTCCATCTCGCACGCGAAGCAAGGTTATATGCATTTTCTCGCCTAAATTCGCTTCAAATTCTACCCTGAGAGTTGATAGGTCGAACGTTTACGACGGTACTCAATCCTCTCAGACTGCGTGATGGATTTTTGCCGGATCTGGTGTCACAATGCAGGGGCGGATCTAAGAATTTGCAAAGGGGGGGGGGGGTTGCTCTGTGAAAACTTCCGACCGGGGGTGTGGAGTGTGCGCTCTGAAAAACTTGCGACCGGGGGTGGGGGGGGGGGGGGGGGAGCGGAGATGCTCGGAAAAGCCGACTTTAACAGTGTATGTTCAGGTTCTCAAGGGGGGGTTGCAACCCCCGTAACCCCCCCCCCCCCTAGATCCGCAATGAGCCGCAGCCAAGTGAGGGCGAGAAATAGACCGATCCAGGCTGTCAATCATTCAGTGACGTCACTTTTGTTTTTATTCATGTGGTCAAAAAGGTCTTCCACGTGCGTCGGAAAATCAAGTCGGACAAACAAAGCAACATGTAACTTTGTTGTGGGTTTCAGAGATGAGTACTTCTCCCTTGTACCTACCATCAGCTATGATTGTCAATTTCATACTCACGACTGAAGAAAAAGGACTCGTAGGCGGGGCTTATAGTGTCGGAGTGTGGATCGGTCTATTGTGTAGCATGTTGAAATAAGATACCGCCGTACGTTGCTCCGCCCCGGGTTCGCCCCATGAACCTGCCAGGCGGGGATTTTATTTCCGAATATATATATATATATATATCTTTATTCCTACTCAAAATTACACTGTCGACACAAAGTACACTATTGACAGATGACAGTCACATATATAAGAACTGTTTAGTATCATCCGACATCATTATCAGCGTATATGCAGAGGGGGGGAGGGGATACCTTTTCCGATCTCCGCGATTGGCATCCAGGATTTCTTGGAGATTTGCGATCAGCTGTTGGCAATTTTTGGGGATCGTCATCCGTACAATTCAACGCGAAGACACTTTGCCTATTTACCGCGATCCGTTATAGAAGTGCGAATCTCTCACAGATAGCACCATTGAGGCTTTTTTTTTCGTGGCCAGGGTGTCATTTCACTAAGATCTCGTAACTTTGGCTCGTAAAATTTCAAAATCGTATTGCCATCCCGAAGATAAATGAAAAATGTTTTATTTATCATCAATATATGGAAAACACGTTTTTGAATAATATTGGCTGAAAATAAATTTCACGAAGACGGCTGCCCCCCAGTAATCGCAGTATAACGCTCATTTCCGTTGCTCGTAAAATTCGGATCTGTCGTTAAATTAGCATGTAAAAGATACGGTTACGAGCTCGTAACTCTTAGTGAAACGATCCCCAGCTTTAAAATGCCTTAACCTTGGGGATTCGATATTGGTCTCCCTAATGTTGGGGGGTTCGCGATTCAGAGGGGGTACCCCCCACACGTGGTGCCAGTTGAGTCAATGATGACCGTACGATGTAGGAGGGCTTGATGGGGAAAAGAAAAAAAGTCAAGACACTAATTGACCGGAAAGTAAATTTGTATATGGAAATCAAAATGACAAGATATTTCTGCCTATATCCACAATTTTCGTAAACATGGGAAAACAACATGAATTGAAGAAGTATTTACATATTCGTAAAAGAATCAGCTGCAGGTTTTGGCGATTTGCACAAAGTTAGTACCAGGCAAGACAGTTATGTACACACGGTTTACAAGATTGACCACCAATGAACCCGTCACTGATCCTGTCACTGATCCTGTCACTGACCCCGTCACTGACCCTGTCACTGACCCTGTCACTGACCCCATCACTGATCCCGTCACTGATCCCGTCACTGATCCTGCCACTGACCCAGTCACGGACCCCGTCACTGACCCCATCACTGATCCCGTCACTGATCCCGTCACTGATCCTGTCACTGACCCCATCACTGATCCCGTCACTGATCCCGTCACTGATCCTGTCACGGACCCAGTCACGGACCCCATCACTGATCCCGTCACTGATCCCGTCACTGATCCTGTCACTGACCCAGTCACGGACCCCGTCACTGATCCTGTCACTGACCCAGTCGCTGACCCAGTCACCGGCCCGGTCACGGACCCCGTCACTGACCCCGTCACTGATCCCGTCACTGATCCCGTCACTGATCCTGTCACTGATCCTGTCACTGACCCTGTCACTGATCCCGTCACTGTGCCCGTCACTGATCCTGTCACTGATCCTGTCACTGATCCTGTCACTGACCCCGTCACTGACCTAATCACGGACCCTGTCACTGACCCTGTCACTGACCCTGTCACTGACCCCGTCACTGACCCAGTCACGGACCCCGTCACTGACCCTGTCACTGACCCTGTCACTGACCCCGTCATTGACCCCGTCACTGACCCAGTCACCGGCCCAGTCACGGACCCCGTCACTGACCCCGTCACTGATTCATTCCCGGAGCCTGTCACTGACCCCGTCACTGACCCCGTCACTGATCCTGTCACTGATCCTTTCACTGACCCCGTCAATGACCCTAGGACATGGAATAAAAGCTAAAACTCTGGTGAAGAACACATGAAATTACATCAACCTGGTTAAATAGCCCTGCTTAGTCCATGTGTTAAAAGACGTAGTATGCAACACCAGCGACAAGTCCACCCATTCCAAGTTACACATTTTCACACTTTTCTTCCATACTTCATTTTGGGCAAAATAAATATGTCTTCAGTCAATGCTCATGAAAAAGCTTCACAGAAGTATCAAATAGATTCATATTAACTGGCAACTATAGGCAGATCCATGTGGGTGGAACAGTCACATGTGTCACTAAAACCATGATAAAATACACTCTCTGAACACCAGAAGCGGGTGAGCGGAAGAACGGAGCGCTACCTAGCGAATGGGAGATTGAATACAACCATGATAAGCACGACGAAACGCCACGAAAAATATTGGCTGAAAATACTCTATTGTTAGATCTCCACAACGTATACTCAACAATGGGCTGAGTATACGCTCGTCGAGTAGACAGACTACTATTTATTGGCTGATCCAGTGGGGGGGGGGGGGGGGTACAGGCGTCATCGGCGCCTGGATTGTACTTAAATAACTGGTGCCCCCCCCCCACCCCACCCTTTCGTAAATTCCTGAATCCACCACAGCCGCTAACTGTGGTGATGGCAGGGCAAATCTGGAGTTATCATAACGTAACCATGCAGCCCCCGCCCACAGAGCGGCGAAACGTGCTCGACCGAGGGGCTGAGTCACTGCTGTTCAGGTTTACCAATTACGCGTCCGCTACCACTGCGTTATTTACAGATTGAAATAAGAATAATAAAATAGATAAGATTGAAAACAGAACACGTGAATGTAAAGAAAACCCAGGTATAACTTGTATCTTGCATTGCAGCCATAACCCGGGAATAATGAACACCATTTAAGACTCGATCCTTGGTTGGTTCGAGAGTGACGCGTTCGCAGGCTAACTAAAGTCATTTCCCGTCTCTGGAAATGTAGGGCTAAGTATAGAGACTAACATCTCAGCTAAACACCAATGTTCCTATTGGAGTAACCAATGTCGATCCCTTCACCTTGTGATGCTGGTAATTCCAGCAGATTAAATCTCTCACAGTTTGGCTGGGAATATAGCCACCCATGAATGACCCTTGTAAGACTCCGTAGGCGAGCATTACGTTCGTCTCGTAACGGTCACGCATGGCTAGTCTGGCGAGCGTCGTCAAACCCTAGTGAACACGGAGTGTCTTATTATGTCTCTCCTGACCGTCCCTGCTGGACGCCACTCATATAGATCATGTTCAACACTTAATATTTAGTAAAAAAATATGAAAAGCAACACTGAAGCGCGTAATACCGCGGGGTAAAATGAGTGTTCGCTCTGCGACGTGTACGGTGCTACCCACAATGCACCTCGCCCAGCGACCATGTGACTACAACGGAAATTGGGGTTTCAGAAACCGCACATCTCAAATGACTAACCTAATCATCACTTATTCATGATGATTATGACTAACCTCTATACTTATTAATGATGATTATGACTAACCTCTATACTTATTAATGATGATTATGACTAACCTCTATACTTATTCATGATGATTATGACTAACCTCTATACTTATTAATGATGATCATCAGCACGAAAACAAATATAACAGTTCTAACAACTCTAATAATTCTAATAGCCATTCTCGGGAGCGAACTAGTTACAATAGGAGATCCATTGTGTTCAATTGTGGTACTCACCGCATGGAGAAGAGGAAATTAACCACAATAGTATTATAATATATATATGTATATATATATACAAATATATGATATATATCCATATTCACCGCATGGAGATGAGAAAATTAACCACACAACAGTATTAAAATATATATATATATACATATATATATATAATAAGTATCCATATTCACCGCATGGAGTATTAAAATATATATATATATATATATAATTTATACATATATATATATATAATTTATACATATATATATGTATGTATCTGCAGGTTGAGCTGGAATCGGCTACACCGTCTGTATCGCGCCGCCACTGCCGGCTCCGTCAAGCTGGTTAGCCATTGTCTCCAGCTCCTCCAGCCCGCGACAGTTCCTCTCGAATTTGTGAGCGACGAGTTGCCGGTAGAAGTGGACGGCGAAGGCCATGAAGACCAAGATGGCGGGCGCGATGATGACGGTGGACGCGATGGCGGCCTCCTTGCTGATGTTGTGGAAGCGCACCCAGGCCAGGATAGCCATCTGAGCCAGGAAGAGCAGGATGCCGAAGCCCGTGGAGCACACCCAGGCCAGCTCGATGTACCAGTGGAGTTTCTCGTGCGGGGACTCGTGGACGGCGTTGAGGCTGTGGATGTTGCTGACGGCCTCTATGTTGGGCAGGATGCAGGTGCTGATCATGAGGGCCAGCAGGTGGATGGTCACCACCAGGGTGGTGCACACGCTGAAGGCGATCAGCAGACCCATCGGGATGTCGCTGGTGAGTTGGGACTCCACCATGACCACCTGCAAAGGCAAGGAAGGGAGATTATGAGCATTATGGTGGGCGATAATGGGTGAGAAGGACACCATGGCAACATGCGCGGGGGTGAGAATATGGAGCGTGGTGGGCGATAAAGGGGGAGAAGGCCTACTTGAAATAGTGCAATAATCCAGTGAAATACACACAAATATGTGACGTAACACACGCAGTTTACGGTCAGGTGTCAAGCAAATGATACATGTTCTCACGGATCTCACGGTTTTGTAGCAAATGTTACTGATCTTAATTGTTACGTTAATCTTTCATTGCAGCATCGCTATACAATGCATCTGTCTCTTAATTAGCAGGAAGTGTCTGTATAATAACTAAGGTTATACAGCGAAATTTTCTTGAGAAACTTCAAAAATGTTTTGACTGGAAATGATGTACTTACATTTTTAGCATATAGGTACATATATATTGTATGCAATAAAAAACATGTTGTTAAGCCCTTTTCTTGGCCAAATTAGTGCATCTCATGTAGGAAAGTTCTGGTATACTATGTCATCAAAATGTGCACATTATGGCTGTTTGTTAACCTCTTAACATGTGACACATCTAATTCTCATCGAGTTAACATTAACATAGTCACACAATGTGTCCAAAGCGGGTTTTCTAAAATAATTCGGAAATCATAATGTAAGTGAATATATAACTGCTTATAACTCCGTAATAAAACACCGCAGGTAAAAATATTATTCGAGATACTATGAATTCAACACATCGAACACCTAATGATTACCTCCTTTCTCAAAAGTATCAGCACATCTGAATATTTACATAAACCCTTCACTTGCCTATATTTAACATTTAAACCGGAACCTGCATCTACGTCACTCGGCGCAAAAAAATACGCCTTTGATCGTTCAGAGTTGATGCCCGAGATGTGCCTGCCACACCTGCCACACGTATCTAACTATCATCCATATATACTGCATAACCAGCCAGATTGCTTCCATATAATACTCTTCTATAGGTATATTGTAATAACTTTACGACGTAATTTACACAGAAGCTGGTCTTTAAAGATTGAAGTTAACAGCTTAACGCTCTCACATCAAGCGGAGTGGACTGACTAAGCCTGATCGATACCGTGTCGGTGACTGGCCGATAAGTTGGACCGAAATGGCTTGCGGGTTTGATTGGTGCACAAGTCGCCACCTCCCTTCCCTCCGTCTGGTCTCTTTCAGCGCCTTCTCGTCGCACCCTTTCAATACCGTCACCAAATCGGCCACTGGGTGGAAGCATAAACACATGACCTGCAAGTGTCTGCAGTGACCTGAAACTACTCATAAGAAGGAGGCACTGCTTCGCATTTTATGGATAGTCAGAGCCTTGAGTTAGCGGTGTTCAGCGTGGTCACCTGGTGCCACCCACATCAAGGTTGTAGGCATGACAACTGCACACACACGAACCTTTGTAATGGAAGGTGTTTTCTGGAAACCGTGAGCAGAACTGACGAGGATAACATATGCCTCGGTCTCATAACAAGATTGTAATGTAATATTGGCACATACACATACAAATTAATTATACATATGTGCAAATCATTAGCATATATGTACATTTATTTGCACACGGGTCAAAATGGAATGGAATATTTGTACAATTCCAAAGTCAATCACATCATTAATTCAAGTGCGAGCGTTACTCGGAGCATATTGTTATTTGTTTGTACACATATCATCACCAGGAGAGGGTTGATTCTGAAGTGACGGACCATATCAACTCCTGTCTGCAGTGCAAGGTGGGAGGGCCGACGGCTTGCTATGAAAACTTTTTTGACGACGATATATCGGTTGACGAGGTGGAAACCGCCATTGCTAGTTTACCCTGTTATAAAGCCCCTGGCCCGGATGGGCTTCCCATTGAGGTACTTAAGCACAGTAGTGAATTCGTAAGCCCGATCTTAGCAGATATTTTTGACCATATTATGAGTAACGGTGACTACCCGCAGCAGTGGGCTGATGCTATTATATTCCCAGTACTGAAGACCGGGCCGTGTGAAAACCCGGGTAATTACAGAGGGATATCTCTACTAGCGGCCACAAGCAAAGTCTTTATGAAGATCCTAAGCACTAGACTAATTGACTGGACCGAAGCTAACGATAAGCTATCAGAGTGTCAGTCTGGATTCAGGCACGGGAGATCAACTATTGATCAAGTGTATGTCTTGCAGGCAGTCATTCATAAATATTTAAGTAAACCAGGGAGTCGTTTCTATTGCCTATATGTAGATTTCAGCAAAGCTTTCGACCAGGTCCCGCATAGTCATCTATGGCACAGATTAATATCAGAAGGCCTACATGGAAGAACCCTTAGGGTGCTTATGTCTTTATATGGCAAACTTAGATCGTGTGTTCAGTGCCGCAATCGCCTGACTGATTTTTTTACCTGTACGCTAGGTACTCGACAGGGCTGTCTCCTCAGCCCGCTCCTCTTTATCCTGTATGTGAATGAGTATTTTGACATGCTGATCCGCAATAACTGTGATGGTGTATTTGTAGACAAAACGTTCCCGAACTTGGTTGCATTGATGTATGCTGACGATCTCTCTAACCTTGCGCACACCGTCGGTAGGCTGCAAGCAACTATACATACCTTAGAGGAATACTGTGAAAAATGGGGCATGGCGGTAAATATGAGCAAAACCAAAGTAATGGTGTTTAGGAATGGAGGCCCACTGCGAAATAATGAAAGGTGGACTTTATCTGGACAACCTATACAAAGTGTCTCGTTTTATAATTACCTGGGAATAATAATGGTTTGGACTGCCACACAGAAGCGCAGAGCAGATCAAGCAGTGAAGGTGGCGGCATTGATTAAAAGCTTAGATTATCAATGTGGTGGCTTGGAGCCGAGTTTAATGTTAAACCTCTTTGATACCATGGCCCTACCTATTATTACGTACGGAGCGGAAATCTGGGGACTGGAATGTATCGGGTATATAGAAAATGTACATGTTAATTTTTGTAAATATATACTGGGAGTTAGCAGGTCCACGTCAAATGCTGCAGTTATTGGTGAGTTAGGGCGATTGCCGGTACGCTTTCACTGTGAAATTAAAGTCATCAAATATTGGGTCAAATTACTGCACATGCCACAAGTTAAGCAGAGATTAACAGATGTTTTATCGCAAAATTGGTATGTAAATGCGTGTGAAAATATGAAACTAGCTGGTAAATATTGTCTGTATAAAACCCTTATAAACCCAGAGAGATATCTATCAGTGGTAACGAGTGCAAGGTTAAGAAAGGTGTATAGCTGGTTCAGATGTAGTAGCGGTAAACTTATGATTGAGAGAGGCAGACAACTTAATATACCCAGAGAAGAAAGATTGTGTCCATATTGTCAGAGATTTTGTATCGACGAAATTGAAACCCAATTCCACTTTATGTTTAAGTGTCAGCTTTATATAGATATTAGGGAGAAATATATCAATAAGAGCTTTTACAAATACCCATCAAAAGAAAATTTTATCCGACTTATGTGCGCAACCGACGAGAAAACTCTATACGGAATCTGTAAGTTTATTATTGCCGCATTTAGCAGAAGGGAACAACAGGGGTATTAATGTGGATGAGTTGATTATTGACTTGGATTGTTGTGTTTGTGTTTTTTTTGTGTTGAATGCTTTTGTAATTTGTACCAGGGCTGGAGGCCAGCCAAAGTACTGAATAAAGATACACACAATATCATCCCACCTAGAACTTAAGTTTTCACCTTCGTCGGCGGTGCTAAAGGTACGTTATGTCGGATAAAACAAATCGGGCAAACAAAGCAGCATGTCACTACATAAATGATCAAGGGTGGGTGGGGCTTAGTGTCGGAGTATTGAGTATTGGTCTATTACAATGTGTCTTACCTCTATCGACCGTATACCATATTTGTGAGTGAATATCCTTCATTCGTTGTGACACTTCCTGAATAAAAAATTCAAAAATTCAAAAATTTTCGTATGTAAAAATGGCAAATTATCGAAAGAATATTGCTTTTATAAGACCTTATTAAACCCGGAACGCTATTTAAAAGTAATTAAGAGTGAACGATTAAGAAAGGCCTATAGTAGATTCAGATGTGGTAACCATGATCTTATGATAGAAAAAGGTAGACATTTAAACATGCCCTTAGAGGAGAGACTGTGTCCGTATTGCCTAGGAATCTGTGTTGACGAAGTCGTATCTCAAATCCATTTCCTACTTAAATGTCATTTATACGCCGATCTTCGACAAAAGTATATTAGCCCCGTTTATTATAATTATCCATCAATAGACAGTTTTGTGCAATTGATGAGCAGCGAAAATGAGAAGACATTATACGGACTATGTAAATTTATCGTCGCTGCCTTGAGAAAGAGAAGGCAAGAGGTGTTATCTCCACATTAGCGCACTTTTGTATTTCTTTTTTTGTCGCTGTGTTTCTCCTTTTTTTTTTTTTGTACTAATTAATTGTACCAGGGCTGGAGGCCAGCCAATAGTACGCAATAAACTACTTTACCTCTATCGAGTTTTGAATCTTGAACCCATCGTGAGTTAGTCTAATGTATGAGCAGTATAATAAATAATGTTGACATAATTATTTTATTTGTTTAATTGATTTAAAGATACATTGAAATCAATTTGACAAATGATTAATTCAATTATACATATATCTCCAATTCAATTATACATATTTGTCCAATTCAATTATATATATACATATTTGTCCAATTCAATTATATATATACATATTTGTCCAATTCAATTATATATATATATATATATATATATATGTATATCCAATTAAATTATACATGTGTCCAATTCTATTACAAATATCAAATTCAACTTCACCAATAATTGGACATATGTCCCGATCAGTTGAAGATATGTGCAATGGCGGGAGCCGGTTTAAAATTGGTCCCCAGCGGGAATCGAACACACGACTCCACCTATATCGGCTCATGAAAGGAGTGATCCCTCTGGCAGAGAGTAGTATGAACGGTGTGACCAGAGGTCGTATAAGCCTCCATATACCTTACATAATCTCTGGTTTGAACCACTGCTATATATATTAGTAAAATAGTTTCATGTGTGTTTAATGATCTGAACTGAGATACGTTGAATTATTTGAAGACATGTTTAATTACGTGAAATATGTTTAATTATTTGAACATATGTTTAGTTATTTGAAGATATGTTTAATTATTTGAAGATATGTTTAATTATTTGAAGATATGTTTAATTACTTGAAGATGTAATAATTTGAAGATATAGTCAATTAGTTACACATGTGTCCAGATGTGTGAAGATATGTGCAGATGTAATATTAAATCCACTTTCGCTTGCCATACTGGTGCACCATGATCTCGTCATAGTGACGGGACGTAACTTCACGATCCCTAAAGGGGAGCGTTGACGAAATGATTATATAATAAATCCACTTTGGCTTGCCATATGCCTACTTACTGGTGATTAATACGAGAAAATTCACGATCTTTACAGCGTCCTTGGGCGTCGACAAAATGAAATGGGGTCCCACTTGGCGACCCGTAGATAGCTACTGATGCCCTTATAAACGACACAGTCAAGTTTTTCATGTTTACCCATAGGTGTTGCCGGCCACTGTAGATGTGCTCAGGGTATGCCTTCGACGTACCACGTACATTTCACCACTTCATCCGGAGATCCAGACATCTCCATGGTATAGGGTAGAGTGGGACAAATCGCCTACCTTATTTAAGCAAGATGCGCCATATTTCTTTTCAGTACGATGCGAGCAAATCTAGATAACGTTAGAGACCTTCATCACGCATGGCTCTACGTTAATGATACATGAATGTCTCTGTAAATATTAACCGTAAGGCGTGGAAAATAAAAAGGTAAAATTCCATTTGGGAGCGTTATAATGCATGTATGAGCAGTTTTAAGCATTTCTGTTATGTTCTAGTATGATGATAAAGTAGACGAATTTTCGTTTTATGTGTTAAACAAGAAGTATATGTTTAATGATAAAATTGATAATGGGGCAAAACGCCTACCAATGGGGTAAACGTCTACCCTATAATCTTGTAGACGTCTTGCCCTAAAACGAAGTGGGCGTTTTACCCGATCAGACAACAGTAAAGTTGTTTTAGTCCAGCCCGCATTTATGTATTTTTTCGCCCAACTTCACAGACATATAGTGACAGCTTATAATCTTGATTCATGATGGTGAGCCAATAATTCTCGAGCAATTTTGCAAAAAAGTAAGTCATAATGGGAAATTGTCAATGTTATACTTATTTTTGCGTACTCGACCCCACGCTTGCAGAAGGCGTTCGGCTATGATCACGTGACACGTATGCGTTACTCACAATCCAGCGGAACATGCGCGTGTGGGTTATTTTGGGCATGGGCGTATTACCCCGACTGGGCGTCTTGCCCCACCCTATCCTACTAATGAGGTCCAAAATATGTAAAGAAAATTACCCCCCCACCCCATAAATTTATTCCCTACCCCCCCCCCCCCCCCCGACACACACACACACATACACAAAAGTGGGCACACGAGTTTGAAAAAGGCCGGAGCCTACGCCGTAAAGCGCTTGGGCCCTGGATCCGCCATTATTTTCGGCGTATATATCATATTGCCCACAGCCGTCTGGTTAACGTAGATTACATGCCCGACGAACGTTGAATGCCTATAAATATATAGATATATGTAACCGGTGCATGAAATCGGCACTCGACGTCGGCTTGTGCCTCGCCCGAGTGACCGTGTACGGCGGGGAACCCAATGAACTGATGTTAGGCCGCTATAATATGTGTATACAACATACAACATGTATCAGATTAGGTAACCGGCCCGGATTCGAACCAAATATATTTTTGATCCGTAGCGGTCTAGTGCGCTAACCGCTACACCAGGGAGACCCCCAGGACCTATTGATCTGCGGTCTAGTGCGCTAACCGCTACACCAGGGAGGCCTTCCGCACCGGGAACCAGACAGGCCTGTAAATCTTCGGTGTCCCGTTAAATTAGCAATATGGCCTATAATGATGTGACACAGGTCGCTGACAGGGAATGGGCCAGGGAAGAAGCGGTTGATGCACTACCCTTCCTCTTTAGACTGTAGGTATATACCTCCTGATGAACTTGGCATCACCTCCCTCCTTGTTCAGGGCCGGGGCGATAGCCTAATGGGTTAGAGCGCTCGCCTTGAGCGCTCTGGCCACCTGAGAGCCTAACGGCACGTGGATCGGTGGTTCGTGCCCCGCTGTGGCCATGTCTGTGTGGTCGCAGAATAGACATGGCTCCACTGTCCCTTCCTTCTCCCATTGACGTGATATGACTGAAAAGTGGTTAAAGCGTCCTGAATATATAACCAACCCTCCTTGTTCCTTAATTATCACAGCCGGGCCGGTTTACGACTCGCCCCCCCCCCCCCCCCCGACCCTGGCCACCCACCCCTTTCACTACAACACCGTGAGTATTTTCTGGACGTTTCACTCGATTTCCGCCAAGCCTCCTTCCACAAGCCACCCGGCTATGACTGAGTGACTGACAGCCGGCGTGATCGACTTATCAAGACGAGGGACCGTCAGGGCGGGAACACGGGACGACCGCATATCCCAAGAACGGGCTCTCAGGTTGGGGTAATAATCTTGAGAAGGCATGCAGGCTGCAAATTAGCCTGAAAGCAAGACGTTATGACAGCTGGCTGCAAATGTGTCATCCCAGGAAGTGATCACAGGGGTCGCAGTCGCATATACCCCCCTGGGGGGGGGTGGGGGCTACCTTTTCCGCAGTCCTCATCTTTGAGATTCAGATGTTACTCTCCCTCATGCTGGGGGTTTATCGATTCAGAGGGGGTGTCTCATCGCCCCCACCCCCCCCCCCCCCCCCCCCGATAACGAAGTCACACGCAACGAGTCTGCAACGCAATTACTTGATGACCTGGCTCTGACCTGTCAATTAGCAGATTAGGGCGCCCTTGTTGGATGCCAGCACAACTGCGTTCTGTCAAGGGTCATCTATATATTTAGACTTTAGATAGCAACTTCATTTTCGCCTATTAGCGGTCGAAGCACAGCCATGGGCGGCAGCTATAGGGCACGATAGGCCTACCGGTATATATGTCTTACATATAACATACAGCAGGGGAGCTAGGGGGGAGTGGGGGGGGGCATCTTTGGCGCGCGAGGGAAAGACAAAGCCATACCTTTTCCATCGGGCCAAGGTTCATACCCCTACCACCCCCCCCCACCCCCACGCACCTCCCTCCACTTGACGATGCAGTCGTTTCTGTTGATTTACGAGTTATAAGCACGTCACGTTTAGACCGTTCAGTTTTTACCCGGCGGTTTAAAGGGATGCACGACCAGTTCCACGGCTTTCTATCTGAATTTTGACACTGTCTATCTGTCCACTGAGGCATGCATTGGTTACATACAGACAGTATTGTATCGAATTCCTAAAGGGCTAATACATAGGCCTATGTATACCAGCGTATATATAGATACCATTCGTGGGTGATACAAAATGCAGTTCAGTGTGTCTCCATTGCTGCTTCGTTCTTTCGTTTGACCACATTGGGAGGCTGGGCGCCCCCCCCCCCCCCCCCCGCCCGTGCCACAGCCTACATTACAGTACACTACATGGCCATTCCTCCTCTTTACGCCCCAGTGGCCAGTACACAGTCACAGACACAGTGGGCAGTCAGTACAGCAGATTGCGACGTACTTACCATTGCGAAGCCAGATAGCAAGGCGCTGGTACGGCTGGTGGCTTTCAGTTTGGCCCGGGCCAGATGCAACTTCCTCCACGATAGCGCATTTAGCGTGTGCTGGTTCGACATTTCTTGTTTATAAGTATTCGCCAACCACTCTGGGTATTCACCGTTCATGCTTCAAATAGTCAAACTGCTTGGTTGCTCCCTTTCGGATACACACGGATATATATATTTCAGCCGGTGCAGGGACAACTGGCTGTTTCACACCTGGTACACACACACGCTGTCTGTTTACATCCTGGCCGGGGGGCTGCGAGTGCGCATGCGCTGCGCACTACGTACCACACACACTTTGATGACGACGCTCCAGCGAGCTAACTTTGCCAGAGACAGGGCAGAGAGCCGACCCCACGTACGGGCCACACACACCAGTCATATTTCTCTGCACCGACACTGGATACCTAAACATTTGCAAGATATTGTCCGTTTTGCTGAAAGAAGTGGACATCCCCAAGACTAAGCATGACTGACGAGAAAGAAGGCGGGCGTAGATTAGTGAGTAACCTGTGCTTGTTCGCGCTCGCCGTTTTCACTGCATTGTTGACTGGGGGGGGTTACACTCTGTTTGAACCCGGCGTGTTGAATAACCAACCAGGCAGGCGGGTGCAGGGCCCGTTCTGTGGCCCCGCGTACAGTTTTCGGCCGTTGCCTTTGGTTTAAATAAACACAAATGTATGTGGCTAGCGCCTTATACTAAATACCCGCGTCTAGATCTGCTGGAAACGACTGTATTTATCGTTAGAAGACAAGAGCCAAACCCAACCGTCCTATGCCGCTGTGGTCTACGTGACAGTTCCCCGTGCGCCGTGGATGCGCCCTGTCCGTGACATTCAATGTCTAATCATGTATTTTCGTTAGATATTTCAGCAAACTGATGTCATAAATGCTTGTGTTTAATATATATTTCGCATAGCACCACAACTGTTGCATTGTTTGTTTTGGTTTGTCCTTCATTTTCTGTGCATGACCACAATGAATTATTTGACATACCGATTTTTAATGTACGTAAACTGAAACGTAAGTCAGACTAATCAATTGCGATGTATTCATATATGTAAGGGTTCAAGCTGTACACATGCGTTGGCCTACTTTGCCTTATTTCAGGACAGTTATGTCAAGACTATTGCAAAATAATTTCTTTTGTGTTGTGTGCTTTCAGAGTAGTTGGATCAATGTGTGAGAGCTGTATTCGTTATAGAATACCTAATTGATATGGGTCTAATCGCGATTAGACTAACATGCTATGTTAGAGAGGCCAAGTTGTTGCATTTAAATACTTAGTAACTTGATGTTAATAATAATTAATGATGCATTTCTTGTTGCTGAGATATCTTTTAGTTCTTTTAGTTCCCTTTCAGCCAGCTGAGAGTTGACCATCTTAATTGTCAATTTACATGTTTTAACCGGAATCCAATAGATCTATACCAAAGTTAGAATGCATACCGTTTGTTGAATTAATGCAGCCGCTGTATTTAGCGCACCTCTGATTATAGTTCTGCAACTGAATTTACCAATTAGGGACTTTCGTTTTCTAGCAGGCAAGCGTCAAACATTAATTGTCATTGAATTCACGTGTGTACGAACCGATGCCCTCGGCTGAAACAGACGAAATCACGGTGGCTGCAATTATTTTTATGGACTGGTAGATCTCTGATAGCGGATAATGGTGGATCCATCACTAAAGATATGACATTATTGGCACAACCACTGCTACTAGCCTACTACTACAGTGCTGTCACTACTACTATTATCACTACAGCCGACACAAACTCCTGGAAGGACCTCTTTGAACATCGACTCGCCGTAGGCATAATATAGTATAGCCAGGAAGGTCTATAAATAGTAATTGACCACTCCATAGCTGACATAACAAATGCTGTAGAAGACACTAGAAATAATTTAGCAACCCTTAAAACTAAAGCAATTAACTTTTACTCCCGTTTACTTTCCTCCCGATTGCTTAAATTAGGCAAGGACAGGACTTCGCGGGAGATGAGACGTAATAAAGGATGCTACGGCCCCCGATGTCGCTAGGGTTTGAACTTGAAATCTTCATTATATCGAGTAGGATACCTCTCTACCACGAGGGCTATCGCAAGTTCTGAGAAGGTATCATCAGGTCGGCTCTTGTGTATTAAACAGATCTCCTCTACCCTGTCACGAGGGTTTATACAACGTGGAATGGAATTTATTTTCTGTCCCTGATGGACTCATAACGTACGCGGTAAGGGCTTTGGAACGTTAGTTAGTTTCAGAATGTTTTGAGCTGGCATTGCCGCCAGACCTAATATTTTTTCACGTTCTAAATCTGATACCGATATCAATTAACTAGCTTTGGTAATAACATCATTACAAGTGTTGTTACCGATCCATTATGTGTCACAAACATTGTCGATTTGCCGGAATAAAATCAATATTTCCAGCTCTAGTAAAGAGTCTTTGTGTTTATTGGGGCATTGTGACGTAACTGTTGTGTCTTCTCGTGTCGACTGAGGGTTTTCTAGTGCGTTATGATGATCTGCGCTTGCATTAAACATCCCACCTGGTGACAACGTAAAGGGACGACCCTGGGCTGACCCTGGGAGTGAAACCACTGGGTACGGATTAAGTGGTCATATTTTGTTAGTTCGGCGCTGTCAAACTTTCTTACATGTCCATGTTAAATTCTTCTTTTAGTTCGGGGGTTCGCTGCGAAGATCTATATGTGTCCGTGCAGGATAAAGATTTCATAAGGAGCAGCAGGTTATAACCCGGACACAAAGCTCCACTCTATCCTTGATCCAAAATATCCATTGATGTGATATGAGGTTCATAGGCGAAAGTGTCCTTTAACCAACCAATTAAGTAGCCTACCAACTGACTGGATGGTCCCAGTACGGAATACCTCACCAGAATGCGATGGAGAAACTAATTATTCATATGATCTTGAATTAATTAAGGAAGGGGTACTAAAAGGATTTAAATTGGTTTGAAGATCTATTGAGGCTGTGGTGTGTTGAGACGGATTCTGGTCTGTCACACAGCTGTCGGTGGGTGGGGGGCCTTGATGTGTATGGTACATTCCACACCCCGATATGTTACGTGGAGTGTATGTAACATTACTGGCCGCATTACGTTAGGCGGAGTGAGAACACCGATAAGGCGATCGGGGTTTACACCAGACCACAGTGTTCGATCCTGTTGCCAAGCGTTTGTCGCCGGGGTGGGGGTGCATAGGGAGGGGACAATTACTCGCACCACTTCTGTTATAATAGGGGACTAAAATTGCCGAATAGGTGTGATAATTGCAAGGCGAAAATGTTGCCTTGACGTTTTACACAACCGATTCAAAGAGATTGCATCCGCCGCTTGTCATATCATTCCTTTCTCGCTTAGTGAGAAACAAAGGACTCGGACAGAACAGTGTCAGGATTCGAATCAGTCGTTTACTACCACTCCTATTCAACTCCTGTGTTGTCTATCGCGGGAATCCCGTTAGTCCAAGGGAATACCACCTGCAAGTTCCCATACTCTTTTGTGGAGTAATATATTATAGGGGGTCGAACATAGACACTATAATGTATAGTTATCTAGCACACATGTGACAGACTCCATATGAAGAAGAGAGCTATGTCTATCAAAAAATATTAACGAAATATTTCTCCAACAAAAACACGATAATATACCCTCACTTTTTTTTATCGATAGGCATACTGCATAGCGCATTGACGACACGCAAATATGCAAAATAGACAAAAAGCGCTAATTCTGACACAACAGCGCTAATTCTGACACTTTGCTGACTCGGGCTGTCGTTCAGTGTGTATATAGCTCAAATGAACCAGCGTCGTCCTTATATGGAGGGAGACTTAAATGTTCTCTACTTTCTCCTGCGCAATCCGAACAGCTTATCGTGATGTCTCTGGCGCTTTACGGTAATCTAGGAACTAAAACGTCACACGATTCATCGATAACTCCAGACGTTATATACCATGATTTCGTGTCATTGGAGCTATTGACACCACCGGTTTGAGGGGCATGTGGTCCACATTGCTACCTTTTCTCTTATTTTCTGAATCAGATTTTATAGCTCGTTTAGTTTCTGTACATTCATACAGAGCAGATAACGAGAGACGACGTTATAATATTTAACACAGGTATTTTTCTCAATTATAATTCTAAAGGGGCATTCCACTGGCACAAGGTCTGATAACCCGCGGTATCCACTGGGACGGATGCGAATTGTTAAATTAACAAATAGAAAAAAAATTCTTGACGTGACGAGTAGATTTTCACGCCCTTCCACTTAAAAGGTGCTAAAGCAACAGGCGCGTCGGTGAGCTTAATGGCTAGTGAGATCAGCCCGCCATTAAGCCAAAGTCCGTCATTAGCCTAGAGGAATCTAACTATTAATATGTAACGGAATAAATATATATACATACCCAAAAGACTAAAAGTATGGTTTAGCTTTCATTTAGCGTAAGTAACATGTTTTTCAGTAACCATTTGTAGCGAATTGGTTGCATTAACCACCGAGACTTATAGTCTCGCACTTGGGCCGGTGGGCACAGGACTGAAATATGTACGTTTGTGGACAAAATCATCACCTACTGATAGACTACTTCTGCGAAAATGAAACCATATAATCTATTTTTAAATATACATATATACATCAAGACAAAGTGAAATTCTACATTACCTATGTCACTGACAATCTAAACCGAGGCGAGGTCACAGTGGCGAGATATGGCTTTCACCAGAACACACGCCGCACCATTTGCGCGGAGCTTTGAGACGGCCCCCCGCTGGAAGGGCCAGGCCGGCCGTCGACATCTTTGTGATCGCCGCTCTCGCGGGCCAGCGCCGCACGCTCAGGTCAGGGACCGTATAGAAAGCTGTCGCCGCAGTGGAAAGGCGGGTTGAGCGTGTATCATGAGAACGCTGCTTGCAAAACTTAACATCGTGGGATTTTAATTTTTATGCGGGAATAAGACAGTGGAGACATTGCCTGCAATATATCAGCCGAGTTATGATTAAGGAAAATCATATTTACTCCAGAAATATGCATAAATCACTCGCTCGCAATGTTGTTAAGGTGCCCAGCCTTTGTAGCCTGATACAGAAAGTGGCGAAATCGTGCAAATAATAAGTGGTAAATCTTTAATAATTAAAATTTCGTGACCAAAGTTTGTCAGCATATACAGAAGCATAAGTTTTAGGTGTATATGTAGTTTGAGGGTGATCTGTTGCGTAGTTACTCCAGACAGTATATAGCAACGAGTTCCAATAGACTCCCCATGCCTACAATGCACGGTGGTCTATGCCGGTTGTCATGGTCTTGGTCGGGAGTCGCTTTTTGTTGCAAAATGCGTCAGTTTTCTTATCAAGCGCTCAATTACAATTCATTTCCAAAGATACGAATACTGATATGTAGAATTGAGACTCAGCTCTTGGATTATAATATGAAATGACTTGGAATACTTTTCGAAAAATCGGCCTTTTCTCACACTACAGCCTTCCAACAGTGTGTAGGCCTACGTCGCCGGCCTGCATGCTGTGACTCGCCGCTTTGGCGCGATTCGTGTATTTTCTTCAATCTTGTGACTTTTAAATGAACCCAAATGACATTTCCCCCCTGACAGCTACTGCAGAAACTAGTTTTTGCAGCTAGGAGAATCCAGATAAATGATTCTTTCTTTTCGGGTGTTCCTATACAGCAGATTCACGTTTTCTTTGTTGCGGATCAGCGGTGGCCATGCATCCATATATAAATCCTATTTGTCGCTCCCCGCTACAAATCATTTTGCTTTGATGAGTTATGAACAGTTATATTAGACGAGAAATGTATGCATTCATGCTTTTTGGTTCGAAATCACTGAAAGTTTCATAGGTCAATTTAGCCTAAGTGTGTTTGCCATACATACGTAAGTATAACCATGCGGGATGGCCGACATGTGGTGAACTGGTGCCGGGGGGGTCACTCCCCAACATATCCGCACTCGCAATTTTTGAACCACGAATATCCGTAAGAGGGCTTTACTGCTTATATTAGACTATGCAAGGGACATATTTCTGACTATCCCGTTAATATTTATAGATTAAATACGTTATTCCGCATTTTGAACTACAGCGTTTTAGCGTGCGTTATGCCTGTTCTGCTTTATTGTGGATTCATTGTGAACCATAGTCCGGTCTAGGAACTTAAATTGTCAGTTAATTGTTTATTATTATGTTTAATTTCCGTTCCCTTGGGGATTGCAACCATTTGAAGATTTTTTTTTCTCCCACAATGATAATGGTTTTAGACCAATCATTCAGTCTACCATCTACATGAATCCAGACAGTGGGGAACATGGCTGATGGAATCGCGAAAGTTCTTTAAAATGACTTATCAAAATCTCTCCCGCCAAAACTAAAGCTGTCAAAATACAAATAGGAATCATGCAGTCCTTGAATCGTCCTTAAATATCTTTTGTCAATATTCCACGCATGCCAGACTGCCGAGTAGTCTCTTAGGTTTGCCCGTGATATCAATTAACCACAGGTTTTGTACTTAGTGGTAAACGTCATCGGTTTTTGCGCTTCGCGATGCTTTGTAATAAGTAGCAGTGCCGCGACAGAGTTCTGCGGTGTCGCGGAATAGACACGTTTGCCATATCACAGCCGAAACGGCGGGCGATGTTTCTAAATTTTCAAAATGAAACAATGGAGTTTTTTTGCACGTTGTGATATATATATATATATATATATATCGCCTGGGCTTACATTTGGCGCGAAAAGCTCGGAAAGCAGCTTTAATGAACGATTTTGCGTGAATACAATTATTTACAACAATAGTCAAGTAATGTTTACTTGCTGACATCAATTGTTGTTATTTTCTTTAAATGCGTTTCCTCGAGTACTGAAATCACAAAAGTTCATTATTGCGATGCGGACACAAGACGAGACAGAGTTATCAGAGTTATTGTCATAAGTCGTCTTGTTGATCCTTGCCCACACACATTTGCCGTAAGAACTGACGTAAGAATCGAGGCAGTGGACAGGGAGTTCTTCATTTGGTTAGGCCGCCGGTAATTACTGTAGTCATATTAGGTCTTTTACTTATCAGCTTGACCAGCTGAAAGACTAGCAACTTTTGCATTTGTATATTCCAATAAATGTTACGTTTCATTGACATATGCGTAACTTGCATTTGTATGTTTCACACGTTCAGTCAGTTCACTAATATAAACACTTTATGTTACGCGAAATTGCGGAAGAAAAAATAAAATAAAAAATTATAAAATAAAAATTGAGCCGCAATAAATTAAATTAAAAGAAACTAAACGGTAATTATATCGCATTTGCGATAAATCTAAAAAAAGTCAGAGGTCTATTAATAGCAAGAATTAGAGTTAAAAAACACAAACGCCCAGATTTATCATTTCCTTTTTCGGAGATTAACCTGCGAGACAGCAGCAATCCCGCTTGTTCCTAATGGATCCCGCGATATGAAAACACGGCCAGTGGAAATATCCCCTGACCCTCAACCTACACTGTCAGTGAACTGATACCCAGACCCTCAACCTACACTGTCAGTGAACTGATACCCAGACCCTCAACGTACACTGTCAGTAAACTGATACCCAGACCCTCAACGTACACTGTCAGTGAACTGATACCCAGACCCTCAACCTACACTGTCAGTGAACTGATACCCAGACCCTCAACGTACACTGTCAGTGAGTGAACTGATACCCAGACCCTCAACGTACACTGTCAGTGAGTGAACTGATACCCAGACCTTCAACCTACACTGTCAGTGAGTGAACTGATACCCAGACCCTCAACCTACACTGTCAGTGAACTGATACCCAGACCCTCAACGTACACTGTCAGTGAGTAAACTGATACCCAGACCCTCAACGTACACTGTCAGTGAGTGAACTGATACCCAGACCCTCAACCTACACTGTCAGTGAGTGAACTGATACCCAGACCCTCAACCTACACTGTCAGTGAGTGAACTGATACCCAGACCCTCATCATATACTGTCAGTGCTCATATTCCTAGACCCTGAACGAACACTGCTTCCTTCAGCGGCGGAAGGAACGCAAGTTCTACACGGACGCTGACGTAGACGAGGATGAAGAGAATGACGCAAACTACGCCTTCGACCTTCAGAGCAAACTCAAGTCCGACCAATACAGTGAAGATTACGTCCACTTTATTGACGGCCCAGGTATGAATAGATATCAAGTGTTACATAGCTATTAATGATGTTGATGATGATTAGTTTTGCGTAACTTCACTTGGGAGATTTGCGGTACATTACTTACAGTTTGTCGAATTACACCTAATAAATATATATATATATAGTTTTAAACTGACATTCCTGATATTCGGTTGTTCATTCAGTATGTTTTCTCACATTCGGTGAGTTTTTTTGTGTGTGGTAAATAGAGAGTGGATTATATATATTGTCGTCTAACGTCGCCTGACGTGCCAATAAATAAGCTTTAGGCATATAAAGGTTGGGGCCTATGGTGAAGCTATGGCAAGCAGCTTTTTTGGGCCCCGCATTGTGACTTGCTTAATTTACTGGGTATTGCTTTGGGGGGGGGGGAGGGCAGTGTAAAGAAAACTGTTCTTACATTTTCTGTCGCTCTTCTCATGTCGGTATTGTGTTGCTTATGAAATCTGTGTTCGTATGTAGTACATCATGTTAATTCAGATTAAAAGTGCATATCCCTGACTCTATACCTATGTGAAGCCCAATGCGCTGTATTTTATAGTCTTAAGATAATTATGAGATGGACAAAGTTTGAATGTTTGCTTCCTACCCATTTTCCCTGCAGATATGAACGTCAAATTGTTCCAAGAACAGGGTTTCAGAAAACCGTTTGTTGTGAAAGACAAAATCGGACTGGGACTGAGGTAAGGCAAACACCACCGTAACGGCAATTAGGTAGCCTTTAAATCTCCGCTCTCTATCGTGTTATCATGAAAAACTGTCCTCATGTAACTTCTGACAAAAGCTGAAGTCCATTTGATAAATAGCCATATCTGAGGCCTTTCGATTATCGTTTTGTGTCACGTGTTTCATGTCTCCATTGGCTGTTCTTGTACAATTGCAGAATTCCAAGTGAAAATTTCACGGTAACTGACGTGAAACAGTGTGTAGGTAAGTCCTTCATGTATAACCGTCTAAGTTCTGGTGTAAAATGCAGGGCACACTATGAAAGTGGTCGTGACAATTAATTGTATCTACCGTAGCAGGCTATCTGTCTTATATAATTTGAATAGAATGTAAATTACACTAGCTCGAGAATCCGTAGCTGTGATTTAAATTCCGCAAATAGACTGACTAAAAATATGGAGGAAGTATGCTTATGTACGCAAGTTACATCATAGCGTTACCCTACCCTACAGCCATGGTCGCTTGGGCTACTTGTCATAATGCAACCTCGTGACTGGGGCCTATTGCATTTCAGTTTATCCTTTAAAGACGTTCGGAGTTTAACAGGCAGGGTTTAAGGCATGACACGTATCAGAAACTTCTGAAGTCCAATTAATGTTCGATGCGTTTAATGCAAATTGTAGATAAATTGTGTTCTTACACGGCTGCTTGCCGGCTTTGTGTAATGATCATGCATCATGTGTATGGCGAACAACACCATGCCGTCCTTGTCATGTGGCCGTGTGCATCACCCTCGGTGCTACGCAAATGACATGCAAATTTGCATACGAAAAAGTCGAGTAGTCACGAATGCAGTGGGAACGTCCTTAACCAATCGGGCTCACGCAGTAAAAGCGAACTAGGGGATCGTAGTAAGATTTTGCGTCATCGCCTTATGCTAATGAATGACGTCAATCTCTCTTGCCTTGCTGAAAACACAGATAACCGGGATTTACTGTGATGGACTGGTGCTTTTTGAGACTATAGGCTTCGACCTCTTGTTTGAAAATTCGAATACGTCACAGATTAAATAGCTCCTTGCGAAACTTCCCTGATGCCAAATCTAAAGCTGGTAAAACAGTTTTTTCCCCGCCAGATTCATGTCGGGGTGTGAGCTTGTAACATTGCGTGGCCTGATTAGTGCAAGAGTGATCCAATTGTAGTACTAATTAAACATCATTACCAGACACCCGCTCTTCATCCATAAAACCGTGCAATAACCCGGGAGGACCTTACACACACATCTGTGACAGTTCTACCAAGTGTGAACGTTAATCTTTTCATGCAACATAGAGGGGAGGGAATACCTTTTCCGATCTCCGCGATTGGCATCCAGGAATTCTTGGAGATTCGCGATTGGCTCTTGGCAATTTTGGGGGATCGTTATCCGTACAATTCCTGGTTCAACGCGAAGATCCTTTCCCTATTTACCGCGATCCGTTATAGCAGTCCGCGAATTCTTCGATATTCGCGATATCGCTTTTAAGGCTCACGCCCGGTTTTGAAAAGTCGTCATCTTGGAGATTGCTCTCCTTAATGCTTAGAGATTCGCTATTCAGAAGGGGTATCCCTCCCTCCCCCCCCCCCCCCACCCTACCCAAACATACTGTGCATTATGTTTGAAGTGCCCCGACAAAACCCAATATACATAATGGTGGACATGGACTATTTGTATTGAAGATTATGTTGGAGATACAGGTGTTTCTACTGTTAATCAGGTTCACGACGTCAGATCGATGTGGTGGACGTCAACACTCAGAAAGCGACGGAGATGTCCATGAAGGAATGGGTCCGGTACTATGACAACAAGCAGCGAGACCGACTTCTAAACGTCATAAGTCTCGAGTTCAGTCACACGAGACTTGAGAACTACGTGGACCAGCCACAGTTGGTCAGTGTTGTTGTGCTTGAAGATGTATTGTGAGATCAGTAATGATCCTATGCAGGTTACTTTTTCTAACCGGAATTATGTGCTTATACAGTAAAACCTCGCTGCCCGATCGCCTCTTTAACTCGGTCGATTTTTCCCAGTCCCGACGGTCGGCCTATGTCTTAACATTGCAGCGGTAGTCTATAACCAGACCTGTTACCCTGAAGTCGATCGATCATTTTGGTCCCAAAGCCCCATTTCATATTCCCTAGGTCGATCGGTTTTCGGCCTGACGAAGGATTAGTGTCACCGGCTGATTGCAATTAGTAGAACACACACACTCAGGCGCCAGGCGTTCACGCATATGGCTTGGATAGCAGTTTTGCAATGTGTGCAATTAGTTTGCATGTTGTTACAGGTTGTTAGTGCATACATTGTAGCTTTGATAATCTTAGCATTTAAGTACACATATATTACATGCAATAAATAGCCGGACATGTTGTTTAGCCACTTTTTTTAGCCCAAATGTTGCTATTTTGTATATTACATCATCAAAATTCGTACATTACATGTTTCTTTTACCTTTCACATGATAACACATCTACTTCTCGTAGAGTTAACATTCGCAGAGTCAGACAATGTTTGTTTTTAATATATTTCGAAACGCATAATGTAGGTGTATAATTGCTGTATGAGCAGAAAGTCTGGTCTGGGTCGTCTAGAAGACAACGTTAATATAAAGTTATATCATACCATACTAACTGTTTCATGTCGTAGATCCTGGCAATGTATTTTGTTGGACAATGAAAAACGTTGGCAAAAATTGTTAGTATGATAATCGGGTGGTACATGTGACCAAGGAATATCTACGTAAAAAAGAACTGCTCATCAAAGTTAATTATCCTTGTCTGCCCTCTGACGCCAGGTGCGTGAACTAGACTGGGTGGAGACTGTGTGGCCCCGCTACACCAAGGAGTGCCAGACCGAGGCGACGAATGTCATTGACAAGATGAAGTATCCGAAGGTGCAAAAGTGAGTATTTCGGTTTCGGTTTCACTTTAGCATGGTATATGTGATTAAGGTAACTCTCTCCGATGTGGCGCTGGGTTCAGTGCCCAACTGTCTGTCTCTCTGTCGCTACCCAAACATAGAGACCCAGGGAACATAATCGGATAGAAAACATGAACGCTTATGTGGGGAAATCCAGTCATGACGTCCCAGTGTCGGATTCCCACGCGGCGGATGTGGTCTGTCAGTTAGTCAGTCGCTGTTTCCATTACTATAGTCTAGATAACTATAGTATCACTATAGTTTACATAACTATAGTTTTACTATAGTTTACATAGGTATAGTATTACTATAGTCTACATACTAATAGTAATATGGATAGGTGCTAGCTAAAAAATGCGAGCGTACTTTTATTAATTCAGATATTCCGAGGGGATACATCTAGATTAATATTCAAAATTAATCTCACTTCGGCTTGCCATAAAGAATATCTTTGGCGGGATGACGTATACCATGCACGTGCTTGTGGCATATCATTCGGTTGCTTAGGAACTCCCATTGTGACGTCATGTTTATAACATTTTGACGTCACAACTACTCACTATGACAACAGCCGATGGGCGGTCACCGAAAGCTTTCTGCTTGGCAACAAACATTTAGCCCGTCGCTTATATATAGCTGATTTAATTATTAAAGACATGACATAATAGGCTTCGACCTCTGTTTGCTTGAATATATTTATGTACAGCTGATATTTACTCCGAATCCGAAAACGTCTCATGGGGGTTGTTACGCGAAATGAAAGTCCTAAGCCTATGCTTGAAATGGACTTTGAATATGCATGCATGTTACCTTATAAGCTCGCTTGCGCTCGCTATTACTATAGTTTACAATACTATAGCACAGAAAATACCATCGATTTACTATAATTATGAAAACTATAGTATTACTATCGTTTCTATAGTATTACTATAGTTTTGCGACTATAAGCTTAGTACTTTTCATGAGGACATGTAGATTATCCGCATCGCCTGGCACATTCTGGTGAAACAAGTCAGATCTGACTTGTTTCATCAGAATATGCCAGGCGGTAAGGGTGGCCTACGTGTGGTGGGTCACACTCGCCCGGGAGTAAGTGACTTGAATCACTGTAAACTAGACTGAACCTTGAGTGTACATACATGTGGTGACTGATGTGGCTCCAGATACTGTCTGATGAGCGTGGCTGGGTGTTACACAGACTTCCACATTGACATGGGCGGCACCTCTGTCTGGTACCACCTCCTCCACGGCAAGAAGGTACGTGTAGTCACTAGTAGTCACCAGTGTGGCGTCCAGGGCGGGATTCCCGCGTTTCAGAAGGCTGTAGCGCAAAATTAGGAGTCTAACGCGCCAGCGTGCACTCCCGCGAGTTAACATTGTGTTGGCGCACATTTGAGCACAGGCCGCGGGCCTTGACTTTTTATCAGAAGTATCATAGATGGTAGCAGAGATTATGTAAGGTAGAGATAGCCCAATCCCGCCGTATTTGGCCGTGCACATCCGCCCGTGGCGGGCAAGGAGCGGATGGAACAACCGCGGAAAGTGTAGTGGAAGACACTACCAATAATATTGTCATACTACCAGGACCGACAGTTAGGGAAAATAATTTGAAGAGGATTACATGTAATGGCAAAAGAAAACAATTTTTTGCTTCGAAACGCAATGTTTATGGACGGGAAAGTATACAGATTTGACTGTGGAACCGGTTTGCCTTGCTCAAAACCTCGTTTCGGGCGCAAGAGCCATAGCGTTACTTGTCCAACAATATGATGTAAATGGCTTGCGATATTCCTCTACAACAGGTTATCTAGGCTACAGTAGAGATTGCGCCTGTGGCTGCGGCAGTCTGACCTCTATCTGACCTCTTGTTTGATGTTGCCGGCAGGTGTTCTGGCTAATCCCGCCGACAGACGAGAATATCGCGATGTTTGAGCAGTGGATCCTGTCCGGGAAGCAGGGCGATGTGTTCTTCGCGGACCGCGTCAAGGGTTGTCAACGCATCACCCTGGAGGCAGGGTGGACCTTCTTCCTGCCCACAGGTCAGTAACCATGGTAACGCCTCTGTCTCACGCATCACCCTGGAGGCAGGGTGGACCTTCTTCCTGCCCACAGGTCAGTAACCATGGTAACGCCTCTGTCTCACGCATCACCCTGGAGGCAGGGTGGACCGTCTTCCTGCTCACAGGTCAGTAACCATGGTAACGCCTCTGTCTCACGCATCACCCTCGAGGCAGGGTGGACCTTCTTCCTGCCCACAGGTCAGTAACCATGGTAACGCCTCTGTCTCACGCATCACCCTGGAGGCAGGGTGGACCGTCTTCCTGCCCACAGGTCAGTAACCATGGTAACGCCTCTGTCTCACGCATCACCCTGGAGGCAGGGTGGACCTTCTTCCTGCCCACAGGTCAGTAACCATGGTAACGCCTCTGTCTCACGCATCACCCTCGAGGCAGGGTGGACCTTCTTCCTGCCCACAGGTCAGTAACCATGGTAACGCCTCTGTCTCACGCATCACCCTGGAGGCAGGGTGGACCTTCTTCCTGCCCACAGGTGACCATGGTAACGCCTCTGTCTCACGCATCACCCTGGAGGCAGGGTGGAACTTCTTCCTTCCCACAGGTCAGTAACCATGGTAACGCCTGTCTCACGCATCACCCTGGAGGCAGGGTGGACCGTCTTCCTGCCCACAGGTCAGTAACCATGGTAACGCCTCTGTCTCACGCACTACCCTGGAGGCAGGGTGGACCTTCTTCCTTCCCACAGGTCAGTAACCATGGTAACGCCTCTGTCTCACGCATCACCCTGGAGGCAGGGTGGACCGTCTTCCTGCCCACAGGTCAGTAACCATGGTAACGCCTGTCCCACGCATCACCCTGGAGGCAGGGTGGACCGTCTTCCTGCCCACAGGTCAGTAACCATGGTAACGCCTGTCTCACGCATCACCCTGGAGGCAGGGTGGACCGTCTTCCTGCCCACAGGTCAGTAACCATGGTAACGCCTGTCTCACGCATCACCCTGGAGGCAGGGTGGACCGTCTTCCTGCCCACAGGTCAGTAACCATGGTAACGCCTCTGTCTCACGCACCACCCTGGAGGCAGGGTGGACCTTCTTCCTGCCCACAGGTCAGTAACCATGGTAACGCCTGTCTCACGCATCACCCTGGAGGCAGGGTGGACCGTCTTCCTGCCCACAGGTCAGTAACCATGGTAACGCCTGTCTCATCATCTCGTCGATGCATTAATTCTACATCAGTTGGAAATAAATTGTCTAAATCTGAATTGGAATCTGAAAATCTGAAGGCCTGATCCCGCAGCCATGCCACCCACTGTATTGTGTCTGTCTGTGTGTCACCGCAGGCTGGATCCACGGGGTCTACACGCCAGATGACTCCCTCGTGTTCGGCGGAAACTTCCTCCACAGCTTCAACATTCCTATGCAGCTCCGGATCTGGGAGATCGAGTCCAAGACGCACGTGAGTACTCCTGTCTGGATCGGTATGGCGTCCCACCGGTGTGGGGCCGCCCCGGTGGCTGAGTGGGTAAGAGTGTTCGCCACAGTAAACAGAGCCGCAATAGGGCTATACGGTTCTCGTGGATTCTATTTCCGGTTTAGGTCCTTCGAGGACCAACAATAAGCACGTGGTCTTAGTCTACGTAGGTGCTGCGCGCAGACGTGCGAGTCATGATGATTAGTACGTCATACGACATGGAAAACCCCGCGCAGCACATTAGATTCCCTGACACTGAGAGCCACTCCTGAGACAACCGCATTCCGGTTTATCAACTGTCTAACCGCTCATATATTATATAAATCCACTCGGACGGCTATAAGTCTGGAACTGAAGAACTTACTACATTGTATGTGGACGTGGGGTGGGTGAGAGAGAGAGAGAGAGGGGGGGGGGCGCCCCCTTACAATAAACAACATCCATTCTATCTATTGCTGTTATTAATTCGCTGCGTTCATATGTGCATGAAACACTTTTTGATGCTATCCACACAGACGGTTTAGCAGCCCTGTGGCATATTTCACGTACATAGTTAAGCCGGCTCCGGGGCTTATTCACACCCATCATTTACATAGTAACTTTACATGGTAACGTAGACGGCCAACCTACGTTCGTGAAATCCGCCCCTGGCCTGGCCATTTACAACGCGTGTTTACTTTTCACTCTTCATGACCTGGTACCGTCGTTTTGCGTGCGCCCAGGTACCAGCCAAGTTCCGGTACCCGTTCTACACGGAGATCCACTGGTACCTACTAGACCGCTACGTGAGCACTCTACTCGGCCGCTCCCACCGCGTGAAGTCGGCCGAGGAGGTGAAGATGGAGAGAGAGGAGGAGGAGGAGGAGGCGGCCGAGGAAGCCAAGGTCAAGGCCGAAGAGGAGTGCAAGGACAAGGTCGAAGGCGACGACCTTCCCAAGAAGGAGGAGACGTGTGACTCCGGGGACTTCTCGCCGCCAAGGTTTGTGGGAAGACTCACTGATGAGAATACTGAAATCACAGAAATAGGCCGAGCAAGGCACAAGAATGGGGGTCGAGGGCTGGGTTAGCAGGGGGCGATCGGCTTTTTTAGGGCGTTATGGAGTTTTACATGTGTAGTGATGTTTAACACCTGTTAGCTGTTCTATGTTCTATTTATTAGCTGTGCTTATCACTGTAGGCATCATATGAGAGCCTAACGGCACGTGGATCGGAGGTTTGAGCTCGCTTGTGTGGTCGCAGCATAAAGATCCAATGTCTTTCTTACGCAAAGAGTAGGGGGTCGGAGTTCGTCTGTCGTCCAAGGCGAAGCCGGAGCCATGTCACCCAGGGGCCATGGCTCCACTCTCCCTTCTTGCTCCCATTGACGCGACATGACCAAAAGTGGTTAGAGCGTCCTGACAATCAACCACATTATATCTAATGTCTATGAACTAGTTGGTCTTGTCTCGCCCGAGAACTGATTATGGATGCTATCAAGCTTATGAATGACAACTGAATCTATCTATGTCTCGGTAAATGAAGCGGACATTTCTTCAAGGTTAGAATGAACGAATGAGTTTATTGCAGAAATATGACAAAATAATTAAGTGTAGTAATATAACTAACACGTAAAAATAACAACATGATTAAGTGTAGTAATATAACTAACACGTAAAAATAACAAAATAATTAAGTGTAGTAATAAAACTAACACGTAAATATGACAAAATAATTAAGTGTAGTAATATGACTAACACGTTATAATAACAAAATAATTAAGTGTAGTAATATAACCATCATGTAAAAATGACAAAATTGTCACCTTTCTATGTGTCTGTCTTTCGCAGAAGTCCCGTTGAAGAGGACCACTGCTACAACAGCCCCACCCACCCCCGCTCCCCCGCCAGCGCCCTCACCCCTACCGCCGACGACCCCTCCCTGCGCCCCAGCCCCCAGGCCAATAACAACAAGGCGGGGGCCAAGTCCCCGGCCTCCAAGCCGGGCGCCCGGGGCGGGGGGTCCAAGAGCGCGTCCACCTCCCCCGCGGGCTCGACCGGCTTCAGCCAATCGGACCTCATCCGCCCGGTCAGCGTCAAGCTGGAGAACTGCATGCGGGGGGACAAGGGGCGGCTACTGACCGGGGTCGGGGGTCCGGGGGGCGCTGGGGGTGAGCGCAAGGCTCGCGCCTACCTGACCCCTGACGAGGTAGAGGGGCTCCAGACTGTTGTACAGTGGCTGGAGCGGCTGGCTCCCACCAAGAAGTGTATCCCGAAGGATATTGATGATCCCCTGGCACTCCTGGCCGACACCAAGGTGAGTAGTCACTGGCTCTCTCATCTGGGGCCGGCACGATAGCTCAGTGGGCTAGGGCGCTCGCCTTGAGTGCTCTGGTCACCTGAGAGCCTGACGGCACGTGGCTCGGTGGTTCGAGCCCCGCTGTGGCCATGTCTGTGTGGTCGCAGGATAAAGATCCCATGTCCTTCTTCGCAAAGAGTAGGGGTTACCCCCGGGGACATGGCTCCACTCTCCCTTCCTCCTCCCATTGACGCGATATGACCAAAAGTGGTTAAAGCGTCCTGAATATACAACCAACCAACCAACCCCGGCACTCCACTCCTGGATGTAGTGCGCACGGGCTATTTCCCATCATAAGAGGTATTATCAATTATGTATATATCCCAATGATTATGGCATTATCACTTGCGTCCTGTTTATTATCAATGAGGTTCCATTCTTTATAACATGTTCTCTTCCATCCTGTTTATTATCTATGTTCTTTCCTTTCAGTTGTTACTGGAAGAGCATCAGGATGATGACGCCGCCCTGGCGGCCAGTGGTCAACCCCTCCTCACCTGGCCCCCCCGCAAGGTAAGACACCCCCTCCCCCCCCCCCACCCTCCCTCTCACCCCCCCTCCCTGGCGGCCAGTGGTCAACCCCTCCTCACCTGGCCCCCCCCGCAAGGTAAGACACCCCCTCCCACCCCCACCCTCCCTCTCACCCCCCTCCCTGGCGGCCAGTGGTCAACCCCTCCTCACCTGGCCCCCCCGCAAGGTAAGACACCCCCTCCCACCCCCTCCCTGGCGGCCAGTAGTCAACCCCTCCTCACCTGGCCCCCCCGCAAGGTAAGACACCCCCCCCCCCACCCTCCCTCTCACCCCCCTCCCTGGCGGCCAGTGGTCAACCCCTCCTCACCTGGCCCCCCCGCAAGGTAAGACACCCCCTCCCACCCCCCCCCCCACCCTCCCTCTCACCCCCCTCCCTGGCGGCCAGTAGTCAACCCCTCCTCACCTGGCCCCCCCGCAAGGTAAGACACCCCCTCCCACCCCCTCCCTGGCGGCCAGCGGTCAACCCCTCCTCACCTGGCCCCCCCCGCAATGTAAGACACCCCCTCCCACCCCTCTTCCCTGGCCGCCAGCGGTCAACCCCTCCTCACCAGGCCCCCCTTCTTCACCCCTCTTCCTCGTCGCGGATTTTTCACTTTTGTATATATATATATCTTTATCGAACTGTAGGTTTAAAGTACAGTGAATGCCCACTAGAAAGCAAAACTTTCCTTTCTAGTGTCTCTATAAATCATGATAACATTACCAGATGTGCCTCGATACGGCTTCATGCGGTCACCTTCCCCCGTGTTGGCTATACACCTGATCAGTGGCTCCGCCTCGTGGTTGCAGAAAAAGCTGAAGGTGCGCCACTACAGCTCGTACTTCCCGAGGGGTAAGGGGGCGGGACCGGGGCGCCCGAAGGTCAGGAAGGAGGGCGTGACCCCCAGCGGGGTCCGGCGCCGCAGGGTGCGGTGCAAGAAGTGCGAGCCCTGCACCCGTAACGACTGCACCGAATGCACGTTTTGCAAGGATATGCGGAAATACGGCGGCCCGGGCCGGATGAAGCAGTCTTGCATCAGTCGCCAGTGTATCAGGGTGAGTCTTTGTCGCTGTCCTTCTACTAATAGGCATGGCCCACAGATTGGTGTAGGCCATAAGGTACCAGGGGCAATATTGTTGGTGTGTGCCATGGGGTACCAGGGACAATATTGTTGGTGTGTACCATAGGGTACCTGGGACAATATTGGTGGTGTGTACCATAGGGTACCAGGGAGAATATTGTTGGTATTTCCCATAGGGTACCTGGGACAATATTGTTGGTGTGTACCATTGGGTACCAGGGACAATATTGTTGATGTGTATCGTAGGGTAGCAGGGACAATATTGTTGGTGTGTATCATAGGGTACCAGGGACAATATGGTTGGTGTGTACCATAGGGTACCAGGAACAATATTGTGGATGTGTATCGTAGGGTAGCAGGGACAATATTGTTGGTGTGTACCATAGGGTACCAAGGACAATATTGTTTGTGTACACCATAGGTTACCAGGAACATTATTGTTGGTGTGTACCATAGGGTACCAGGGACAATATTGTTGGTGTGTACCATAGGATACCTGGGACAATATTGTTGGTGTGTACCATAGGGTACCAGGGACAATATTGTTGGTGTGTACCATAGGGTAGCAGGGACAATATTGTTGATGTGTACCATGGGGTACCAGGGACAATATGGTTGGTGTGTACCATGGGGTACCAAGGAAAAAATTGTTTTTGTTTGTACCATGGGGTACCAGGGACAATATGGTTGGTGTGTACCATGGGGTACCAGGGAAAACATTATTGGTGTGTACCATGGGCAAGACTTTAGTGTTACAAGTGTGTACCGTGGGTAGTATTATAATTATGATTATAATTGTGTAACATGGGTAGTGTTATAATTGTAATTATAATAGTAGTATGTCTACCATGGGTAGTATAATTGCGTACCATTGGTAATATTATTGATGTGTATAGTGGTATACCTGATTGTCACTTATGAAAATACAAGTTTCTATCAAAGAAATGGTTCCTCACTCAAAAATAACACGGTATCACCAACCAATGTATTTGATAAAACGTAATTTATACTTTTACGAAGTACGATATAATGCACTAAGATACATTACATGTCGGCCTCGATTTCCCTTCCACCCTCATGACCCCCTTTGTGTCCCTTCCTCTACCCCCGGGGCCGGCTCGGTAGCCCAGTAGGTTAGACCGCTCGCCTTGAGTGCTCGGGCCACCTGAAAGCATAACGGCACGTGGGTCGGTGGTTCGAGCCCGGCTGTGGCCATGTCTGCGTGGTCGCAGGATAAAGATCCCATGTCCTTCTTCGCAAAGAGTAGGGGGATACCCCCCGGGGACATGACTCCACTCTCCCTTCCTCCTCCCATTGACGCGATATGACAAAAAAAAGCGGTTTAAACGTCCTGAATATACAACCAACCATCCTCTACCCCGTCCACAGCCTGAGCTGCCCAGCAGTGCCGTATGCCTGGTCTGTGCCTCCGAGGGTCCCCGCCTGGAGAACGGGGAACTCACCCTGATGGAGTGCGCCCTCTGTTGGGAGATCACCCACCCGGACTGCCTCAGCAAGAAGTTGGCGGAAGCGGCGGTGGCGGCGGCGGCGGCGGAGGGGGTGGCGGCGGCGGAGGGGGTGACGGCGGCGGAGGGGGTGGTCAACGAAGACCTCCCCAATAGCTGGGAATGCCTCAAGTGCTGCTCGGACGGCAAGCAAGGCAACACTCGGGTAAGTACCCACAGAGGGCATAGTCGGCAGATCCTGCTATTTACCCATATATCGTCTTCATCTTATAATATAAACTCTGTTAATTATATTAATTATTATTTATATAATATCATGTCTGACGCCAACCAAATGAAGCGCACATGTAGGGGTTTGGAAGGAGGGGGGGGGGTCCAGTATCCAGTGTCGATGTTTCAAAATTTTCAATGTCGAATGTATTTTTTTACGACGTTCCGTTTCGCTTTTTGGCTAAGTTCAGTGTCGCTTTTTCAAAAAAATCCGTGTCAGTGACGGTTTTTTGGATCCTCAGTGTCGGAATTTGGGGGTCAACGTCGAATGTCGATCTTTCAAATATGCTTGTGTCGCGTGTCGGTATTTACCCCTTCCAGACCTCTACATGTGATACACGTTTTAGAGCCTCTCTTAACCATGACGATATGTCTTATGGGCCTTTTGTAACTATTTTATACGAGCAAGACTTTTGTCACGGTGCTATGTCAAGTGACGACCTTAAACGTATACTTAATTTTATTTGTGCCACTTGAATAAGTCACTTTTGACATTTATACGTATTAACTCACTGTGTACATGCTGTTATGCTACGTACGAATAAAGTTAATAATTATAATAAACGTAATGATAGATATTGGTCACCGGTTTCTGTAAGGGTAAAATACACACGGCTTTACTTATATTTCTTTCTTTTTTGTATAAAAAATTATATTATATTAAAATTATATTCAAATTATATTAAATTATATTTCTATACTAGGTCACCCCTGATATAAGTAATGCATGACACAATGCAGCTTGCTGATTTTTCGCTTCTGCAGTCAATCTGATGCGATATATTCACGTTGGTTCAGACAAGTTGATATTATTGTAAGAAGGTTCATAACTATACAACTTTAACCGTTACTTGTGTGAGATGCTCACTTCAGAGTCGCTTTTTTCTTTCATGTTGATTATTTAGTAACCTCAAGGTTAAGGTTTGACTGACGGGGGCATTTGGGGGGTGACACATTAAATGTTTCATTTGGCACCTGTTACCCAATGCAGTGAACTAGGTCCTATAACTTTTATTAGTGAACATAACTTTGAATAGTTTGAAATTAGGATCAGATGTGGAGCCGCCGTTAACTGGTGATGTGTGACCGACACTGGCATGCTTGGCGAGTAGTTTGCGTCTTTATCAAAATTGGACAAGTGCAATTTTGTAATATAAATTATAATAAACATATATAAATATAATAAAATATAACCAGAAGGGATATCGAAGGCATTTCAATTGTGGAATTCTATCTGAGGGAACCGGGTTAAAACGAATCATGGGAAATAGATGCGATGCGCAATGGTATTGGTTGGGGTTGAAGTCACCATGGATACCCTACCCTACCCCCCCCCCCCTCCCTGCTCTGCCGTGACCCACTCTTGGATGAAGGGGTGGCGTTCTCGGCCAGGGACAGGGACATCGCATCGCACAACGGATGTTGTTTGCTGTTGTTGTAGTCACGCCCGCACAAGTGTCACATGACGGCTAAGATCGAACAGGAAAAACGGCAACTCGGAAATCCCACCCCTCCCGACACTCCCACCGACACCAGCCCCACCACCAGCCCCCCTCCTCCGCCAGGGTGCGCCGCCGCCACCACCACCCCGGACACCACCGCCACCGCCTCCGGCCCCGCCACCATGGCCACCCCCGTCGTCACCACCACCACCGTCGCCCCCAGCACCGCCGCCCTCCCCCCACCGCTCACGGGTTGCAATGCCCCTGGGGAAACGGAAACGCCATCTAGCGGCCACGACAGTGACGTGGAGAATGAAGGCAGAGCGGAAAGACAAGCGGAAGAGATGCTCACGGAGAGTAGCGCCAAGGAAGAGGAAGAGAAGGAGAAGGAGAAAGCGGAGCCGAAGAAAGAGAGGAACGCGCCGTGTCCTACAACAGAGGGCACCACTATGCGACTGAGCGATAAACGGGGGCCCGCTAGGGGGCACATGCGTCCACGGCGGATGGCGAATGGAGACGAGAAGGACGAGCTCCCCCCGGCAAGCAAACGGGTAGGCACCCCCCCCCCCCACCCTCCCTCCTTCCTCCACTGGCACGGCCTCTCTTTTCCCCTTTCCCTCTCACACAATATTTCTATCATTACGTAACTTATTCAGTGTAAAGCGCAACCTTGTCGTTGTATCTATGTTAAACTGGGCTGCAATAAGTTAGTTTTTTTAGTGAAGTATCCTCGCTTGAAACCATGTGATCAGTTCCACCTGATAGCGATCCCTGAATGAGTAAACTATTGAAGCCGAGGTTAACGGTATTCGCTGTATCAACCTGGGACACACACGCCAAACCAGACTCACACCCGGGAGTCGAACCCGCACCTGACCTTAACCCTTCAACTTTCCCCAGGCCCGCCTACGTGGTGACCATGGTTACTCGACCAGCGCGGCGCGGGAGTCGCGAGCCGCCCGCCCCCGGCACCAGAGCGGACCTGTCATGGAGGAACACAAGTACTCAAGCCCCAAGCGGCGGGCATCGGAGGAACGCCCCCGGGCCCGTACCTCTCCCGGGCCCCTCGCTAACGGTCACAGGCACGGCGTGGGGCCCCCGAGGCGGACCCCCCCGGGGAGGATGGGACGAACCCCCCAGCGAGGGCGGCCCCGGGTCTCGGGCAGGAAGCGGTCCTCCCCCGGCCGGTGGTCGCCGCCCCCGCCCGGCCGCCCCCAGCCCATGAAGAGCCCGCCGCCCGTGAAGAGCCCGCCGCCCGCCCCGCGAGCGACCCCCAAGGCGCCCGCCGTCGGCAAGTCCCCGTCCTTCTCCCCGCGCTCCCCGCTGGCCTCCCCCACTCCCGGTAGGAAACCCGCCCCCGCCTCGCCGTCCCAGTCCCAGTCGCCCCTTCCGGCCCAGCGCGTGACGTCACGCGGGCGGGAGGTTGTCTTGCCGAGTCGCTACTGGAGGTGATACGCTCGGGGGACCCCCAGCCGGATATTAAAATGACGTCACCCATACATACACGTGACCAGCGCTGTCGTCGCTGATTGGTCTGTTGGACCGCTCAGGAATCGCCAGTGGCGTCTGTCTGTCTGTCTGTCTGTCGTCGCCCTCATTGAGCCAGCCGTGCGGAGGGAGTAACAGCGGCTGTTCCAACAGCCCCTAACTCCAAACAAACTGTTTTTTTTCTCACGCCGCTGTTCCGAAAGACTGACTCTCAGAATGGAGAATGACTTTCAATGTCAGTGATATCCTCACGAAGCTCTTGAGAAGTTCTTTACCACACCCAAGGAATACCAAGTTCTGTGTTTCCTCTAACGCTGGGGTTGACACCTTGGAAGGAGATACCGGTTTGTTGACATCTCGCGAGATTTGGAGGCTGTCAACCATGGCCGATATTTACCTTCCTTCCGAGTCTCTGTCCTAAAAAATTTCCCTGTCGGCTAATATAATCATACATTGTGCAATGAGTCTCTCTCCTAAGCAGGGTAATCAAAGTCTAGAGTAGTGTGAAGAGATCTTAGATTTAGAACCAGATAATATGCTAGTTGTTTCAGTGAAAGAAGCCTGTGGGTTTTATACCATCCTGACCTATGTAAACTGATCATCCCGAGAAGGGCCGAGAATTGTATCATGATCGAGATTAGCCATTAGAAGCAAATATATTTCCAAAAAATCTACATTACAGAGACAAGCAAACCGTGGTTAAGTACCGAATTCGGAACTCTAAATCTACCAGCGGTAATTGTATATGTTTGCAGTTTTTCGAATCCTGTCGTGCTTTAATTTATTTACGTCTTGCTGAGCTGTCTGTCCGGCTTAGTAGGCTTGAAGCTATAGCGATTTTGATTTTGTCCTATTTATTTGGCTTTTTTGGCGAAGTAGCTAGGCTCAGTGAGTTGTCATTGGATGCAGATACAGGGTCTGTAAGTGACGTCACAGACAGCGCGCGCTCACCTCTATAAGCAACCATTCTGGGTACAACGCGTCAGCGGGTCCCTATACTTTACTATGGGCCTCAAGCTAGACTCAGTGATGTTTTGGATATGAATGCACTGTTAGTGTTGAAAACTATATGGATTAAGTGTTTGGGGGTGTACCTTCATACTCATACTAGTTGAATCGAAAGACGCTGGTCTTCTGCGCGTTTCACGCCATTACAAAGAGCTCATGTGTTGTATAGGGAACGGTGACGTGTCATGTTCGCTGGAGGTGAGCGCGCGCTGTCTGTGACGTCACTTACAGACCCTATTGCATGGTACATGTCCTTGCGTTCTGATACGCATATCGAAGCCAGCCCCCCTCTCTATGACGTCTACCACGTCACTGTGTATGGGGTGAGCCGCTGGTAGTCATGGTGATGTAACCCCTGACAACAGGACGGCCCCACAGTAAGTGTGGGTGTCTACATCGGGCTACATGTTGATATTTCCATCGCAGTGCTGTGGTACCATTAGTTTAAGGGTTGAAGCCACAGTACTGGGTCAACGTTGAAAAGCTACGGTAAGCCAATTGTTGCAATATTGGTTGAAATTACGCTTAATTAAGGTTTGATATTTGTGCAGTTAATTCCCTGGTGGTGTGTACAGTTTCAGGGGACATGTTCCGTGCCGTATACAGTGTACAGTGTACAAATACTGTACACACCCTGCGTACGTCAAGCAAGAAGTATTCTCTGAAATGAAATGATACGATGACTCTAAACGTGTTAAATTATTACCAATGTGATTCATAATATTGTGAGGAATGCCGTTACATTTGGGTCTGTTGCCATGGTGAGACATGGCAATCAGCGCGTCACTATCACTCATAGCAACCATTGCTTTCGACGCGGATGCACAGTTGAATGCTTTTACGGCATGGTGCCATAAGATGTTGCTCAGATTAATGTCCTCGTAGTGAGTGGAATTATCATCGCGCACTCTTTTGGAAAGAGTTGCCCTTTCATTGGGCACCTCTTCCCGAACACGCTATTTAATGCGCCAGAGCGGTTAGTACATTGATATGCGTCCTTAGTTATTCAGTTGCCATGGTTACGGTCAACACACTTTCATCAAATCGTTCTGCAGTTCCGTATTATAACTATTTTATTCCAGAAAAGCGTTCACACGTAATTTATATGCCGATACTAGACACATTGGTATGTTATGAAAGGATATAGAGTCGTGTTTGGTTTGGCTAATGTTTGATTGAATGCTGTGGTCCTGCTTTTTCATACAATGAGTCCTTCACATGTCGTCTCAGTTCATCCCTGTTTAAGCTCCAGTCCTGTACCCTGTCTGTCGTCACGTCCGCCGCTTGTGTCGTCACAACCGCCTCTTGTGTCGTCACATCCGCCTCTTGTGTCGTCACATCCGCCTCTTGTGTCGTCACATCCGCCTCTTGTGTCGTCACATCCGCCTCTTGTGTTCACCGCGAAAACCTCTTGCGCAATACCCCTCGTGTACAGTGACATCAAGGTCTGCGCGTTCCAGTGACCTTGTCAGCGTTCCTGTTATTGCTTCTAATGCAGCGCTGTGCGTAGTTAGGTCCCATATGTAGTGGCTCTTCAGTAGTGTTTGTCGACCTAAGGCTGTAACGACCGATATATTACTTCCATGTTATTATTATTATTATTATTATTATTAGCAACTTCGTCGGCTTGCTACAGATAATTCCTTGTATACAAGTTTCGCTTCGGGCGTGTTTTGCATGTTGAGGGTTTGTCGTTTGTCAGTTGGAGCACTACATGTTGACACCCGCGGGTAGCTGGCGTCTGTAGTCCTAACGACCCAATAAAGTGGACGTGTATTCTCTATACAATTGTGTCTTTGTCGTTTTTACTTCAATGCTTATTTGTTGACGGTGTGATCTTGGACTGGCAGCCCCCCCCCCCCTCACACACACACACTCTTTCCCCTTCCCCTTCCCTCTCACACCTCCCCTCACCCCCTTCCGAAATTGGTGAATGAAAGGGACACTAGGATGGTGTCTGACATGTGGGCTGGTTGTCTTGGGTACGCTATGGTTGCCGCTGGTTGTCTTGGGTACGATATGGCGGCCGCTGGTTGTCTTGGGTAGGATATGGTGGCCGCTGGTGGTCTTGGGTAGGATATGGTGGCCGCTGGTTGTCTTGGGGTACGATATGGTGGCCGCTGGTGGTCTTGGGGTACGATATGGTGGCCGCTGGTGGTCTTGGGGTACGATATGGTGGCTGGCGGCTGAGCACTCCTCCCCGGATCATTACGGCTGATACAAACCGGACTTTATCTCGTCCTTTTGCAGACCGGAGGACAAACGGAAGATGGGGCCACGTCCGGGAGGGAAGGAGGAGGTGGTGGGGGAGGGCGGCCGGGACTGGCAAAGGCCGCCCTCGGCACTCCCACCACCCCCGGGCCGTCGGCGGCCACCCCCGGGCCGGGCCCCGCCAGGCGTGTCACCAGCGCCCGCCCCATGGAGAGTGACCCCTCATCGCGCTCTGCCACCCCCACCGCCGGGGGCTCAGCGGCCTTCCCCGCCACGGGGGGCCGACCCCCACCCACGGGGGCGGACGAGCAGGGTAAGGGCATGGAGCGAGACGGGGCCGGTGACGGCGGTGGCGGTGGCGGCGGCGGCGGCAACGGCGGGGGAGTGGTCGCCAGGCAGGGCTCTCCCGCCATGACGGGGGCCAGCACCAACGGCGAGGACCCCGGCCCCAGCCCGGGACCCAAGCGGCGGCGGCTGGACGGCGGGGACACGGCGCCCCGGGGACTCCACCCACCGGACAGCGGGCCGCTCCTGCAGCACAAGTATGTAGTGCGCCCCGCCCCCGTGCCTCCCCCGCCCAAGTACCTCCCCCTGGCCGAGGCGGTCGGGGGCGGGGGCGGAGAAGGGGGCGTGGTCCCCCCCAGGCACCACCCGCTGGACCAGCGTCTTTGGCTGAAGGTCATGACCTTGCTGCCCCCCGGTGACCTCGCGCGCTGTATGCGCGTCTGCAAGACGTGGTGTCGCTGGTGTCTCGACCCCTGCCTGTGGCGCCACCTGGATCTCAGCCGCCGCAAGCTACGCCAGAGCCACCTGGTGGGTGTCGTCCGCCGCCAACCCCGGGCGCTCAACCTGGGCTGGACGAACATCAGCCAGCGCCACCTGGCGTGGCTCCTGCCGCGCCTCCCCCACCTCCAGGAGCTCCGCCTCAGCGGGAACTCTTGGGGCCGCCGCGCAAGCGCTATGCTCGCCCTCCTGCCCGCTCCTCACCCTCCTCGACCTCAGCTGGGTGCAGGGCGTCGTCGACCCTTGCGTGGCCGACCTCCTCTCCCCGCCCGTCGACCACCGCCCCGGGGTGGACGACTCCGTCAGCCGCCTCCACCGCCTCCGCCACCTCAGCCTGGCCGGAACTGACGTCACGGACGCGACCTTGAACGTCCTGGCGGCCGGCCTGCAGAACCTGAGCGCGCTCAACCTCGGCTACTGCGCCAAGGTCACGGACACCGGCATCTTCATGCTGTGCGCCGAGGGCAGTCACGCGCGCGCCACCTTGCGGGAGTTGACGCTGGTGTGCTGCTCGCGACTAACGGGCCGCTGTCTGCAGTACCTGGCCGGGGTCGACGGCCTCCACAAGCTGGGCTTGGACAACTGCGCCAACATCACCCCCGAGATGCGGCAGCAGTTCTGCCTCGACCGCAAGCCGCACCAGTCGCAAGTCAGCTGCCATTTCGTACCCAGCGCTTAATTAATGAGTCCATTAATTACCCTTGAACGCTGAAGATGGATGGAGGATATATTAATAAGTCCGCAGGACCGGTTCCTGCTCGCTTGATCCTGTGTAGCAACCACTTCCTACCAAAGACCATTCACCGCTGAGCGCTGCTATGGCCTTTTCGTACTCGTAAGATATGCTCTCGTGTTCGCTCTAACGAGCACTTTTTCGTAAGATATGCTCTCGTGTTCGCTCTAACGAGCACTTGGTGGGTAACCCAAGACAAACGCTGCGTTTTTTGCTGTTGCGACCACTTCGTACCCAAGGCCTACGCCGCGTTCAGCTGGGGCAGCCACTTCGTACCCAAGGCCTACGCCGCGTTCAGCTGGGGCAGCCACTTCGTACCCAAGGCCTACGCCGCGTTTTGCTGTTGCGACCACTTCGTACCCAAGGCCTACGCCGCGTTTTGCTGTTGCGACCACTTCGTACCCAAGGTCTACGCCGCGTTTTGCTGGGTCAACCACTTCGTACCCACGACCTACTCCACATGTCGCTGTAGCCACCACGTCGTACACGAGTACTACATTCCCACGCGGCGGTACACAGAGCCCAAGACATTCGTCGCCTCGTCGTGCTGGTACGACTACTTTGTATCCTTGTCTTCCTTCGCGGTGTGTCATAGCTTTAACCACTTCGTACCCACGTAGTCGGCGTGTCACCCTACTGATACCGACCCCAGGTCACCTCAGCACGGGCCGCATTACTGTACAATAGGCCGCATCATTTTCCCCTAACGCAGACATTTTGTTTAGAATTCTGGACATGTCGTCCCCCCACTCACTATACAAACACCCGTCTATTCATGACTCTTGCGACATAGCACCCACCCACGTCATTGATGTCACCACTGTACCACTTCGTACCCTACCTGCTCTACGCGCCTGGCGCTGTACCGCCAGCGTACTTACCATCATATACGTCATCCGCGACTTGCAAAATGGATGTCACTTGCATTATGTCAGATATAACACTACGTAGGAGACCTTGGAGGTCTGACACCCAGACCATTGCAGCCTCGTCATTGTGACGTCATTACAGTCACTGTGACGTCAGAGGCTCCACGCGCTTGAGAAAATGTCAGACAGTAATGACGTCACATTCGCTGAAATGACTGTAGTGAGGTCACAGTCAGTTAGGACGTCGCAGCGACTCAAATGAGGTCACAGAAACTGTCATGACATCACAGAAACTGTCATGACATCACAGAAACCATAATGGCGTTACGGTGACTGTAATTATGCCAGCGTCGGTAATGACATCACAGTGACTGTACTGACGTCACAGTGACTGTGGCGTCAAATCAGTCGCTGCGACGTCCTAACTGACTGTGCCCTCACTACAGTCATTGTGACGTCGTTTCAGCGAATGTGACGTCATTACGGTCACTGACATTAACTCAAGCGTTACCGTTAAAGATTCGGGCGGGGACTTCTGTTGACCCTTGGTGAGAGCGCGAGTTGCATCAAGATTTACGAACATGTACGATGACGTTATGATGTGTGATTGTTTATTTTCCCGGTATTTAACACATAATCCTTCTTTACACTCCGATTAATGACATCGATGACATAATGTTAACAAAGGTTTTTAGATAAAGATCTTGCATAATTATTTGAACCACTAGTTTTGTTATACATATATGTTCAAAGCTCAACACTTTTTTTGCTGCAAATTTGCCACGCCAGCATTGTATCCTAGCTCTAGTTCCTTCGATTATATTTAATAATAGCACTACAGTGATTAAGTTATGAGTGAAGACTACTCGTCTACTGGTAATTAATGCGATTTTTCATGTCTCGGCACTATATTACTTAGTAATCGTTATGTTGATATTGTACGTTATGCTGTTTGGTTGGTCAGAACTCCAATGCGGTTACGTTGTTGTTGGTTGCCGCAAACTGCAGGCTGGTTTAATGTATTAAGCCTAACGACAATCTGTGATACTGATGTTGCTGACGCGTGAGAGACGCTCAGGCTGTTGTAAGAATTTAGAGATCGCCGCTGTATCCGTGTGGATCCCAAACACTGATGGTGACGCCATCTAGCGGAGAAGTTTCAAGTCGTGACGTCATGAACTCAGGGCGGTCCTAGGAATTTGAAAAAAAGTGTGAGGGGGGGGGGGTTCAAACTTACGGGGGGCTCTGAACAATATTTTGACCGGGAATCCACCAATTTTTTGTCGCCCAAGGTTAGGGCGGGTCCACTGAAAACTTGCGAACGGGAAGTTGGGGGGGTCCACGCCGCCTCAGATAACGTTCTTCCTCAAACAGGGGGGGCGGTTCCACGCGCTTCCTCAGATAGCGTTCTTCCTTAAACAGTAGGGGTGTTGGGGCGGGGGGGGAGTTTTGCATTGAAAAACAGCATTCTTCCCCTGGACCCCCCCCCCCTCCCCAGCCTGGATCCACCCATGTAAACTTCACCTCCAATTTATTCTCAGACCTTTTGCTCTCTCATAATTATTAATCTTTAGCTTTAAACCCATCCACCCCGTAGTCTCATTACCACGTGTTAATGATGTGTTTAATCAAATGAGGCTTGTGTTTAGTGATAGTTAAAATGACATCTCTAAGCATTATGTACACGTTACTGCAAGTTCATGCACCTGCAACCCCCACGCTAAGTAATTACAGTTCCAGAGAAATATTGCATTTGGAAATTGAAATATGCATGTATCGAACTATATATCGAACTATATATAGAGATATTATGTGTGTAACATTTGCCTTGCTTTCTCAGGTGTTCTCACCAGTCTCCCTCGCTATCTATAACCAGTGATATGAAGCCATGTACAGACGTTATCGCGCGAGCTTGATTAACCCTTTGGAGATACTGCAGGTCATACTTTATTACTAACAGCTATCACTGTCATAATTATATGTGTGATTACTTCAATGGTCATCTTTAAATTAAATAAATAATGTAATAATATAACCCTTTTTTGTGCGATGATACAATAAAGGCCATTCATGAATGAATACGATTGTGTTTACTGTTATATATGGGGGGGAGGAGCAAGTATCCGACCGTCGTGATCAAGGATTACATCGATCGTGAACTGAGAATTTTAATTTTAATACTGAATAACCGTGATGTGGTAAATCGCCAATTTATATCTTGTATCCGCCGTGCCCCCCCCCCCATACCCCCCCCCCCTTACACCCCCCCCCCCCTCAATATATAAGTGTTCTGCAGCCACTGCTGAATTTCATAATGTTACATCTCGTACATGTCTACCCCAGAGGGCATCTTCTCTTCGCACCGTGTCAATATTGTTACCAAAGGGCCCACTAGACTGAGGCACACTTCGGTAAACACGATTGGTTCTATATTCAGGACGCTTTAACCACTTGTGGTCATATGGAGTCAATGGGAGAAGAAAGGGCAGAGCCGAGCCATGTCCCGGGGGGTAACCCATGTTCTTTGCGAAGAAGGACATGGGATCTTTATCCTGCGACCACACAGCGACCGGTACTATATACGTGTTATGCTGACCAGCCCCCCCCCCCCAACCCCACCGACAGAACCAGGGAGCCCCCCCCCCCCCGCGCAACAGACTAGGGGGCCCTCCTTTCCCCTGGGAGTCCCTCCCCACAAAAAGAGCTAAGGAGCCCCTCCCCCATAGCGAACCCTCGCACAAACAGAGAGGGAGCCCCCGCCCCTAGGGAGCCCCCGCCCCTAGGGAGCCCCCTTCCACAAACAGAGCTAGGGAGCCCCTCGCCCCTTGGGAACCAGGCCCCCACCAACAGAGCTAGGGAGCCCCCCCCCCCCTACCACCACCAACAGAGCTAGGGAGCCCCCGCCCCTAGGGAGCCCCCACCACCAACAGAGCTAGGGAGCCTCTCCCCCTAGGGAGCCCCCGCCACTAACAGAGCTAGGGAGCCCCCTGCCCCCCAGATAGCCCCCACCACCAACAGAACTAGGGAGCCCCCTCCCCCCTAGGGAGCCCCCACCACTAACAGAGCTAGGAGCCCCCTCCCCCCTAGGGAGCCCCCACCACCAACAGAGCTAGGGAGCCCCCCCCCCCCCTACCACCACCAACAGAGCTAGGGAGCCCCCTCCCCCCTAGGGAGCCCCCACCACTAACAGAGCTAGGGAGCCCCCTCCCCCCTAGGGAGCCCCCACCACCAACAGAGCTAGGGAGCCCCCTCCCCCCTAGGGAGCCCCCACCACTAACAGAGCTAGGGAGCCCCCTCCCCCCTAGGGAGCCCCCACCACCAACAGAGCTAGGGAGCCCCCTCCCCCCTAGGGAGCCCCCACCACCAACAGAGCTAGGGAGCCCCCTCCCCCCTAGGGAGCCCCCACCACAACAGAGCTAGGGAGCCCCCTCCCCGCTAGGGAGCCCCCACCACCAACAGAGCTAGGGAGCCCCCTCGCCCCTAGGGAGCCCCCTCCCCCCTAGGGAGCCCCCACCACCAACAGAGCTAGGGAGCCCCCTCCCCCCTAGGGAGCCCCCACCACCAACAGAGCTAGGGAGCCCCCCCCACCAACAGAGCTAGGGAGCCCCATGCCCTCTAGAGAGCCCCCACCCCCATTGGAGCTAGGGAGCCCCCCACCCACCCCTAGAGAACCCCCCCACCCCCACACACACACAAACAGAGCTAAGGAGCCCCCTCCCCCCTAGGGAGCCCCCCTCCCACCAACAGAGCGATCCCGAAGAGCATGAAATCGAAGCTGGTCTCTTACACAATCCTAAATTTATGAAAGCAAAACATATACTATAATACGGGTTTTCATATGGCTCTTATATCACAAGTTGTCCTATGGTTCTTATATCACAAGTTGTCCAATGGTTCTTATATCACAAGTTGTCCTATGGTTCTTATATCACAAGTTGTCCTATGGTTCTTATATCACAAGTTATCATACAGAAAGTCTCGAAATCCAAGTATATATAGGTACATATATACTCTGGTCACTGTGGGTCAGCAGAAGTGATGCTACATACAGAGAAACCATCAGAGAACATGGGCGACTTCCCATGTTCTAATTCCCTATAGTTTCAATTACTTTATTTACTGAATGATTGAAACTGCCTCTTCGCGGTCAGCAGCCGCAGACTTCTCCACCCTGCCGCAGCAGTAGATGCCAGGTACAATTAACTTCCCTGATTGCAGCCATAGGTGTTGGCTCTGACTTCTCGACATGCCGCTGGAATGCAGGCCCCCCCCCCCCCCCACTCCCCGCGGAGCCGCCTTGTGATTTAGCTCAGTGGCTCGGCTGCTCAGGGGTCCCGGTGACCTCAGCCCTAATTAGTTAGAGACTTGAGTCGCAGTCTCCATCAATAATGGATAACTTCCGCGTCGCGTGTGGAACCACGTGACTAGACGCGAGTCCTCTTGCGGGCTGAGCCAAGTTCTTTGACATGCTACGTATCGTTTGCTCCAATTCCTGCCTTGTATATATAGTCTGGTGGCCGGATCGGTACGCTATAGGGAGACCGACATCAGGAGTCAAAGGGTTCGCGGTGTGATTAAGCTGGTAGGTGAGCTACGCCAGCTCAAGCGCTGGTTCCCTGGCCGTGTAGGCGTATTGCGTGCATGTAAAAATCGACATTCGACATTGACCCCCAAATTCCGACACTGAGGATCTGAAAAAGCGACATCGACACATTTTTTTTTTAAAGCGACACTGAACGTCGTGACAAAAAATCGACATTCGACACTGAGAATTTTGAAAAATCGACACTGGACATACTAGACTCCCCCCCCCCCCCCCCCCCGTCCCCCCGCTTCCAGATCCTTAGCTAGGATTCGATCGCTCTCTCGAGTGGTGGTGCTCCAAGGTCTCTCCCGTACAGCCGTTACAACGGTGTGCCAGCCAGCCTGCCAGCCAGCCAGCCCGCCACACGAGATGATGACCCCCGCGCTGGCTGCCGAGCGTCCCGAGGGAGACGGCCATCGGACTAACTTCTCCACCCTGCCACAGATTGCACGGACCCCACAGACGGACCCATGGCAACGTGAGACCCGGATGAGGCGGCGGCCTACCCAGCCCCAGCCCCAGTCCCAGCCCCAGCCCCAGCCGGGAGCTCGTTCTCTGGACCGTCGCGGTGTCAGGGGAAACCAGGTAACTGACGTGATGAGCTGCTGTTACTCCGGCGTCAAACCAGGATTTATTTCATTGCCCCCGATTTCCGCGGGCGAGTGTGATCCTGAGAGACGGGGGGACGCGGGGAGGTCTCGTCGGGAGCCGGGACCGCCAGGGCATCAGTCTGATCGTTCAAACAACGCTCGCCCGTTGCTATTGGCGACGTTGCCGATCATACCCCTCGTGGCCCCCACCCCCGCGGACAAGACCACAGCGCATCACGTGACCGGCGGCGGCGGCGGCGGCGGCGACGGCTGCGGCGGCCATTGCGACCTTCAAGCACCCTGGCGACCTTGGCCGACGGGTAGCTACGTGACCGCATCCCGCCCCGGGGGAATAGCCGGGGTACGAAACGACCAGGCAGACGTGGACGAAATGGCTCAAAGTGTGACGGACCTTCAGTGTGAGTCGCCCGCTCTCCCCCGGTTGCTGGGCAACCGGGTGTTCAAACCCCACGTGACCCCGAGGCATCAGTTCGAGGCTCGTCGCCGCGAGAAACTCGGGGTGCTCGCGACGTCCAGGGTCATGCAGCGTCATGATGACGTCAGAGAGGATGACGTCACGGAGTCGTTGTCGCTGCCGCGGATCGTCGCCGTGTTGCGAGCCGAGGGTATCCGGCCTCAGTGCCTCTCCCAACAGGTGGCGCTACTGCGGGACCGGGCCGGCAGGTAAGGATGGACAGGCGTACGAGGAGGGGGGGGGGGGAGGTAAGGATGGACAGGGGTACGGGGATGGGGGTGTAAGATAGGACAGGGGTACGGGTAGGGGGGGCTTGGAGGTAAGGATGGACAGGGGTACGAGGAGGGGGTGGGGGTAGGGAAGGACATGGGTACGGGGAGGGGGGGGGCGGCAGGTAGGCAGGCAAGGAGAGTAAGGAAGGATAGGGGTACGGGAAAGGGGAGGGGAGGGCAGGCGGAGATATTATAGAGTGACTGCTCTACCGTACCATACGCTGATCCAAGATCGGGTGGGTGGGTGTTTGAGGGGGGGGGGGTCACTTTCTTTTATCTCCAGATCACGAAGAATTAAAAGGGGGAAAGGCAGTTATTTAATATTGAAATTCTCAGTTCACAATCAATGAAAATCCTCGATCACGACGGTCGGCTAACACCCCATTCCCAGGTCACGAAGAATTAGTTTCCTAATTCCGAGTTCACGGTGAAATGACAGGCTCATTCTCGAGGAAAGGAAATACCCCTTGCCCCCCCCCCCCCCCCTCCCCCAGCTCACACTATGTTTTTTCGGCGAATAATTTCAGAAATTTAGCAAACAGTGCTTAAATTAAATCCAATAATATAGATATCCTGAAACCAGAGGAAAACATTCGCCTATTGGTTTATTGCATGGCGTTGCCGATGATAAATGGTTCAGACGCTAGGCTACATTTCCTTGACAAGAATATATTAATCCCGCTTAAAAGTTAATAATTCAGATACTGACATGTTTTGAATAGTTTCGTTTACAACGTTTGACATACTAAGTGTATCACTAGAATAATAGGTATCAAGTGTATTGCATCGATAGATGACGTGTATAATTGGATTAATGCATTATTTCTGAGATTTCCAACGACGAAATCAACATGCAAACGCTTATCTCCTACAAACCTACAAGTGCTACAGAGCATAAAAGTTAAATAAAAAACGGTACAAACGCGCGTAATTATGTTAAATTAGTTGACAAATGTCTCGAACGCAAAAGTGTCTTCAATAACAGTTACAACAATAACTGGCAGATGAAAGGTTGAACCCAATCATAAGCAAGTTTGTGGTTGCCAAAAGGAAAGTTGTGGGTAAGGCTAAAGTCCATCCTTAATTGTTTCCATTGCAGACTTTCTTTGGTTGCGTATAGCGGGCATTAGATACAGAAGTTGTACGGTTTTGAGAGTGTACCGTGTTAATGTAGTAAATTGGGTGGTACGTTTGTTAAGGTTTTTTCCACTCTGCCAACAGAGGGAGCTCGTTCCTCACATCACCTCTGCGCCACGTAACCGCCAACCTCACGGTTGACCTCAACGGTGCTGGAGTCACGAACGGTTTTAAAGGGATTTTTATGTTTTATGTGTATTTCGACGCAGAATTTGAAAAATATAGACATCTCGTTGTCGTAAGGTCACAATGGGACAGTTCAGCGAAAACATATTTCAAAATAACACGCTTCATGCCTTTGGACTTCGATCGATCTCGAAAAGTTCCAAAGTTCCAAAGGCTTCTAATTAATCAAAATCTAACGAAGCAGTGGTGTATTTGATGCAAAATTAGTATTCTTAGGGTATTCCATAAGTTAATCACGAGTGTAGTAAGCAAGATATTGACGAAGTGCACGCCATTAAGGGCGGGGAGGGGGGGGGGGGGCGGCAAGCGGGTGTCGTGTTCCCAAATCACGAAGAGTAAACTTCTGTATTCCCAGATCACGACGGATTAAATGGAGAACTCCCCGCATACAATTGAAGGTGCGGATACATGATCTGAATTGGGGATTTCCCAAATCACTGTTATTTAATATTAAATTTATCAGTTCACGATCAATGAGAATCCTCGATCACGGCGGTCGGCGAATATCCCATTCCCAGTTCACGAAGAATTATTTTCCTCATTCCCAGTTTACGGTGAAATGAAAAGCCCGTCCTACCCCTTGCCCCCCACCTATTAATTGCGTAGTGAATAACTTGCTTAGCTGCAATGAACGATCGGCAAGTTCGAGTAGCTTTACATAGGGGGGGTGGGTGCATTTCATTTCAGGTACAATATTCAAGGTAATCTTGAGTTCAATACCTATATAATGACATGGATAATTGAACGATTACGTATTCAGATAGACATCGACAGATAGAGATAGACATCCAAGTACGTGTGTAATTGGATTTTACGTATTAAGGTAGATACATCGAAAGATTATGTAATAAGTTTCTGATGAATATTGCAAGGTGTTGTCGTAATTAAATGGTGTCTGTTTGTTTGTCTCTTGAGGGGAGCGATGGGGGTGCCCACCAGACACCCCCGGCACCGGGGGTCTCGAGCCAGCCGGAGGCGTGGCGCCCCCCGCCGGCCCCAGGGGGGTCACCCCGACCCCCTCCAACATCAAGACCCGGATGGTCACCCCGACCCCCTCCAGCACACAAGGGGCCACCCCGACCCCCTCCAGCACACAGGGGGCCACCCCGATCCCCTCCAGTGCCGCGGTCCAGGGGGTCACACCGACACTCACTCCTCCCGGGGTGCTGGCCTTGGTGCTGGCCTTGGTGATGACCTTGAGAATGTAGGTAGAACAAAGGTCATGAAATCATCCGACCGAAACAATAGTAACGGTGACTTAATGACAGAGCCAGTATCGCCACACGAGACCCCCCGTGAGAACTCGCGAGAACCCCCACAAGCCCCCCCACGAGACCCCCCACAAGCCTCTGGCGGCCCCCGACCCCCGGCCGTCTGCGACTGGTACGAGTTGTCTCGGCTGCCGCCGGTCGCCTTGGGATACGCGGGGTACGAGTCGTCTCGGACCACTCCCCAGCTGAAACCCGTCCAAGCCAAACGGAAGGCTAAGCGAGTCGCCAACGACAACCATATCACAGGTACATTAAGATCGAACAGTTTTCTATATTAACACTATATATACAAAATAATAATATATAAATATATGAAATAGATAGAAATGTAATATAAATAATAATGCGTCATTGGTGAAATCCCGTATTTGGAAAAAGGTTAATTAATTGTTTAACAGAGAAAGTGGTAAGAGTAATTATTTGGAAGCACGTGAAATACGTCAATGTGTCCTAATCTTTTACTTATGGAGTAATTATGAGCCAATTTACAACATAATTATGAGCCAATTTACAACATAATTATGAGCCAATTTACAACATAATTATGAGCCAATTTACAATATTTTTGAAAACATATTTCAGTAATCGATTAATTCGAAATGATGTATCTATGACTTGAGCATGATGCACACGTCCATGTTTCCCAGATAATGTGCCTGATAGAGAGATAACAGAGAAATATAAGAAAGATAAAAATGCTTGATAGAGAGTCTGCGACATCCATTTCCATGAATACATTACCTTTGGTGTATGTTGTATCAATGATGATGTCAATGAAGGTCACATTGAGTATCGATGAATGTCACCATGAGTGTCGTGTTGCAGCTATGGCGAAGCAGCAAGATGACCTTGAGCGTCTCATGGGTGACATTCACCGCACGCGCTGGTTGTCATACCAACAGATTGAACGTAACTCACTGCCAGCCGGCCGCTACCCACCCCGACTTGTGGTGAGACCGTCCAACAATAGTCTGGGTATGAATAGATGGGGTGTGAATAGATGGGGTATGAATAGATGGGGTGTGAATAGATGGGGTGTGAATAGATGGGGTGTGAATAGATGGGGTATGAATAGATGGGGTGTGAATAGATGGGGTGTGAATAGACGGGGTATGAATAGATGGGGTATGAATAGATGGGGTGTGAATAGATGGGGTATGAATAGATGGGGTATGAATAGATGGGGTATGAATAGATGGGGTATGAATAGATGGGGTGTGAATAGATGGGGTGTGAATAGATGGGGTATGAATAGATGGAGTATGAATAGATGGGGTGTGAATAGATGGGGTATGAATAGATGGGGTGTGAATAGATGGGGTATGAATAGATGGGGTATGAATAGATAAATAGATCGGGTATGAATAGATGGGGTGTGACTAGATGGGGTATGAATAGAAGGGGTGTGAATAGATGGGGTATGAATAGATGGGGTGTGAATAGATGGGGTATGAATAGATGGGGTGTGAATAGATGGGGTGTGAATAGATGGGGTATGAATAGATGGGGTGTGAATAGATGGGGTATGAATAGATGGGGTATGAATAGATGGGGTATGAATAGATGGGGTGTGAATAGATGGGGTATGTATAGATGGGGTGTGAATAGATGGGGTATGAATAGATGGGGTACGAATAGATGGGGTATGAATAAATGGGGTGTGAATAGATGGGGTGTGAATAGATGGGGTATGAATAGATGGGGTGTGAATAGATGGGGTATGAATAGATGGGGTGTGAATAGATGGGGTATGAATAGATGGGGTATGAATAGATAAATAGATCGGGTATGAATAGATGGGGTGTGACTAGATGGGGTATGAATAGAAGGGGTGTGAATAGATGGGGTATGAATAGATGGGGTGTGAATAGATAGGGTATGAATAGATGGGGTATGAATAGATGAGGTGTGAATAGATGAGGTATGAATAGATGAGGTATGAATAGATAAATAGATGGGGTATGAATAGATGGGGTGTGACTAGCTCGGGTGTGAATAGACGGGGTATGAATAGATGAAGTATGAATAGATGGGGTATGAATAGATGGGGTATGAATAGATGGGGTGTGAATAGATGGGGTATGAATAGATGGGGTGTGAATAGATGGGTATGAATAGATGGGGTGTGAATAGATGGGGTGTGAAGAGATGGGGTATGAATAGATGGGGTGTGAATAGATGGGGTATGTATAGATGGGGTGTGAATAGATGGGAATGAATAGGTGGGGTGTGAATAGATGGGGTATGAATAGATGGGGTATGAATAGATGGGGTGTGAATATATGGGGTATGAATAGATGGGGTGTGAATAGATGGGGTATGAATAGATGGGGTGTGAATAGATGCGGTATGAATAGATGAGGTATGAATAGATAAATAGATGGGGTATGAATAGATGGGGTGTGACTAGCTCGTGTGTGAATAGACGGGGTATGAATAGATGAAGTATGAATAGATGGGGTATGAATAGATGGGGTATGAATAGATGAGGTATGAATAGATGGAGTGTGAATATATGGGGTGTGAATAGATGGGGTATGAATAGATGGGGTATGAATAGATGGAGTATGAATAGATGGGGTGTGAATAGATGGGTATGAATAGATGGGGTGTGAATAGATGGGTATGAATAGATGGGGTGTGAATAGATGGGGTATGAATAGATGGGGTGTGAATAGATGGGGTGTGAATAGATGGGGTGTGAATATATGGGGTATGAATAGATGGGGTGTGAATAGATGGGGTGTGAATAGATGGGGATGAATAGATGGGGATGAATAGATGGGGTGTGAATAGATGCGGTATGAATAGATGGGGTATGAATAGATAAATAGATGGGATATGAATAGATGGGGTGTGACTAGATGGGGTATGAATAGAAGGGGTGTGAATAGATGGGGTATGAATAGATGGGGTGTGAATAGATGGGGTATGAATAGATGGGGTATGAATAGATGGAGTGTGAATAGATGCGGTATGAATAGATGAGGTATGAATAGATAAATAGATGGGGTATGAATAGATGGGGTGTGACTAGCTCGGGTGTGAATAGACGGGGTATGAATAGATGAAGTATGAATAGATGGGGCATGAATAGATGGGGTATGAATAGATGAGGTATGAATAGATGGGGTGTGAATATATGGGGTGTGAATGGATGGGGTATGAATAGATGGGGTATGAATAGATGGGGTGTGACTAGATGGGGTATGAATAGATGGAGTATGAATAGATGGGGTATGACTAGATGGGGTATGAAAGATGGGGTATGAATAGATGGGGTGTGAGTAGATAGGGTATGAATAGACGGGGTGTGAATAGATGGGGTGTGAATAGATGGGGTGTGAATAGATGGTGTGTGAATAGATGGGGTATTAATAGGTGGGGTGTGAATAGATGAGGTATGAATAGATGGGGTATGAATAGATGGGGTATGAATAGATGGGGTATGAATAGATGGGGTATGAATAGATGGGGTATGAATAGATGAGGTATGAATAGATGAGGTATGAATAGATGGGGTATGAATAGATGGGGTATGAATAGGCCTATATATCGCAGGCGAGATATGATAATCATGGACCACGATACACATTTCTATATGTAAGGTGTATTCCCCCTTTACCTTAGACGACTTCGCAAATCATACTTCAGATATTCACTGTGAGGCGCCATTTCATGTGCAATGTATTCTGTGTATTATTTTGGTCTTTGCGAGATACCAAGATGGCGTCATCGCATGACAACGTATTTTGTAGACACTTAAACATGCAGTATTTTCATCATTGTAACGGACAAGTTACGTAATCTTGATGTAAGTTACACATAGGGCCTACTCAATAATTTTATGCACGCCTTGCCAATAATCTGGAAATATGGTATTTATCTGCATAGAAAAAATTAAGATAACACGAACATATTTCCCAGAACTTTTTGCGCCATGCAGTCACGCTTTTTCCAAGGTGGCGTATAATTGCGAAGTCGTGTATTGTTCACCCTGGCAGCTGGTGTCCTCCCGTTTGCCCCGTGGTGATTGGCTGGTGCGCGCTGCCGTGAAGGAAGACACAGTCATCCCACTGTTATATGTAAGGATCTCACTCGCTGGCCAGCTAAATAATGTTCATGATATATGTTCCTGGAACGAGGCTAACAATTCCCCAGACCACCACTAACGTAGACTTCGATGTACACTTATATAGGGCTGTAAAGTCACTTCGGGATCTTGTCGAGACCCCACGAGACAGGGATGCCTATGCTCTCTCTCAATGCCTAGCATCAAAGGCCTGTACGTGCTGCCTACCTTCCGGTTGTTTGCCTTCACTCGCCTCACACACTCAATCGGCTAAAGCTGTCCTTGGAAGCACAACTAACCACTGCAGTTCTGTGCATATCCGAATTATAACCATCCGAGTAGATTTATGTAATGTATGAGCGGTTAGGCAGTTGATAAACCAGAATGCGGTTGTCTCATGTGACTGTCAGTGTCAGGCGATCTAACGTGCAGCGCGGGGTTTTCCATGTCGTATGACGTAATAATCATCATGACGCGCGTGTCTGCGCGCGGTATCTATGGTTACGTAACAACGCTCCTTATATGGACTGGGCAGGTGAGGACACATGGTGCTCCGTCTGTCGTAGAACTGTATACATCGATGATTTGGCTCAAAATACAACGCTTCGAACAGTCTCATCGAACGGACCACATGCATTATGGGGAGATAAATGTCTTATCCTTAACTATATTATGATTTTATAGTTAACAACGCCTGGACCAAAGCAAAAAAAAAATAGTTTCACACCCACTCGATTCTTTACGCACAAACCGCGCAGCCGGCCGGTTCCCAACACTAAAACGTTGACTACAATCAGTGCGCGTCACGCATACGCAGCAAGGCACCAGCGTGATGCGCACTCGTTCTAAGAGCACGTGTTTTTTTGTTGGTCCCCAAAAGACCTAAACCGGAAATAGAACCCGCGAGAACTATACAGCCCTATTGAAGAAATGTCTATTTGGTTATCACTTCACGGATACCGAGTTGACGAGTACTGTATTTAATAGGGTGCTTGTTGTGTCATGCTACTGCATAAGTATATTCTTTCTTGAATTTAAATTCAAAAAGCGTGTGGGCTATCCGGAGAGAAGCAAATTTGTGCACCGGAGTTGGTGGCCGGCTTTATATCCCTGCGCCTGTTGGCTGGTTCAGTATTCTGTATGATGTCGACCGCGGCTCGCTAGGACGTCCGCGCGCGCAGTTTGATATTGAAATTGTTGTCTTACATACTCAACGAGATTTAAAACATATGTGTAATTTTGAGATATATTTAGTCTTGATTCTAAAATGTAAAACTCGAACATGGCGCATGTAAGTAGGCTGTTTAAAAAATGCCGGCAGTGACTCGCCACTCGTTCACACCAATACAAATATGTAAGCTTTAATCGAACAGTTATTTTCCGCCAATTTATAAACATCTACATAGTACACTGAAAAGAATGATTTGTATTCACATTGAGCAAAATTGTAGCATTTCCTTGAAAATGCAAATGCAAGCCTAGCAGAAAAGATTATTTTGTTATTGACAGCCAACCAAAAGTTGGAAGGTACGCGAACTACGTCACAGATTTGTGTTGTAGTTCACCGGTTTATTGCATCATTTTAGGGATGCTGAGCAGGCTCCAAGCAATGCATTTTAGTGATAACTAAGTGATCAGAATAACAAATTCTTGCACTAATCAGTCCTTAAAATGTCACAATTAGAGATCCTGGCATGATTTTGACGGAAAACCACTGTTCTAATAGCTTTAACAAATTGTGTCCGGTTGAGATGCCTCAAGCTATCCCTTTAACGCAATGCCGCGAATTGCTTTGTAACCTGCCGGCTTAGAGGTTGTTTCGCACGGTCGGAATTCTGTAAATTAAAGCTCGCATGTACTGTCCATCATAGCTTACGTGACACCTATCAGAGATGAGTGTCTTTTTCTTTGCAGGACTTTGAACATACCACGTACGAATCTCTGCTTGGTAAGAAACAAGCTTCATTCCTGGGGGACTTAACGGTAGCCATTTTAAAGAGCGCGCGACTGTTGTTATCATTAACTCAAGAGGAAGAGCTGCACCTGGGGGGGTCTAGAAGAGGTAAATGGCCACACAGGCATATTTCCAGACCCTTACCAGACCCCTATCTATAACTAGTCTGGTCGTAATCGTAGTTACAAACACACTGTAACGAGCACAACTTACAATGTGTGTAATGTGGACGTGATGACTTTGATGCCTCATGAAGGTCATTTGTCTTCAGAGCAAGTACGTGTGACGCTTGATAACTACCACGTGGGGTGCCGGGCCAGATCAATCGCCTTCTGCTGCCAGGTAACGGGAGGGGCAGCCAGGGCGGATCCATGAGGGGGATCCAGGGAGGGTCCGCACCCCCCCCCCCTTTTTTTGAGGAAGAATGCCGTTTTTCAATGCAAAATTTAGGCCGTCTGAGGAGAGGATACCGCTTGTGTTCTTACTCAGCTGCTTATCTTCCAACCCTTTATAAGTTTCATTTTGGTGGCGCTTTGCATGATAACTGCGCCGTTCAGTAATCTTTAAATCATAACGTCTTCTTGCAGTGGGCCATTGAATCATAACGTCTTCTTACAGTCCTACAGTTGTATGCCAACCTTATTACAAAAGGAAAGGGTTTGGTTTGCAGGGTGGGCCAGGGTTTTTGTACCTAGTGCGAGGGAAGGTGCTAACACTTCCAAAACTACTAAAGAAAGAACAGACAGAACTACAGAGGTAAGAACACCCAATATATATATATATATATATATATATAATGCATGGACTGTATAGATGATGATCGGGGAGGGAGGTGGGGGGCACTACATTACTACAGTGATGGGGGGGGGGGTACTACCCTTCCATAGAGCGCACATGGAGAACGGGAAAAACGTGCGCGATTTTGTGTTGATTGAGAGATACATATTTGAGATAAACACCCTGACAGTCATGGCAAAGTATATTGAGGTTAATTGCTGGAACACTTTTGAAAATCAACTGGAATATATGGTCAAGAACTGCCATTTGAAAAAAAAAACCTCGATCCTCATTTCATGTTGCCGTTATGCTTTGTATGTTGAGAATCTCCTGCATCTCCAAGGCTCTTATTGCATAATATTGCTATAATGGCTTCATGACAAACAGGGATAAACATTGAAAACGCTTCAATGCACGTTGACGAGATTTGTCGCTACTTGATGTCCAGGTTCTGGCGAGACATCGGCGAGATCATCAGTAAGCTGGATGCCTCCGAGGCCTGCGTCTACTTCCTGGGGGCAGACTTCCTGGGTGATAAACAGGATCGCCAGGTACCGCCAGACACCTGGGGGGGGGGGGGGCGGGGGTTATGTATCCAACGTCACCCATGACGCATTAATATATATATTACATCTATATTTCGTATATATATTAACAATGTTTTGTATATATAGTGTCAATATAGAAGACACAGAACATTTATCGCTGCTGTTACAAGTTATTACACAATGATAGATATTTATTCCTTATACCAGCACAGTTTCTATTAAATCCACTATTTATTAATCATGTTACAATTAATTGGTATTGTAGTAAGTGTTATATTCTTTTATATTTGCAGATATTTGACCAGTTGCGGATACTTATGTACCCAAATATAGTCCACTTCGACACGTTGTTGCCAACAGGTATGACGGCTCCAGTCACAACCACCCGCAAAATTTACCGACTGACCAAAGGCGAATCCAGTGGGGGTGTCCAGGGTGTCCCCCCCCCCCCCCTCGGTCGCAAGTTTTCAGTGGACCCCCTCCCCCCGGCCGTCAAAGAATTGGTTTATCCCCCTGTAGCAATTTTGTTTAGAGCCGCCCCCCCACCTCCTCGTCGCAAGTTTGGACCCCCCCTTTTCAAATTCCTGGATCCGCTCCTTTATTGAACCACCAGGCAAATTCTCTACCAAGTTTACCAATTTACTCTGCCAAGTTTAAGCATCTTGGTAGAGCATCAGCCAGTTTGCCACGGTGAAATATCAGCCTTAATATTGACTCTTCGTTGCAGATCGTGTCGCGGTGGAGAAATACTTCGACTACAAGAAATACGTCAGCTGGTGCTGCCGGCGTACCCCCAGCGCCTCTAGCGGCCACCAGACACCCACAACGCCGAAGGAAGACACTCTCCAACCGATGCAAATTCGACCGGTGCGCCCCCTGTTGAGACGCGTCGACAGTCAACTCGACGTCATTTCACAGGTGCAAAGACATAACGAACCCGAGGGGGGTCACTGAGGCGGCGGGAGGGGGGGGGGTCACTGAGGCGGCGGGAGGTGGGGGGGGCAACTTTGAGATCGGGACCCCAGCGGCGGTGCGATGTCTAAGACAACATGAGGTCGGGACCCCAAGAAGAAATCGCAAATTACACAATGGAAAGACGTATTAGCAAAAAAAGTAAAATTCACTTACAAGAAAATATTGTGTGTCAGTATAGTGAGCAATTTAGGATCATAAACTTCAATGGAAACCCGACACACGACAACGTGGTGTTAATACAAATAAACGTGGGTTGACCTTGTGTTTGTGTTCTATATATACATCTGTTATTAGTCCGCGATGTGTAATCATCAGTTTGCACAGTAACTGCACAGTGGCCGGAAACTCCTCATTGCTTGTTGTATGATAACTGGTGGTGATGTCAATGCATCCAAACTGCACTGGGAAGGCAGTGCGGCAGCATGCTCGGCCTACTGGCGACAGAGAGGTGTCCATCACCAATACAGAGAGGTGTCCATCACCGATACAGAGAGGTGTCCATCACCGATACAGAGAGGTGTCCATCACCGATACAGAGAGGTGTCCATCACTGACAGAGAGAGGTGTCCATCACCGATACAGAGAGGTTTCCATCACCGATACAGAGAGGTGTCCATCACCGATACAGGGAGGTGTCCATCACCGATACAGAGAGGTGTCCATCACCGATACAGAGAGGTGTCCATCACCGATACAGAGAGGTGTCCATCACCGATACAGAGAGGTGCCCATCACCGATACAGAGAGATGTCCATCACCGATACAGAGAGGTGTCCATCACCCATACAGGGAGGTGACCATCACCCATACAGAGAGGTGACCATCACCGATACAGAGAGGTGTCCATCACCGATACAGAGAGGTGTCCATCACCGATACAGAGCGGTGACCATCACCGATACAGAGAGGGGTCCATCACCGATACAGAGAGGTGTCCATCACCGATACAGAGCGGTGACCATCACCGATACAGAGATGTGTCCATCACCGATACAGAGAGGTGTCCATCACCGATACAGAGAGGTGTCCATCACCGATACAGAGAGGTGTCCATCACCGATACAGAGAGGTGTCCATCACCGATACAGAGAGGTGTCCATCACCGATACAGAGAGGTGTCCATCACCGATACAGAGAGGTATCCATCACCGATACAGAGAGGTGTCGATCACCGATACAGAGAGGTGTCCATCACTGACACAGAGAGGTGTCCATCACCGATACAGAGAGGTGTCCATCACCGATACAGAGAGGTGTCCATCACCGGTACAGAGAGGCATCCATCACCGATACAGAGAGGAGTCCATCACCGATACAGAGAGGTGTCCATCACCGATACAGAGAGGTGTCCATCACCGTTACAGAGAGATGTCCATCACCGATACAGAGAGGTGTCCATCACCGATATAGAGAGGTGTCCATCACTGATACAGAGAGATGTCCATCACCGATACAGAGAGGTGTCCATCACCGTTACAGGGAGGTGACCATCACCCATACAGAGAGGTGACCATCACCGATACAGAGAGGTGTCCATCACCGATACAGGGAGGTGACCATCACCCATACAGAGAGGTGACCATCACCGATACAGAGAGGTATCCATCACCGATACAGAGAGGTGTCCATCACCGATACAGAGAGGTGTCCATCACTGATACAGAGAGGCATCCATCACCGATACAGAGAGGAGTCCATCACCGATACAGAGAGGTGTCCATCACCGATACAGAGAGGTGTCCATCACCGATACAGAGAGATGTCCATCACCGATACAGAGAGGTGTCCATCACCGATATAGAGAGGTGTCCATCACTGATACAGAGAGATGTCCATCACCGATACAGAGAGGTGTCCATCACCGTTACAGGGAGGTGACCATCACCCATACAGAGAGGTGACCATCACCGATACAGAGAGATGTCCATCACCGATACAGAGAGGTGTCCATCACCGATACAGGGAGGTGACCATCACCCATACAGAGAGGTGACCATCACCGATACAGAGAGGTGTCCATCACCGATACAGAGAGGTGTCCATCACCGATACAGAGAGGTGTCCATCACCGATACAGAGAGGTGTCCATCACCGATACAGAGCGGTGACCATCACCGATACAGAGAGGTGTCCATCACCGATATAGAGAGGCGTCCATCACTGATACAGAGAGGTGTCCATCACCGATACAGAGAGGTGTCCATCACCGATACAGAGAGGTGTCCATCACCGATACAGAGAGGTGTTCATCACCGATACAGAGAGGTGTCCATCACCGATCCAGGGAGGTGACCATCACCCATACAGAGAGGTGACCATCACCGATAAAGAGAGGTGTCCATCACCGATACAGAGCGGTGACCATCACCGATACAGAGAGGGGTCCATCACCGATACCGGGAGGTGTCCATCACCGATACGGAGAGGTGTCCATCACCGATACAGAGAGATGTCCATCACCGATACAGAGAGGTGTCCATCACCGATACAGAGAGGTGTCCATCACCGATACAGAGAGATGTCCATCACCGATACAGAGAGGTGTCCATCACCGATACAGAGAGGTGTCCATCACCGATACAGAGAGGTGTTCATCACCGACACAGAGAGGTGTCCATCCCCGATACAGAGAGGTGTCCATCACCGATACAGAGAGGTGTCCATCACCGACACAGAGAGGTGTCCATCACCGATACAGAGAGGTGTCCATCACCGATACAGAGAGGTGTCCATCACCGATACAGAGAGGTGTCCATCACCGATACAGAGAGGTGTCTATCACCGATACAGAGAGGTGTCCATCACCGATACAGAGAGGTGTCCATCACCGATACAGAGAGGTGTCCATCACCGATACAGAGAGGTGTCCATCACCGATACAGAGAGATGTCCATCACCGATACAGAGAGGTGTCCATCACCGATACAGAGAGGTGTCCATCACCGATACAGAGAGGTGTTCATCACCGACACAGAGAGGTGTCCATCCCCGATACAGAGAGGTGTCCATCACCGATACAGAGAGGTGTCCATCACCGATACAGAGAGGTGTCTATCACCGATACAGAGAGGTGTCCATCACCGATACAGAGAGGTGTCCATCACCGATACAGAGAGGTGTCCATCCCCGATACAGAGAGGTGTCCATCACCGATACAGAGAGGTGTCCATCACCGATACAGAGAGGTGTCCATCACCGATACAGAGAGGTGTCCATCACCGATACAGAGAGGTGTCCATCACCGACACAGAGAGGTGTCCATCACCGATACAGAGAGGTGTCCATCACCGATACAGAGAGGTGTCCATCACCGATACAGAGAGGTGTCCATCACCGATACAGAGAGGTGTCCATCACCGATACAGAGAGGTGTCCATCACCGATACAGAGAGGTGACCATCACCGATACAGAGAGGGGTCCATCACCGATACAGAGAGGTGTCCATCACCGATACAGGGAGGTGACCATCACCGATACAGAGAGGTGTCCATCACCGTTACAGGGAGGTGACCATCACCCATACAGAGAGGTGACCATCACCGATACAGAGAGGTGTCCATCACCGATACAGAGAGGTGTCCATCACCGATACAGAGAGGTGTCCATCACCGATACAGAGAGGTGTCCATCACCGATACAGAGCGGTGACCATCACCGATACAGAGAGGGGTCCATCACCGATACAGAGAGGTGTCCATCACCGATACAAGGAGGTGACCATCACCGATACAGAGAGGTGTCCATCACCGATACAGAGAGGTGTCCATCACCGATACAGAGAGGTGTCCATCACCGATACAGAGAGGTGTCCATCACCGATACAGAGAGGTGTCCATCACCGATACAGAGAGGTGTCCATCACCGATACAGAGAGGTGTCCATCACCGATACAGAGAGGTGTCCATCACCGATACAGAGAGGTGTCCATCACCGATACAGAGAGGTGTCCATCACCGATACAGAGAGGTGTCCATCACCGATACAGAGAGGTGTCCATCACCGATACAGAGAGGTGACCATCACCGATACAGAGAGGGGTCCATCACCGATACAGAGAGGTGTCCATCACCGATACAGGGAGGTGACCATCACCGATACAGAGAGGTGTCCATCACCGTTACAGGGAGGTGACCATCACCCATACAGAGAGGTGTCCATCACCGATACAGAGAGGTGTCCATCACCCATACAGAGCGGTGACCATCACCGATACAGAGAGGGGTCCATCACCGATACAGAGCGGTGACCATCACCGATACAGAGAGGGGTCCATCACCGATACAGAGAGGTGTCCATCACCGATACAGGGAGGTGACCATCACCGATACAGAGAGGTGTCCATCACCGTTACAGGGAGGTGACCATCACCCATACAGAGAGGTGACCATCACCGATACAGAGAGGTGTCCATCACCGTTACAGGGAGGTGACCATCACCCATACAGAGAGGTGACCATCACCGATACAGAGAGATGTCCATCACCGATACAGAGAGGTGTCCATCACCGATACAGGGAGGTGACCATCACCCATACAGAGAGGTGACCATCACCGATACAGAGAGGTGTCCATCACCGATACAGAGAGGTGTCCATCACCGATACAGAGAGGTGTCCATCACCGATACAGAGAGGTGGCCATCACCGATACAGAGCGGTGACCATCACCGATACATAGAGGGGTCCATCACCGATACCGGGAGGTATCCATCACCGATACAGAGTGGTGTCGATCACCGATACAGAGAGGTGTCCATCACCGATACAGAGAGGTGTCCATCACCGATACAGAGAGGTGTCCATCACCGATACAGAGAGGTGTCCCTCACCGACGCAGAGAGGTGTCCTTCACCGATACAGAGAGGTGTCCATCACCGATACAGAGAGATGTCCATCACCGATACAGAGAGGTGTCCATCACCGATATAGAGAGGTGTCCATCACTGATACAGAGAGGTGTCCATCACCGATACAGAGAGGTGTCCATCACCGATACAGAGAGGTGTCCATCACCGATACAGAGAGGTGTCCATCACCGATACAGAGAGATGTCCATCACCGATACAGAGAGGTGTCCATCACCGATACAGGGAGGTGACCATCACCCATACAGAGAGGTGACCATCACCGATACAGAGAGGTGTCCATCACCGATACAGAGCGGTGACCATCACCGATACAGTGAGGGGTCCATCACCGATACCGGTAGGTGTCCATCACCGATACAGAGAGATGTCCATCACCGATACAGAGAGGTGTCCATCACCGATATAGAGATGCGTCCATCACTGATACAGAAAGGTGTCCATCACCGATACAGAGAGGTGTCCATCACCGATACAGAGAGGTGTCCATCACCGATACAGAGAGATGTCCATCACCGATACAGAGAGGTGTCCATCACCGATCCAGGGAGGTGACCATCACCCATACAGAGAGGTGACCATCACCGATAAAGAGAGGTGTCCATCACCGATACAGAGCGGTGACCATCACCGATACAGAGAGGGGTCCATCACCGATACAGAGAGGTGTCCATCACCGATACAGAGAGGTGTCCATCACCGATACGGAGAGGTGTCCATCACCGATACAGAGAGGTGTCCATCACCGATACAGAGAGGTGTCCATCACCGATACCGGGAGGTGTCCATCACCGATACGGAGAGGTGTCCATCACCGATACAGAGAGGTGTCCATCACCGATACCGGGAGGTGTCCATCACCGATACGGAGAGGTGTCCATCACCGATACAGAGAGGTGTCCATCACCGATACAGAGAGGTGTCCATCACCGATACAGAGAGGTGTTCATCACCGACACAGAAAGGTGTCCATCCCCGATACAGAGAGGTGTCCATCACCGATACAGAGAGGTGTCCATCACCGACACAGAGAGGTGTCCATCACCGATACAGAGAGGTGTCCATCACCGATACAGAGAGATGTCCATCACCGATACAGAGAGGTGTCTATCACCGATACAGAGAGGTGTCCATCACCGATACAGAGAGGTGTCCATCACCGATACAGAGAGGTGTCCATCACCGATACAGAGAGGTGTCCATCACCGATACAGAGCGGTGACCATCACCGATACAGAGAGGGGTCCATCACCGATACCGGGAGGTGTCCATCACCGATACAGGGAGGTGTCCATCACCGATACAGAGAGGTGTCCATCACCGATACAGAGAGGTGTCCATCACCGATACAGAGAGATGTCCATCACCGATACAGAGAGGTGTCCATCACCGATACAGAGAGGTGTCCATCACCGATACAGAGAGGTGTCCATCACCGATACAGAGAGGTGTCCATCACCGATACAGAGAGGTGTCCATCACCGATACAGAGAGATGTCCATCACCGATACAGAGAGGTGTCCATCACCGATACAGAGAGGTGTCCATCACCGATACAGAGAGGTGTCCATCACCGATACAGAGAGGTGTCCATCACCGATACGGAGAGGTGTCCATCACCGATACAGAGAGGTGTCCATCACCGATACAGAGAGATGTCCATCACCGATACAGAGAGGTGTCCATCACCGATACAGAGAGGTGTCCATCACCGATACCGGGAGGTGTCCATCACCGATACAGAGAGGTGTCCATCACCGATACAGAGAGGTGTCCATCACCGATACAGAGAGATGTCCATCACCGATACAGAGAGGTGTCTATCACCGATACCGGGAGGTGACCATCACCGATACAGAGAGGTGTCCATCACCGATACAGAGTGGTGTCCATCACCGATACAGAGAGGTGTCCATCACCGATACAGAGAGGTGTCCATCACCGATACAGAGAGGTGTCCATCACCGATACAGAGAGGTGTCCATCACCGATACAGAGAGGTGTCCATCACCGATACAGAGAGGTGTCCATCACCGATATAGAGAGGTGTCCATCACCGATACAGAGAGGTGTCCATCACCGATACAGAGAGGTGTCCATCACCGATACAGAGAGGTGTCGATCACCGATACAGAGAGGTGTCCATCACTGACACAGAGAGGTGTCCATCACCGATGCAGAGAGGTGTCCATCACCGATATAGAGAGGTGTCCATCACCGATACAGAGAGGTGTCCATCACCGATACAGGGAGGTGACCATCACCCATACAGAGAGGTGACCATCACCCATACAGAGAGGTGTCCATCACCGATACAGAGAGGTGTCCATCACCGATACAGAGAGGTGTCCATCACCGATACAGGGAGGTGACCATCACCCATACAGAGAGGTGACCATCACCGATACAGAGAGGTGTCCATCACCCATACAGAGAGGTGTCCATCACCGATAAAGAGAGGTGTCCATCACCGATACAGAGAGGTGTCCATCACCGATATAGAGAGGTGTCCATCACAGTTACCGATGTGCGACCAGAATGAAATTCGTCGTAGAAGTCATAGTGCCCTGATCTTAAACATCTGAATGGCGTACCGTGGTCAGCTCCCTCTATAGCAATAACTATAACAACTCCTGACATTTTATTGCCACAAAAAAAAAGTGAAAAAGAAATTTAATGTATAGATATATCTACTGTAACGAGGCTCTGTTGTAATACTTATCGATTAAATGTCGGTCTGGGGCGTCATACTTACTCTGGACGCACGCAGTGACCGGCGTCGACACCCAACCACCCACCCATCCATCACCCACACAATGCTACGCCACTGGCAAGCCCTGCCAACGCAAATTGATTTGTTCAGCCAGGAGCGAAATTGTCGACACCGCTAAATGAATTGAATTGTCGGCCTATTTAACCTTCAGGCGAGCAGCAGACATATTACCACCCTGTATAGTCTAGCTCGTTGGCTTTAAACTGTTCGGGAATTGATGGCACATTTAACTATAGAAATTACGACGTGATTAGGAGATCAAATACACACGTACAACTTTCAACAAAGTACACTCGCACCCCTTACGCCATGCAAGGACACATGGATAGAGGGCCCCTACCGGTTGGCTACATGAAACCACGGCGGCCAACATGTACTGGTTCAGTGTTCGGGTACTCAGGATGGTCATGGGGAAGGGGCCGCCCCTGTAGCTCAGTGGGCTGGAGCGCTCGCATTGAGTGGTCTGGCCACCTGAGAGCCTAACGGCACGTGGATCGGTGGTTCGCGTCCCGCTGTGGCCATATCTGTGTGGTCGCAGAGTAAAGACCCCATGTCCTTCTTTGCAAAGAGTAGGGGGTTACCCCCGGGGACATGGCTCCACTCTCCCTTCCTTCTCCCGTTGACGCGATATGACCAAAAGCAGTGAAAGCGTGCTGAATATACAACCAACATACAAGGATCTGCGCCAGAGACTCCTGCCAGAAGCCGTTAATTGGTCTTATTTTGTAGAATTTAATGAGTGATGCCGCTCTGCTTATCATGATATCGGTCGCTTTATTCATAACGCCTTTTATATGAGAACTGTGCGATGAAATAATCTGTCTCGTCGAACATGCTTGCATCATCTATGTACGATGGGCCTGAGGCAAAGGATTACAATAAATAATTCAGTTGTCATGACGAATTAAAATCCAAGGTTGCCGCCCGCAACTTACACACTCACATGTGGCCCTGTGCATGTATTGGACATGTCGTTCCTTTCCAAGAGACGTGCTTTTTATAACGGTCATTACATTCGACAAGCCGACTACATTTATCTTGCTGCAATATACACTCTACTAATGTGGAGACTTTTAAGCTGTAGTTAAATGGGAGTCTTCTAATGGATGATATACACTTTCGGTTAATACAAATCCCAAAGAAAATGGTGTTCTTGGCATTAGTACTAAAGTAGCTATTGTTTTAAAAATTATTTACTGTAAGCGGTTAGTAAACATGGAAGTGTCTCGTAAATCGTCATCTAAATATTGATATGAAGCTCGAAGTGGCCGCAACCGTTATCTAACACTCAGATGATAAATGTGTACGCAGAAACAAATGTATTTATCAATAATTTGCAGTAAAAAACCACATATGTAGTTAAACTGTTTTAATTGTTTAGATTTTCCATCCAACAGAGCCTCATAGCGGTATGCTTTAATTTGAAAAAGGCGTTTCATACCACATGTTCTTGACAATCCGTTACTTTAAAGGGAACCGTCAGCCTAGCCTCTTACGCCGCTTTACCGATTCATATAATGCCCAATTGTCTATCCTCCAAATTATAGAATTTTTCGATATCTGTAGCTCACAATAAAATTTAGATGGGATCGCCAGGCACGATTTCGCCGCCTACCCAGGCGGCAGCCCTTTTTGGAGGCGTGTCCGCGATTGACCAATCTAATTTACTCTAATTTATTCAAACCGGAAATTGCGCCTAATGTGTGAGCCAGTCGGCCGAAACGAAGCGTTAGCACTCGCCAATTTAATTTTAAGATGTAAACTTTCGTTGCAGATCGCGATTAAATTAGGTTGGACACCCGCTTTAAATCATAAGTTAGATAGCGAGAGACTGAATATTCCTATTTAGAATACAGAGATTGTATACATATATAGATATGTTCTTTATTCCTCCATATATGGTGAGACCCGACAACATATAGGCCTAGGAAATTGCACCAGCAGAAAGGTTATGTGTAGAAGAAAATAAGCAATCTATCGCATGAAGAGATATATACACTTTCAAAGTATGAATACCTTCCAAACTTCCAAATATTTATAGAAAATAAACTGACAATGTACTGAAGTATAATGGCCTAACCTAATCTATGATCGACACTGTCGATACTGGGTACTCTTTCAGGGGCGAATCCAGAAAATCTGGATAGGGTGGGGGGGTGCCGGTTTCAGGGTCGGATCCATATATGCTGGCCAGTTTCTGGTATAAATGTCAGCCCTAAAAAGAAGGGGGGCCAGGCCGAAGCGCCCCAGCCCCCCCCCCCCCCCCCCTTGAATCCGCCCCTGCAACTTTTAATAAATCCTCAGACCCGGCTGCACACTACACGCTGCTGCTGTGATCAATCATTTAGCTCCCTATTATAAGTTATGTGACGTAACGTTAGCGCTTTATATTGGATGATGGCTCGTAATGCTTTGGACAGAGTAATGCCCCCATATGTACCGGAACAACTGCCGCAGCTGTCACCGCTCAGCTGTCATCCATCTTCGCTGCGGAGATGCCTATTATTGGCTTAGCAACGTACACAAAAATGTGTCCTTTTTTTCAAACCTTCTCTCCCCGGCCAACATGTGACACACGATATTAAATTCTAGCAGCTGGCTTATATATATGTTTTTTTTTCTCAATATTGGGCTCCCTTTACTCGATAGACAAGGAGTATATAGCCATACAATATCGCTAGCTATACTGACATTGAATTCAATGGACAAAATGCTGCTGATACAGCAGCCAAGCTAGTTAGCTCTTAGCCTTCCTGCTGTGTCACCCATGCATAACTAATGGGACGTGTTTCTTCATCGAAAATGTGACCACACAATAACATTATTGAAACGCTTCAAACCAATTTCTGAACGGTCCCACACGGCTTGCTGGCGTCTTAAATCGTATAATTCAGTCCTTAACGGATATGTAAAGAATATTTAACGATGACAGGGCTGATGCATAGGGATGAAGGTTACATAATGACAACTTTCTATATGAGAAAGTTAAAGATATTCATAAACCACACGTAGCTTACGCGCGAAAAATGCATTTCCGTCGTTGCCTCTTAATTAGGCTTAATTAGTGGTTCAATTCGTAATCCAGAAATTGTATTGTTTTAATTCATAAAATTCACCGCTTGGGTGAATACTGATCTATTCTATATCGCGCGACAAATGTTCAACTTAGCGCAAAGTAGATTTGCGTAGCCTAATTATAGTTTTAAAATACGGCCACAGTGGCCATGGTCGCGGTATTTAGAAAACACACGTGGTTTTTGGATGATTACTTTTTGTGGGGGGGGGGGGGGATATCTTTTTCATGTTGAACCCGATAATTGCTCGACAAATGTTCCACTTAGCGCTAAGTTGATTTGCGTAGCCGAAGAATGGTTTCTGAATATCACCCATGGCGAGACTACACAGAGATAACTAACTGACACACTCGTCACACGTGGAAGGACAACCTTTCTAAGAGGCGGATCCAGACAGTGGCGATATGGCGATAATTGGGGATTCTGGGCGGAATTGGACTCACCCTCCTGCTACCGATATGAGGTGGAGCTTCCACCTCAGTACCATTTTTTTTTATTCAGAACTAAGGTTCAATTATATTTATGTCCGTATACGGCAAATGAGAAATAATAACGTGACAACGGTCTCTGTGAGCAATGTAATAATCTCAGTTTGTCATATGGATTGAGAGTGCCAAGGGACATTACAGTATATTCAGGCAAATTGCAAGGATAACGAACTCAAATGCTACTTTCTACTTTCCCACTTTATTGATAGTGAAGGTAAGCTCAGCTTGTCTTTTGCTTGCTTGTTGACTTGCTCAGATAACATTGTTGTTTCATTATGCATCCGCGTATGTATTTACATTATCTAACTGATCGTATGATTAATTATAATGCAGGTTATAAAGGTTATATGTAAAGGTTATTAGTCTTTTGCGGTCTTACTGGCTGAAACAGTGTTCTTAAAGCAGCTTACTTACATGCACCATGTTAGATTTTTTACATTTTAGAATCAAGACTAAAGATATCTCAAAATGATGATGCTTATGTGTTATATCTCGATGAGTATGTAAAACCAAAATTTCCACATAAAACTGCGCGGACTAGTTTTTTGCGCGGATGTCCTTGCGAATACCGAACAGCGAACAGGCGCGCAGGGATATAAAGCCGGACACCAAGTTCTGCTCCGGTGAACAACGTTGCTACCCTCCGGATGGCCCTCAGGCCTTCAGGATTTAAATTCAAGACAGAATATACTTTTTGACTTGGAGCAGAAGTTTGTAATACAAATATTACTGAAGATATTACTTTAAGCCATAACACAAACCAAGACACGTCAGGGACGTTGACTAATATTGTCGGGTGTTGCGAGCAAGTTTTTTTCGACGACATCGATGTTCATAAAGATGGGATAAATAAGTAAAACAAAGCGACATTTGGTACAAAATTTATTCGGTTGACAAATGTTGAAAAGCGGTTAAGGTAGGTAGGGTTTGAGTGGCTCTGAAACTACACTTAGATATCGGACTGCTGGCCAATGACACTGGGCATGATTACATAACGTCAGCACAAGATGAGTGTTCGTCAGCACAACAGCTTGCGACAAATACTCAGCCTCAACCAATCCCCTCAGATCTCACGCCAAATGTACATCTATGCTATAGCTACTGTCTACGCTGACGTCTACGTGTCTGCGGCTCCCGCTGTATAATCCAAAATCTTTGCCGCCGTCTTGGCCAAAATCCTGCATCCATTACCAATGTTTGCCCATGAACCTCTACCCCCCCCCCCCCATAACCCACCCACCCCTCACCCCACCCTCCCCCAGCACCCATCTCCTACGCTAACACGGACATCCCGGTAAATCATACCCCAGACATAATGGAAGATTTGGGCGCTGGAAAAAAAAGGACAAAACTTATTCATCATATACAGAAATGTCATACTCACTTAAAAATGTATATATTTAGTCTATATAAAAACTAATATTACTGTGAATTGCATATTATCGAAGCCTACAGTTGGGATTTTGCAAACAGTAAAACATACAATCGCCTGGCGGAAACAGAAGTACTACAATGGTTTCATTTTGATACCAGCTTACATGAAATATGGTTGGAACTCGGTCCGAATGAGATCAGTCAGCCACGAAGCGCTATAACTGCTTCTGAGACCACAAAATTATAATTAAATGACCAAGCTCAAGGGTAATAACTGATCATCGACTGTAGAAGATGAAAATCCCATTTGATCGTTAATTCTTCCAGCCGAGTATGGTTCACATAAACCAGACACCGCAAACTACGCTGGTTAATTGACACGGAAAGGTAAAAATATTTTTCTTTTCGGGTCGGGGACACTATCCTATGGCCTTTTATCAGCTTGAAAATTATAAATATGCGAAGTCTTTTCACAACCAATGGATAAATTGGCTTGGTTCATTTGAGCACGGGTTAGAACCGACCAGATCGAAGAAAACCTAACACGCAGTGAAAACTCCCAGCTGGATAACGCCTCTCGACCCACACCTTTTTGTGTCGTGTAGGGGTAATTAGGCATGCTCATCAAACCAAGTATGATGCCACCTTCATCTGAGTGTATAAGTGATTCTCAAATACTGGATTTATAAAATGTTGAACCGTCGCGTTCTAGGCCTACCATGAATCTAGCTTAATAACTGCAGCCGGGCCACACACGAAACTACTACAACCTTTTCACTCGGTTTGTATGGACTGTACATTCCATCGCATTATATGTGCAGACATCGTACCTTCATACATCGCTATGTACATACACACAAACAGACAGACATCGTTATTACGTCATCGCGGTCAACCTTGACCTTGACCTACTTATCAAACGAACGCCGCCGCAGCGCTCACCAGATGGCGCAGCGCCTATAGATACGACATGGCCATATATATGCAGATCGCGGATATAACGGCTTCCATAATGTACTCAATACTCGATCCCTATCAAGTACAGCGATTAAATATGGACTAAATTACAATCTGTCTCACAGTGACTGGTATGAAAGCTACACATCGGCTTGGTCTCATGAAAGGCCGACTGTGTGGGTAGGCTATACTGACTGACTCAGGCCTGTATATATATATCGTCTTCTATACTAATAAAATGAAGCTGTCGATCTGTCCCACTATGCCGCTGCATGCAAGAGCACATTGGCATCAGCAGCCGCCTTGAACCTATATCTAACCGAACCAGCCATTATCCCGCATGGTGACCATGTCTGCGGCGGGCTACCTGGCTTGGTGCCAACGGTAATAATATTTTTATTATTCTTCCCATCAGTAGCAAATTTTGTCCACTGAAGGTACGTTAAATGACGAACAACGGGCGGGAAACAGCCCCTTTTTTTACTCAATCAACCCCTTTTTTAGTATTCTGTGCTGGATGCCCAATAATTGCACAGAAAGTGTTTAAATATCCTTAACACTTATGTCCCGTTATTCAGTAGCTCCTGGTCTCAATTTATATCAATATAATTATCGATATTATTTCTGCCCAATGTCTACCTTCTGCCTGCTACTATTTGACGTATAAAACAGAATACTGTCATACTGTTATTTCTTTCGCTTATTAGTACGAACGCTAGATGTCCCGCGAGTGGAGCGAGCGGGGCGGCTAGTATAGATATATATATACGTATGGCAAGAGGGCACTTCAAGCTATTCCTGAAGAATGACGACATGTTCTAATGAAGTCAAGGATATTTTTACAATTATTTTTAAATGTCTTAATTGCTTAATGTATTGCAATAACTAATAATATTATTAAACTTTTATTTCTAGGTATTACATATTTCGAACGGGATGTAGAGGAGTTAAACTTATCACCAATCATATACATATCATACAATTATTACAAAGTCACTCGTTGGATGGGGGGGGGGGTGTGAAATTCAATATGGAAAATATTATAACATCCCTGGTGTGATGCTCGCTAATCAATACCAAATGACGTCACATGTCATGTGATAATACAATGCGTTAATTGCCTTCGGCTTCCGGTGCAGAATGTCCCATTGACACAGACACGGGCGTCTCGGCCTTCAATACACCCAGCCACTGGTAATGCTGAGGACAGACTAAGTATGCCCTGTATAGGCACCACTGACCAACCAGAGGTGTGCGATATGTCCTTTATTCAGTATTTGCATTGCGAATCCTCACACTAAGTACTGACTGAACACTGATTATAGAGACTGGTACAATGCAAACTCGATCTGCATGCGTAACTTTCACTTCCCACAATTAATATATGTGTATATATGTATACCGATATACGTGTCAGGAGTTCCCGCTTGAACGACCCACACTTGGACGGGATCTGTGGTATTGCTTCTTACGCTACAGTTCTTGGCTTTATAAATCATCGCAGAACCGAAGTATACACATCATATTTCGACAAAGATTACATAACATCCATGGGGTACATGGCCTCCACATGTGGGACAGGCGTCATACGCTGTGGTTTGGAGGCGCCAAAGCCGTGTCCAGAGCATAGGCTTGTCCTATAGGTCTCTCCTATAGGTTTTTCCTGCGGGTTTTTGCCAGTGCTTTGGACGGTAGGATTATCCCATGATAGGTCATATCCTTATTACGTGGCTTAAAGCCCCGTCCAGACGACACGATCTTACCTATAGGTCACGCCTACGGGTCATGACCTATAGGAAGTCTTACTCTCCGGACAGGCGCTGGGACACACCCATAGGATATTTTATGACCGATAGGTCTTGTCGGGTGGAATGGAACATGCTCTATTCGCTAGGTCAAACCTATAGGGCATAGAATCTCTGGCCAATCAGTGCATGTCGTTCTGTCACGTGATAGCAACGAATTCATGTGATTCGGTAATAAGGATATGACATATGGGGTAATCCTACCGTGTGAACAGTGATGTCAACAAACCCACAGGAAAAGCCTATGGGACAGAGTTATAGGACAAATCTAGACGCTTGGCTTAAATCATACTCCACATTTAGTTAAAGGAGTTGCGGAGAGGGTAGCGGATGGTGTGGGGTACGGGGAGGGGGGCGGGATACAGGTTGGAAAGAGCTGGGGATTAGTTTCTTTGAATACAATCCATGGCAGTGAGGAAATGTGCTTCTGTACTTTTTGGGGTGGGGAATGGAAATAAAAACACACGAAACCCTGTAATTGGTAACATACGAGGATATGTTGTAGCAAATGTTGCGTCAGGATAATAATATACGAAGTGAGTGAACTTCCGGGTGTGCCGATGAAGAAAAGGAAAGACACGTAATACATACATCGTCGAGCGGTCAGATCTCCGGGAAAAACAGGCATACATAGAGGATGGAAAAGATTCCAAACCAAAAACATGTGCAACCAAATAGTAATGAACATATATTACACTAAAACATAATTTGTGGGTATGAAATATATAGAGACCTCGCTGTGCGTGATGTGACCTAGTCTATGCCATCCGTGCGACCAGAAACTCTGTTTCTTGGTAGAAGGGGGGGGGGGGGAGCGAGGTCATGATGAACGCATACATGTTGAGTTTACGGTGACTATCTTATGGAAGCCATGTCGAGAGATATCACGTGATACTGCGTTGTGCGCCTTACAATGTGTATACAGTCGTGTGAATACGTCACTCATTAAACTATGCCATCGATGAGGTTGTTTGCCATTTGAATACGTCACCCATTAAACTATGTCCTTGATGAGGTCGTTTGCCATGTGAATACGTCACTCATTAAACTATTCCCTCGATGAAGTCGTTCGCCATTTGAATACGTCACTCATTAAACGATGTCCTTGGCAAGGTCGTTTGCCATGTGGATACGTCACCCATTAAACTATTCCCTCGATGAGGTCGTTTGCCATGTGAACACGTCACCCATTAAACTATGTCCTTGATGAGGTCGTTTGCCATGTGAATACGTCACCCATTAAACTATGCCATCGATGAGGTCGTTTGCCATGTGAACACGTCACCCATTAAACTATGCCATCGATGAGGTCGTTTGCCATGTGAATACGTCACCCATTAAACTATGCGCTCGATGAGGTCGTTTGCCATGTGAATATGTCCTCGGAGTCATTCTATATGGCTGAGTGCAGAGGTCCCACACTACAACTAACCTTCAGCATGACGGCTATAGGGCTCAACTTTGTTAGGCGGTTCAAAGATGTTGTTAAATCCTGGAAACGCATAGCCTACTGAGTGTAAAACGGCCGTACAATTGCAGAAAAACTTGTTGTTAACCCGCATTTTCAAGGATAAACAAAGATTTAAAGTTGTGGCCTAAACAGATCGGTGGGAAAAAGTCTTTCCACTCTGAGAAGGGCAGGGCGACCATTTCGGCTTGACACAAAGGGAACGATATTTCTCTGATAAGCAATAAATTGGGTCATATGTGAATATTGAATGGGTGTTCACACATTCGTCGGGATGCAAGCACAGGGGAAAAAGTCGCAACTTGGACGAAATGCCACCAGAAAGCAATACCGCACGGCGTAAAAAGGAAAGCATAATACCATTTAACGAAACTATATGAAATACACGACACGAAAAGAAAAACTGAAAAAACCGAATTTGGATATCATCTATAATACGAACAAAATAGGGATATCATCACACATCGGGATTGGCCAATAGCAGGTCGGTTGACAGTCACGTGAGTACCCTCCGCACAGACCTGTACACATATACGGACTATCAGGTAATTATATGGGCACCAGGATCAGATGTCTGGATCTGGCGTCAGGATCGGCTGTCGGGATCGGGTGTCTCGTCGTCTTCTGGATCTGCTGTACGCTGGCCGTATTTGGGAGGTAATCCCGAATGATCCGGTTATCCGTGAAACACACACCTAGTGGCGGAACGCCGCAACACTCTCACCCGAAAGACTCTCGCTCTGGCCGCAGATCTCGCTAAGTGCCACGTGACCGTCGCTAATTAATTAATTAACTAACACCATAGAGACGCCGCAAAAAGTCTTCCCCTGGGAAAGCGTTCCTCGGCGTAATCCACAGCGGCCGAGGGGCGGGGAACCAGTCCTTTGTTTTGCCGTCATCCACACCAGAAACAGAGCGAAGGCTTACAATATCGACAGCGTCAGTATATACACCCCACTCCGGTAATAAATGACGCATGACGGGTGTAAAACGACTCCTAGGCTACAGACAAGACACGCGCGTATAAAACCTCTGACAGCGTAGCGTGACTACCGTGTATGTGATATGACGAACGCGTATGAAAACCACCGATATTATGAGACGTGACTTACTTGCATAAAACCACTGATATCGTGATTTTGACGCACGTATATAAAACCACTGATATAGTGACGTGATTTACTTGCATAAAACCAATGATCTGGTGACGTGACGCAAGGGCACAAAACCAGTGACATAATGATGTGACGCAAGTGCATAAAATCATCGATATCGTGATTTTGACGCAGGTGTACAAAATGACTGATATAGTGACGTGACGCACGTGTATATAAAACCACCGATATCGCGAGTTGGACGCACGTAGATAACATCACTGATATAGTGACGTGACGCACGTGAATAACATCACTGATATATTGACGTGACGCACGTGAATAACATCACTGATATAGTGACGTGACGCACGTGAACAACATCACTGATATAGTGACGTGACGCACGTGAATAACATTACTGATATAGTGACGTGACGCACGTGAACAACATCACTGATATAGTGACGTGACGCACGTGAACAACATCACTGATATAGTGACATGACGCACGTGAACAACATCACTGATATAGTGACGTGACGCACGTGTATATAAAACCATCGATATCGCGATTTGGACGCACGTAGATAACATCACTGATATAGTGACGTGACGCACGTGTATAAATCCACCGATATCTCGATGTTGACGCATACAGGCAATATCAGACGGTATTCCCCTGTCCTTGGCGACACGGGAGTTGGCCTCAGAAGTGAGACAGTGAGCGAGATGCCAGCAGTACGGGACCGTGCAGCCCACCTGCCACACTGCACGGCGAAAACATGTCAACAAACTCACTCTCCTCTCCAATGCCTCTCAGGTGACATTGTGTGGAACCAAGCGAGCAACGTGTGATTAATTGTCATCCACATACATGTAAATCTGCACACAGGTGCATATCACTTCTAAGCTTCTTGTGTTGATTTCAAGTCGAACCGGTACGTAGCTAGCACCGCTTCTCCCACGAAGCGTGTATCCTCTTTGTGTTCAGCCGCCAATCACACCCGACCTCACAGCGCAAGGCGCAAGGCACCCGCTCATTGCAGCCATTGCATCCGGGGCTGTGATTGGTCGCTTCCAATATGACGTCACTATGACCTCAAATTCGTCCTCATGCCTACGTGGCTACGCGGCGGACCCCGTGCCGATCCATCATAGCAAAACCATCGGGGGTGGTCGCTGTGATCCATTTTCCTAATCCATCCTTTTTTTCCTATAGCGCCGTTGGATATTAATATCAAAATCTCGGTACTAAGTAATTCCTAAGCCATCGCGCACGCGCCGCCCTTCGTCACACGAACATATTGGGCGCCGTGAAGAAGATGGCGAGGGTGGATACCACCTGGTAGATGAGGAAGAGCCAGAAACACAGCCTGTCTATCACCATGGCGGCCCACTTCCAGTCATTCGTCTCATCTTCCGACTCTTTGTCTTCCTTGATCTTATTGGTGATGAAGCGCAGCTCGTTGAGGATGGACAGCAGCTCACTGCGCACGTTAATGTACCCGCCGTCATCGACCTTGACCGACCTCAGCGGCGGGAAGTCGTTGAGCGGGATGGCGTTGTCGATGTCCTTGATATTGGAGATGAGGCTGAGCGACGGAGGATTCTTGGCCTCCAACTCCCGCATGTGGGCCTTGCGTAGCAGGAACTGGCGCGAGAGGTCCTTGCCCGGCCGGGACATGCGCAGGATCCAGGCCAGCCACTCACAGATCAGTTTCCGCACCTGCGCAGAAGGGCCAAATCAGACTTTTAGTGAACACACAAAAAATGTCAGTCCGTTAATTTATATTGGTGTTCTGCGTCTAACCGTCCACGCTGGACCAAATTATAATAGGACAATTTAGCCGTTACCTAAATGGACAAAATTACAACCAATTAAAATTGCCAATTGGTATATGAAGTCACTGTGATAAAAACTCCGAACCAGAAGGGTCAAATCAGACTTTTAGTAACAGAACTGCAGTCCGTTCATATTTGTGTTCTGCTTCTAACCGTTCACGTTGGACTAAATTATAATAACAGAATTTAGCCGTTCCCTCCTAAATGGACAACATTACAAGCCAAAAATTGTCCTAATTTGTATAGGAAGTAACTGTAATCAGGAGAACTTGTCAGCGCTGAGAGATATGCGTAATGACAAGTGTTTATATATACTGCAAAAACTACTTCGCTACACTTAATCTTATTATTATTATGATTATTATTACTTAGCTTGCAATTAGAGTGTCTAAACGAAGAATTCCATTGGGATGTGTGGGGGGGGGGGGGGGGTCGTGTTCCCAGATAAATTTCTTTATTCTCAGGTCACGATGAATTAAAAAAGCTCCCCGCATACAATGGAAGGGCGGATACATGATACCAAATTGACGATTTTCCGATTCACGATCATGTAATATTAAAATTCCAAGTCCACGATTAGCAAAAATCCTTGATCACGGCGGTCGGCTAATGCCTCATTCCCAGTTCACGAAGAATTAGTTTCCACATTCCCAGTTCATAAAAGCACATTCCCGCGGAACGGAAATACCCCGCTTGCCCCGCCCAGTCCCCCCATTTGTGTCTGATGTGCCGATGTGTCTGAAGATTTGGAAACTATTTCCTTCTTACCCAGAGCGGCATCTCGTACATATCAGGTCTTCGGTGGTGGAAGTTGAGCACCAGGACTGTCATGATGACCGAGATGGTACACATGATCATGATGACGGCAAAGTACATTCCTGTCAACAGAATATCACGTTATAGTGAGTGAGCAAAGGTAACATATCTTTTCTGTGAACATTATGACAGGTAACTGACCAAAGCTAATGGTACATTCCTGTCAACAGGATGGCACGTTAGTGACCAAAGCTAACAGATTTGTTCCTGTCAACATTATGGCACGTTGCTGACCAAAGTTAGATCTTTTCCTGTCAACAGAATGGCCCGGTAGTGAGCAACCGATCTTTTCTTGTCAACAGAGCTAATGGTACATTTCTGTCAACAGAATGGCACGTTAATGACCAAAGCTAATGGTAATTCCTGTCAACAGAATGGTACGTTACTGACCTAAGCTAATGGCACATTCATGTCAACATCATGACAGGTTACTGGCTAACGCTATTGGTACATACAGAGTTTTGCCAGTTAGTAAATGATTTAATTAAAATTGCTGTACAATAATATTTGTATCATTTTCTAGATTCTAGAATATCTTCATACTAATGGAAGACTAAACTCATCAGAGTTTTGTCAAGTTTTATAGCGATTCGGACTGTCACTGACTTACCCTCTACCCAAGCCAGAGTCAGGCCTAGGCTCAGAGTCTAGGCTCAGACACCCAGGACTTAGAGAACTCTCAAAACATACAGGCAGGAAGACTTACCGACAAGCGGCACTGCGAGTGAAGTGGCTGGAACCATTTCTGCTACGATGAGCGAGAACACACTGAGGGAGAGCAGGATGGTGATACCTGGAAACAAAGCGAGAACACACTGAGGGAGAGCAGGATGGTGATACCCGGAAACAAAGCGAGAACACACTGAGGGAGAGCAGGATGGTGATACCCGGAAACAAAGCGAGAACACACTGAGGGAGAGCAGGATGGTGATATCTGGAAACAAAGCGAGAACACAGTGAGGGAGAGCAGGATGGTGATACCTGGAAACAAAGCGAGAACACACTGAGGGAGAGCAGGATGGTGATACCTGGAAACAAAGCGAGAACACACCGAGGGAGAGCAGGATGGTGATACCCGGTAACAAAGCGAGAACACGCCGAAGGAGAGCAGGATGGTGATGCTTTGAAACAAAGCGAGAACACACTGAGGGAGAGCAGGATGGTGATACCCGGAAACAAAGCGAGAACACGTCCTGAGGATATGGCGATACTGCCAGTTTAACAGGATCGAGGGGGTGGGGCAAGGCTATATGATATATGTATATGGATAAGATAGTGATGTTAGTGATGGTAAACAGTTGAAGAGCAAACAGAGGACAATACGAGATGAAACGAGAATCAACGATAACTAATTTGATACCACTCAAAGGGCGGGTGGGTGGGAGGGGTCAGAGATAAATTAGACTTCCGCCCCCCCCACCCCCCCCCCCCCCCTCTCCAGACGTGGGAGGCACAAAACCAAGTGACCTTGAGCCCACTTTCTGGAGTGATTGGTCTTCGGGGATTTTGAGGCGCTCGGGACATCGCTACTGGCGCCATTCGATAGAGGGCGCTGCGACTGCGTAAACGTACGATGGTGGGATAGGTGTATTACGTGACCTGGGAGTGCCCGTCCTCCCCCCCCCCCCCCCCCCCACTAGTGCCTTAACACCTCAGCGCACTAGTTGTCTTTGCTCTCCTGTTAGAACAAAGGGTGAAGGGGTTGGTGGGGTTGGTGGGTGTGGGAGGGGGTGTGACCATGGTGGCAGGGGTGGTGGGTGTGGGTGTGGTGGGTGTGGCGGAGGCCGCGGTGGTCGTCAGCCCGCTGTCTCCGGATAGCAAGTGATTAGCTCCTGAGAGAATACGCGACAGGACGCGACAGGACGCGGCAGGACCCCGTGGGATTAGCATTGCGGCAACCGAGTAATCCAAGCCCGAGCAAATCAATAGACTGGTTATCAGGACCACGAGGCGGGGCGAGAGGGGTGGGGCGAGAGGGGTGGGGGCGAGAGGGGATTGGGGCGAGAGGGGTGGGGGCGAGAGGGGATTGGGGCGAGAGGGGTGGGGCGATAGGGTGGGGGCAAGAGGGTGGGGGCGAGAGGGGTGGGGGCGAGAGGGGTGGGGGCGAGAGGGGTGGGGCGAAAGGGGTGGGGCGAGAGCGGTGGGGCGAGAGGGGTGGGGGCGAGTGGGGTGGGGGCGAGAGCGGTGGAGCGAGAGAGGTGGGGGCGAGAGGGGTGGGGGCGAGAGGGGTGGGGGCGAGAGGGGATTGGGGCGAGAGGGGTGGGGGCGAGAGGGTGGGGGCGAGAGGGGTGGGGCGAGAGGGGTGGGGCGAGAGGGGTGGGGGCGAGAGGGTGGGGGCGAGAGGGGTGGGGCGAGAGGGGTGGGGCGAGAGGGGTGGGGGCGAGTGGGGTGGGGGCGAGAGGGGTGGGGGCGAGAGGGTGGGGCGAGAGAGGTGGGCGAGAGGGGTGGGGGCGAGAGGGGTGGGAGCGAGAGGGGATTGGGGCGAGAGGGGTGGGGGCGAGAGGGTGGGGGCGAGAGGGGTGGGGCAAGAGGGGTGGGGCGAGAGGGGTGGGGGCGAGTGGGGTGGGGGCGAGAGAGGTGGGGGCGAGAGGGGTGGGGAAACGTGGAGAATTTCGGGGTAAGGGTGGAATATGTGTATACAAGGGGTGGAAGTGAGGACGCAAGTGGGGTGTTCGGGTTGGAATCTTTAAAGCACTGTCCCTGTGGGCAGGAGTGGTAGATAGGTGGAGGGGTGGGGGTGTCAGGGTGTCAGGGTGTCAGGGTGTCAGGGTGTCAGGGTGGAAGGGTGGAGGGGTGGAGAGGTGGAGGGCTGGAGTAATGACAGCGTGGAGAGTTGGTGCCTCGACATTCGGTGTGTGTCTCTGGAGCTGGAGGAGAGGTGTAGGGGGGGGGGTTCTCGAGGAGAAGGGGGGAGGGGAGTTCTGGAGGAGAGGGAGAGGGGTGTAAGATTTGATGGCCCTGTGAGGCGGGCAGTAGCGTCTTGGGGTGGTACAGGCCGTGAGGGGCATTGGTCGCTGTGGACGAAGGACAGGTTCAGAGCAACGGCGACTGGCTTAGGGTCTAAGGTCAAGGATACAGGGTCAGGGTCAAGGACGTACGGTCAAGGCCAATGCATACAAGGGCCATGATGAAGGGAACCATGATCATCGAAGCATGGATGACCGAAACATGACTCTATAAGTGCTAACCCACGTCGATCAAAATCTCAAAACTACAAATGGCGAATAATAGAACATACAGTAGTGGGTAAACATTACGTAACATCGTATGGTCGTGGGGCACCAACAGTTTGAATACGATAATAATCAGTTTACTCAAGATTACTAAAGCACTAAAGGTTTAAATACCATACTAGAAAAGCAGTCGAGCACTAAAAGTTTAAATACGATACCAGAAAAGCAGTCGAGCACTAAAGGATTAAATACGATACTAAAAAAGCAGTCGAGCAATATAAGTTTAAATACGATACTAAAAAAGCAGTGGAGCATTAAAGGTTTAAATACGATATTAGAAAAGCAGGGACGTTGTGCGGACCTAGCGATATTTTCTCGCCTGCGTCTGGCGGCAAGGCGAATGTCAGCAGAGCCAGGAAGGAGATCAAGGCACAGGGAATGATGAGGTTGAAGCCGTAATACAGCGTCCGTCGCCGGATGTTGATGGTGAAGGTGATGTCAATGTAGGACTCCACGCAGCAGTCGTATGTCAAGACGCTGCGATTGGCGGGAACATCTGCAACCGGGAGACACGGGGGTTTGACGTCATACACTGGCATACAATGTGGTACAGTAATTATGGGAGGTGGAGGGTACTTTTTCTGATGTCCGCGATTGGCATCCAGGAATTCTTGAAGATTCACGATTAGCTGTTTTGGGGGATCGTTATCCGTACAATTCCTGGTTCAATGCGAACACCTTTGCCTATTTACCGCGATCCGTTATAGCAGTTTGCGAATTCCTCGATATTCGCGATATCACCATTAAGGTGTTTTTTTCGCGCCCAGCTTAAAATGTCCTAATCTTGGAGATTCGATATTGCTCTCGCTAAGTCGTAACGTAAAGATTACAGTGTAGTACACACTTGAAATAATCCATTAGATATTTATAATATGTACGAATGTTAACCAACGTACTTTACTTCTTGTATGGGAATGCAGGATAAAGTGCGTTGGGTAGAGGGGGAGAGGGAGGGAGGGGGTGGGAGGCAGGGTTCAACGGTCTCTGATTGTTGTTTATAACCCTTGGACCTATGGCTCCGGTCCCTGGATGGAATTCTGCCGATCAATTAGTGGTCTGAGATATGTGTATAAACCCACGGTGGTCAGCGGTAACGTCGCCCGTAAACCAGACCGACACCCCGTCGCCTGCCCCGACACACGCCTTCTAATCCCTCTTAATTCCTCCCTCAGCTATAGCCGCGATCTTAGTCAGGAATCCCTCCTTATTCTGACCCGTATACTGCGTTAGGAGTATGGAGGACGGCGGAGGGAGAAGGGAGGGGAGGGGGGGGGGGACATCTGAGCAGACACTGGGAGCGGTTGTTTAGTGTTATTATAGCATTAGGCGTTTTCCCGACTTGCGGAAACTAGAGCCAAGTAACAGCTTACGATCATCACATCTCCTTAACCCCCCCCCCCCCCCCCACGCCCTAACCCCCCGCCC